>CM027855.1:16434861-16867523 GCA_016097595.1 Eucalyptus pumila
TTTTATTTTTAATGATTTTAAAAAAATTATTTTTTATTATTTTCAAGATTCTCTAGATTTTTATGAATTTTTTTATTTTTCAAATTTTTATGTTTTCCCAATTTTCTAATTTTTAATGATTTTCTAAAATCGATTTAATGCCATTCGATAAGAATTTTACAATCTGCGAATCACCCACACTCTAACACATGCCTCTATCGAATCGACTTATCTCCAGTCTCTAATCGATTTTGATAGTGCCGTATTGACCCTTGCAGATTAGCATGATCAAGTAGTCGATTTCTAGTCAAATTCTTAAGTCGGTTTCATTTAGATTCCTTAATGGCTTCACCGATAGATTAGTTATTTTGTGAGTGATCGGTTCTGGAGAAAAGAATATAGGCACGTCAATGAATATCCTAATTTATGCATCGAAAAAAATGGTTGAAAATCAAGATGTCACACTACCTACCAGATGTAGATGCTGGTAGAAATCTTTAAGGAATAATACCGCAAGGTTGTGGGAATTGGGATGGTCAAGATTCGAATGCATGATGGCATAGTGCAGATATTGACGGACATAAGGCATGTACCAAAGATCAACAAGAGCCTTATTTCTCTAGTGCACTCAATGATATCGGGTGCAAGTACACTGCTGAAAGTGAAATACTAAAGATCTCTCGAGGTGCCTTGACAATGATAAAAGGGAAGAAGGTGCATTCTTTTTATCATTTACTAGGAGAAACCGTGACAACTACTATTTCATCAAGTGAATCAGACTCAAACTTGACTCAATTATGGCACATGTGATTTAATCAAATGAGTGAGACTAGTATGACAATGCTGAGTGAGAGGGGGTTGCTGAGTCATAAAACAAGGAAGCTTGACCTTTGTGAGCACTGCATCTTTAGAAAGTAGCGCCATGTTAAATTCGAAATAGTAGTGCATTCGACCAAGAAAGCAATCAAATACATTCATTCGATACCTGGGACCGTCTCTAGTTCCATCAAAAGGAGGTGCATGATGTATGCCGACATTCATCAATGATTACTCAAGGAAGGTATGTGTGTACTTCCTGAAGCACAAATCTGAGGTATTTGATCAATTCAAGGATTTTAAGGCATTGATTGAGATACAGTCAAGTAAACAAATCAAGTGCTTGAGAACTGATAATATCATAGAGTTCTATTGTAAAGACTTTACCAAGTTCTACCAAAAGGAAAGGATTGTGGACACTGCACAGTTCTCAGGACACCACAACAAAATGGCATTGCATAATGGAAGAACAACTCTACTTGAGGCCAGCCTTGCATGCTTTGGATGCAAGACTAGACAAGGAATTTTTGGGCTGAAGCAACAACATGCTCTCACTCCGATTAATCGATCTCCATCATCTCAAGCATTGGAGTGAAGACATTGAGAGAGTATAGTCAGGAAACCTATTGATTACTTCAGGGATTATGAATATTCGATGTTCAAGTGATGCTCATGTGAGTGATGGTAATTAAATCAAATGAGTCACAAAGATAATGATAGCCACAAGCAAACAGAAGGCAAATAGACCACTAATATGTTATGGTTATCGGATGTTGCCTATGCATTTATTCTAGGTTATAAGGTCGGGATGCATGAGCCTTCGTCCTACTCGAGGCAATAACTAGTATTGAGTCATCTTAGTGGTTAGAGGCTATGAGTGAAGAAATAAAAAAATAAAAAAACCTATGGAATCAGACATGGAAGGTAGTCAAAGTACCAAAAAGCTAGAAGATTATCGGATGTAAATGGGTCTATAAATAGAAGGATGGCATTCTCGATGTAGAGGTAGCTAAGTTCAAGGTAAGATTTATTACGAAGGAGTATGCTCACGAGAGAGCATTGACTATAATGAGGTGTTCCTCTGTGGTAAGGCATGTCTCTATTCATGTACTACTTGCCTTAGTTGCCGCACAGATTCCTAGCTAGAGTAGCTAGATGTGAAAAACGACATTTTTAATAGTGAGTTGGAGGAATGGATTTACATGAGACAGGCAAAGGATTTGCTATTCCTAGTAAAGAAGACCTTATTTGCTTATTGAAGAAATCTTATGGGCTTCTAAACAATCTCTTAGACAGCGTATGCGTATTTGACGCTCATGGGTAGTCGTGATTATTTGAAAGTTAGTTTGATAGTTGTGTTTATTTAGAGATTGGAGGATGAAACTTGATTTATCTATTATTATATGTTAATGACATGTTTATAATAGCTAAACATATTTCCGATATTGATGTGCTAAAATAGTAGTTTTGTGCTGAGTTTGAAATGAAAGATTTAGGTGTTGTTAAGAAAATATTGGGTAGAAATTTTGCGTGATAGGGTTGCAAGAATGTTGCGTCTATCCCAAAAGAAATATATTGAGAAGATTGTATGGGTTTTAACATGCAACAAGAAAATTCCAAGTACTTCTTAGCTACACATTTTAAACTTTTCGACAAGTTATCACCACATATTGAGAAGGAAGAGGAGCATATGTCCCGTGTTCCTTATTCTAATGCCGTAGTACATATTATGTACACCATGGTATGTATTAGGCCTGACATTTCACAAGTTGTAAGTGGTATCGGGCCATTACTTGAAATGCCTAAGTAAGACACATTGGCAAAACTGTGAAATGGATCATCAAGTATTTAAAGGGGACAATGACAAGTTGGCATTGTATTCGTAGAAATGGTAATGGCAAGGACACCATAGGATACATGGATAAAGATCATGTCAGAATTGGATGATCACAAATTGTTAGCGGTATATGTTTAAACTAGCAGGTGGTGTAGTAAGTTGGAAGGCATCTTTGCAAGACGTTGTTTGGTTTTTGACTCGAGGTAGAGTATATGGCACGACCTTGTAGCAAAGCAGTCAATATGGCTAAAAGGTTTGCCTCTCAAACCTTGGATCAAGTAAAAAGCCGCCACTGCGACACTCTGCATAATCAAGATGGCGTATTTTGCCTTATAATTCAAGACATCATGAATGAATGAAGGATATCGATATTAGGTACCATTTCATCCGGGAGTCATAGCGAAGGGCAAGATTGTTGTGAAGAAAATAACTAATAACGGAGAACCTATAGTAGATGACAAAGTTCATTCTATTAGTAAAAGCCTTGAAATGGTTAGAACTTAATTGAAAACGAGAGAGTGCTGTACTTCTCGGAGCATTGGGAGAGTCGTACGTATGGAAAATAAGCACTATAACTTGATTGCAATCATCAAACTAAAGTGAAGAATCGTTAAATTATGTCTCAAGCTTTCATCAGATATGATACTCTTATTGATACCTAATATTTTTTGGTAGAAAATAATAAATAAAATAAAACATTTGGGTTTGTGATGGAGATTTTAAAAAATTGAATAATGAATGTTTTTTGCGTTGAAATACATATTCATTTCAAAATTTAAAAAAATTGGTTCTGTGGATTTTGGAGCCTTTTTTACTGTTGGATGGATGGAGCGAATATATGTAAATCTTCAACAACTTTGAGCGCTTTCACTATGCGTCACCCGTGAGGCTTCAGAACTGAGCAGTGGGGCTTCTTCTTCTGTCTTCGTCGAAAGAGAAAATAATACAAAAGTCAAAGAAAAATAAAAGTCAAAAAGTGAAGGCATCAATAGAGGTTCTTTTTTTAGTTTTCTTGCTGCTAGTTTCCGAAGTCAGCAGGAGGGGAGCACTTTTTCTTCCGCTGAAAAGTGCAGCAGAGCACAGTAAAAGAGAGAGAGGAGACAAGTGAGTGAGACGTGTGAGGGAAAAGAGAGAAAAGACAGAAGAAAAAAAGAAGCAAAAACAAAAAGCAGAGGAAGAACAGATCATCTTCTTCGCCGCTGCTACTCGACCTCCCGCATACGCAACCTCCTTTGCCGTTATTGTTCGCGCCGGCCACCGATCGCCGCCCCCCCCCGCTCGTCACCCGCTCGTCACCCGTCGTAACCCGTGCCACCGCACCGACACGCGAAGCGCTCCGTTGGTCACTACCCTGCACTACTGCTCGTCGCACCACTGCAGCCCGACGGGAGACGCCGCTCCTGATCTGTTCCTCAACATCTTGTCGCTGGACGACGTGTTTCACTGGAGCTCCGAACCCCTCGAGCGCTTCCTTGGCAGCTGCCTCCGTTCGACATCCATTGCAATCCCATAGATGCGTCTCCTCCTCGCCTGCATCCCACGAGTCTTCGATCCCATTCGCTGCTAGCTCACCGTCTCTCGGAGTTCCCTCACTGCTGCCCACGCCGGAGTTTCTTCATCATGCTCTCTGCTGAGGAGCCGTTCCACCAGCCTGACGAAGCCACTGGGCGTGCTGACCCACGACGTCGCAGCTTGGCCTGTTCGCGATCCACCCGGAACCAGAAGCCCTTTCGGACCTGTGTCCGCTGCCACAATGCCCCAAGCTCCGCCACCTGCTATCTCCCCTGTTTTGCTGCAGGTCCGGTTGCTACCTGAGCCTGCCGAAGTTCCGACGACCGCCTTACTCCAGCCACCACAACCCATCACTGAACAACCGTTGTTGCTCCCATTTTCCAAGCCTTTAGGTAGTTTTTTTTTTTACTTATTTCATGTTATGTTAGCTTATTTTTAAGTTTAATTATTTGAATCGTAGTATTGTATGTCATTATTTGTTGACCTTGTAGATATTAGGAGTTTTATCCATATTAAGGTAATTATTAATTTTGGCCCGTAATACGCTTTAGGTCATTTTTTTTAATTACTTTAATTTTTAGGAATTTTGATAGTATTTCTAATCGTTAAATCATTATAGAGTTAAAATAATTGTTAATTTAATCCGTGAGACAACGGATTATTTTTCGGTTATTTTAATTTTATCTTCATTCTTTTTAAAATAATTACTTGTTTGGAAAGATTAAAAAAATCAAAAGTACATAAAAATCTAAATATTGCATTAGAGCATTTAGGTTTAGTAAATTAGAATTGCATTTATAGGATTATAATTTTTAGATTATACTTTTAAGAAGAGTGATTTTTGTTAGGCTAATTTTAAATAATGTCGGCATGTCTTGATTTTTTTTTAAGATAAGATATAGTTTAAGTTAAATTGATTCCTAAAATAAATTAGAATATCCTTCACTTTAGTTAGTCTAATTAGTTTTTTTTTAATTTCGAATTTCAATAAAAAGAATCCAAAAATATTAGGTACATATTAATTAATTTGCATAATAGGTTTAATTAGAATTTGTTTATTAGTAAAATATTGTCATATCTAGAACTTTAGGTACTTAGGTCCATACACATTTCATATTAAAGCAACACACCTAGATATTTTTAGATTAAGTCAATTTTCAGTTAGTAAAACAAAAGAGAACTTAAAAATGTTATGCATGCCATATGAGTTATAGTTTAATTGTTTGTTTTTTAATAAAAAGGAAAATGCTCAAAGATGATCATTGCACCATTGTTACTTTCTTTTCAATAAAAAACATTATGTCATTAAAAAAAACAAAAAATAAACTAAAGATCATTTCCTTGGTTAGTTAATAGGTTAATTCATAATCAACTCATTTCATATCATCATTATTTAGCATGTGTTGCATATATGCATTAAACAATGAATCATCATTAAAAAAAATCATAAAGAGCATGTCGTACAAAAATACTATGTCATTCATCACATATCACTGTAAAGACATGCATATTTAGGATTATATAAATTAGATTGCATATATATAATGATAAGTTTAAGTCATACTATATGAATTGCATCTTGCATGTCATTAAAATAAATTCATGCATATTAAGTTAAATTAAGATTGCATATAATTAACATTTTTAAAGAAGAAAAATTATGTGTCATGTCATTTAGAAATCATGTTTATGACATGCATTTTTATTAGCATCTTTTATTTGAATGTTATTTTACCGATTGTGCACCCGCATGACCACCATTTGCATGTCTAGTAGCTTAAGTTTAAATTAATCAACATTGCCTGCAAAATATTTTTAAAATTAAAATAAAATGTATTGAAAGGGCGTTAGACTAATCTGCGTAACCATCCCTGACCCTCACTGGGATCTCTAGTTTGCAATAGTAATGTATTCTCCCATACTTTATTTGGGTTTCTAACCAGCCTAATTGGTTAGTGGCAGCTCTAAATTGAGTATAATTGCATGTTTGAATAGATTAATTTCTTAACATCAAGTCGCGATTGGTAGGACTTGGGAGGTCCGTACCAAGTCTTCGAACTTAGTAATCATTAGTCTTCTTTAGGTAATTCACCTTCAAAAGAATTCGGAAGGTCATGCGACAGCTTGTGACCTCTGTTGGGACAAGTTAAAACTCATAGTGGACATAGGCCTGTTCCATTTTAAAAAACATTTTGTTTGGCAGACATGGAAACAAGGTACACTCCTAACATAAAGTGTTAATGTTTTTGCAGATGGGAGGTATAAGGGAGTAGTCTTTGCTAACCCTTGTTTTGCGGGTTGGAGTTCAAGATAAATGGTTGAATTTAAACTATAGATGTGTTGTTTGCAATAAACTATTGTGCATGTTTTATTGCTTTTAGGACTACACTATTGCACACACAACCCGCCTATGACTGGGCTGCGATAGGATTTTTAGATGGTGTTGGAGAATGATACTTCTCTAAAGCCGAGACTGCTATATAGAGATCGACCTTCTCTTCTCCAGTTCTTCATGGTGTCGAATGTGTTTGTCCATATCCGCAAGACCGCATGATTATTAGGCATTCCATTTGATCGAGCCAAGTTAGAGGACCTAACACGTTAATGCGGACTACAACGGGTCAGCTCATCCTCTTAGCTCCATTTTGTTAAGCCATCTAGATAGAAATCAGCCTCATGATTTTATGCGTAGGAGTCTATGTGATTGCTATCCCTTCCCAAAAGGAAAGTGGTTGTTTGGGCTCACTTCTGCAATTTGCTTACTTGCAATTTCTGTCGTCCATGACAATAGGTTTCGTTGTCCGTCTTGTTTTATATGCGATGAGAAAACCGATTTGCAATTCATTTCCACTCCCAAAAGCATATAAAATGAGATGTTTTGGTTTCTTAGTTCAATGTTTAGAGACTTTGATTTCAATTCAAGTGCTTTCAATTTTTAGTTCAATGTTTAGGGATTTGAATTTCAATTCTTAGGTCATTGTTAGGAAGTTTGGTTCAGCGTTTAAGATAAATTTTAAATAAAAATGAGGTTTATTAGACCATTGTCATGGGCCATTTTCCTATCTTGTCATTGTTTCTTACATTATCTCTTTTACCTAGGTGACAACATGGCTCACCTAAGATGCCAATGCTTACTCGTTCTAGAGCAACAATGGTGATAACCTTGAAAAAACATGTTCTTGAACAAGCTCGCATTCAAGATACGCCCTTGAATCGGAGATGAAGCAAGTCCACGAATGTTCTTTGAGCGGCTCTCTAAGAAAATTGACTCTCTCCCGCTTAAACCATCGCCCACCCATTCCCGCGAGTTAAAGTGGTGTTGCCCGCATGCTTCCATGGCTGATCCCAGGGATAAAGGCAAAAACATCCACAAGGGCCATCATCCTTTGATGATGCCTCCCGAGTTAAACATTTCACGCGCCTCAAATTGCGTTGATGATAAGGTACAAGTGATACCTTCAACTATACCAAAATCTGAGCATGAAAAACGCTATAAAAATCGAGAAG
Organism: Eucalyptus pumila; assembly: GCA_016097595.1. NCBI lineage: Eukaryota > Viridiplantae > Streptophyta > Magnoliopsida > Myrtales > Myrtaceae > Eucalyptus > Eucalyptus pumila. The sequence goes on from CM027855.1 coordinate 16,442,513, forward strand.
AAAATCTTAGCCGAGCCCGGGGGTTCATTTGTAGGACCCAACTAATTTGTCCCATAATGCAAAAATTTAGATGCCAAAGAAGTTTAAAATGCCAAACTTTGAAAGTATGATGACAACTTCTCTTTCCCGAAGATCCATCTATAGACTTATGTGGTCGGGATGATCCAATATGTTGATAACATCCCTTTGATGATTCAACAATTTCAAGCAAGCTGACGGGGCCGTGACTATGATGGTACATCATGAAAAAGATTAATCTGCTGGAGACTTGGAAGATTTGACTAATGTCTTCTTCAAGCAATATAAGTATAATATTGATGTCACTCCATCTCGAGAAAATTACTTCACACTAAGAAGAAGAGGATGGAATCTTTCAAGGCATATGTCACGAGATGGAGGACCGTGGCTACTCAAATTACTTTAGAGCCGATAGAAAAGGAGAGTGATGGATTTGTTCATGAAAACACTCCGCAATATCGAAATCGGATCTTGGGATCCAACTAGGAGTCGCTCAATCGCCTAATCCATGTTGGCAAGCGGGTGAAGTAGCATTTGCGTGATGGATGGGCATCTAATCAAACCCGGCCCATAGGAGAATCTCAACCAAGAAGGACAAGGAACACAGTAGTGAGTTAATGCAACTTATGTTCAACCACCTCGCCCCTACCCCTAAACACCCAAATGCCAGAGGACCACACGACCTTTCTTTGACTAGTAGAGAAAATTCTTCCAGGCGCCACTTACGCACTTCTAAACCATTGTCCAGATCTTGCCAACTCTTCGGAGAAAGGATTACTCACTAAGGAGCCTAACGACCTAATTCAAGCGTTTCCCCAACTATGATTCTTCCAAGACATGTGCTTACCATATGGATAGGAGCGTGTTGATGGATTGTTATACGTAATATAAAATCAAAAATCTTTTGGACCTAAGGTGGTCTCATTCCGCGATGCACAGCCAAACATCCGAATAACCCACTCTGCGACCACCCGAAACGCGAATGTCATTTTCAATTTTGATGCTAAGCCGACCATGTTTCAAATGATGCATGAAGAAGCGTATGATGGACACCCTGGAGCAACCAAGTGGCAAATTGGATTACTATGTAAAGTATTCGGCTCCTCCCAGCTCCTACTTCGACCCACGGGATATCATCCCAAATGAATGGGGTGGCATAGATGATCTCGCACCTCAAGATTGGAAAGAGCTGCGATAACACACTGGCGAAAATAGACTTGTTTTTGAAGATAATTTAGTGTTTGCCATAGACAAGCTCAAGAGTAGGAAATTTTAATTATTTGCACACTCCTTTGCATAGGTTGCTTTCCATATTTGCATATTTGTATTTTCAATTCTAGGATTTCCTCATTTCAATAATTTAATTTACTTTTTATCAATAAAATACATGAAGATTTCCGTGTTTTAAGGGCATGTTGAAGTACACCAAACTAGCTACGTGGATGAAATCCTACAAAAAGAAACGGCAATGAGCTAATTCCCAAGGATGGGCTTCTTCATATTCCCTTGAAAATTTTTTCAAAATAACATAATTTTCTAGCATGCATCTAATTTCACATGTTTGTTTCTTTTAATTATCTACTTTATGTTTGGTGCGACCTACAGACATTTAAGGAACTCTATGAGCTCTTGCAAAGAGGGGCAAGACATGGACACCTAACAACTTTGACTTTATGATTTGATGTGCAAGAATAAAGCATGGCCTTTATCATTTCAAAATGTTTTCACACGATGTGCAATTCACCAATTCCACTTGAAATTTATCAAAATGGATAATTCGGTGAAGGATGTTGAGTTACTTGAACATGCTAAATGATGCTAAATGAAGGCGTGAAAGGCAAGCCTTATCCCATACACAGTCCCTTGTCTATACATTGTGAGGTGAGTATGGAAATGTTTTGTGTTTCAAGGTGAAGAGTTTTCTTTGCAAGAAGTACGACAACTAAAATGACGTAAGGCGGTTCTTTTTTCTACCGGTGAACCTTTGTTTAACCCTTCTTTGAGCCAAAATACTTGAAGAATTTCTTTCATACTACCCTTGTCCAGAACCACCCACATCGGGGCAAATGGAGGTAAGTTAACATTGAAGGAGAGTGAAATGAATTTGAAATTTTCTTACTTTCACTTGCATCAATCTTCAAGTCATGCTATTACATTGAATTCATGTGGTAATTTAAGTGCATTAGGATGACGAAGATGCGTTTCTTTCACTATCCTACACACTTATACCATTTGCATAGCCCACTTGAGCATGTGATTTCGTTTTCTTTAAACCCGCTTGATGATCATCCCCACACTTCAAGGCAAGAGGTAGATGAAGACCCTTGAAGGTTTGGAGTGTCATTTAAAAGTATATTTGACACACGCATTGCACTAAGGACGAAATCAAAATAGAACTAAGGGGCATGAAAAAGCGGTGTGCCTGGTAAAAGCAAGGCCAATGCCTATGAAAAGAAGAGAGAAATGGTGATGGATTGGGGCATAAAAAAGCGGTGGGCTCGATGGAAGTGCCATCATCAAAGAAAATGATTTTAAAAGAAAAAATGTTGAGAAAAGATCTTAGGTTGAATAATCATTGGCATCAATGATAAACTCTTGAGCCAATAAAGAAATCTATCAAGAAGACAATCCGTGGCGAAGAAACTGTGGTAATGTCAAGATGATCACCAACTCTTACCCATTACACATCTTTGAGCCTAACAATCCTTTCGTTTCTCAAACCCAAGAACCAAGCCTATGTTAAATCCCTTACAAAGTCTCTTCGATTAGGCAATCGGAATTAACATAGGAATTCATATGTTTGAGCATTGCTCGAAGAAGTGCGAGCAAGATTATTTCTTTCTCATCTTGCGGGGTTCTTGACATACAGAAACCTGCAGATGATTACGGAATATTTTTCAATTGCCTTTGACTTAAAGAATCCCTTTGTTAAGCCATTGACCAAGCCCATATTCGGTACACATTAAAGACCTCTCGTATTAGTAGGTCGTATTGATTGCAAGAAAATTCGAACTCTTGTCAACAAGATGATGATAAGATTGAGTGATATATTCCCGCATCAATGAGTGGGACAAATAACCCTTCTATAGGAGAGCGAGTGAAAAGCCTTTTTCACATAAAAAGTGTCTCGTTTAGCATGTTCAAGAGATTCACAGCTTAGTGAAAATTGTCTTGATAATTTTCCCCGATGGAAGTTTGAAAAAAGCCATCATGTATGGACCTTCATTGAATTTTAAATAAAAAATTCATTGAATTTTCCTCAAAGACCAAAAAATTGTCTTTAAAACCCTGAGTTTGTTTAGTCATCTTGGTGCTTGATGGGAATTCCAAGTACCCATTTATAAAATGTTTTTTCAAATGTCAGTTTGGAGTTCCGGATATTTGAACCTTTAAACGCTTTGATGACTTCTAAGTATTTATGCTTTTCAAACATCTGATGTAACCATATATTTACTAAACTATTTCAAATGTCTAATGTGAACTCCAGATATTTGAACCGCCAATGCTTGATGTAACTTCCAAGTGTTTGTCCTTCCAAACGTCTGATGTGATTTCAAATATTTAGTAAATGTCTTCAAATGTCTAGCATGAATTCCAGATATTTGAATCTTTAAATGCTTGATGTGACTTCCAAGTATTTGTCTTTTCAAACATCTGATGTGATTTCCAAGTGCTTGGGATCTGATGAAAGTTCCAGATCTCTAAAGACTTTGAGCCTTTCAATTATCTGAATAGATTTACAGATGTTGGTAAGGTCTTGTAGGAATCATTTCGCACCTATTAATACTTTTCTGAATCTCCAGGATAAGTATGATAGGTACGCGTTCTTCTTTGCATTTGCATTTCATTGGGCGTGGACACATTGAGATCTATGTTCTTGACCAAATCATTGCATTTACATGGCATTCTTTATTGCATGACCTTGCTTTTATTTGAGTTCATTTCTTTAAAAAAAAAAAAAGAAGTCGTTACAATTAACATTTGCATATGCATTTCATATTCATTTTGCATTCATTCCGCATGGTCTAAATTTAGATGTCATTTATCTTTGAAGGAAACCTCTACGAGCTTCCCCTTCAAAGAAGTGGGCTGCCGACACCTAATATTTTAGAAAATAATAAATAAAATAAAACATTTAGGTTTGTGGTGGGAGATTTCAAAAAAAAAAATTGAATAATGAAGCGTTTTTCTTATTGAACACATATCTTCATTTCAAAATTTTTAAAAAAAAAAAAAATCGGTTGTGTGATTTTGGAGCCTTTTTACTGTTGGATGGTTGAGTGAATATATGTAAATCTTCAACAACTTTGAGCGCTTTCACTATAAAATGCAAGGCTTCAGAACCAAGCAAGGGGGGCTTCTCTCGTCTTCGTCGAAAGAGAAAAATACAAAAGTGAAAAGAAAAAAAAAAAGTCAAAAAGTGAAGGCATCAAGAGAGGTTCTTTTTTGGTTTTCTTGCTGCTAATTTTGAAGTCAGTAGGAGGGAGCACTTTTCTTCCACTAAAAAGTGCAACAGAGCACAGTAAAAGAGAGAGAGACAGGTGAGTGAGACGTGTGAGGAAAGAGAGAAAAAGACAGAAGAAAAAAAAAGAAGAAGCAAAAATAGAAGCAGAGGAAGAACAGATCGTCTTCTTCGCTGCTGCTACTCGACCTCCCGCATACGCAAGCTCCTCTGCCATTATTGTTTGCGCCGGCCACCGATCCCCCCGCTCGTCACCCGCTCGTCACCCGTTGTAACCCGTGCCACCGCATCGACACGTGAAGCGCTCCGTTGGTCACTACCCTGCACTACTGCTCGTCATACCACTGTAGCCCGACAGGAGACGCCACTCCTGATCTCTTCCTCAGCATCTCGTCGCTGGACAACGTGTTTCACCGGAGCTTCGAACCCTCGAGCCTTTCGCCAGCCACCTCCGTTCGACATCCGTTGCAGTCCTGCCAACTACCACGTCTCCTCCTCGCCTACATCCCGCGAGTCTTCGATCCCATTCGCTGCCAGCTCACCGTCTCGGAGTTCCCTCGCCGCTACCCGCGCCGGAGTTTCTTCGTCGTGCTCGTTGCTAAGGAGCCATTCCACCAGCCCGACGAAGCCACCGCTGTGCCGACCCGCAACGTCGCAGCTTTCCTTGCCCTGTCCGCGATCCACCCGGAACCAGAAGCCCCCGCACCGCCTGTGTCCGCCACTGCAACGCCCCAAGCTCCGCCACCTGCTGTCTCCCCTGTTTTGCTGCAGGTTTGGTTGCTACCCGAGCCTGCCAAAGTTCCGACGACCGCCTTACTCCAGCCACCACGACCCATCACTGAACAACCGTTGTTGCTCCCATTTTCCAAGCCTTAGGTAGTTTTTTTTTTTTTTTACTTATTTCATGTTATGTTAGCTTATTTTTAAGTTTAATTACTTGAATTGTAGTATTGTATGTCAATATTTGTTGACCTTGTAGACATTAGGAGTTTTATCCCAAATTAAGGTAATTATTAATTTGGCCCGTAAAACGCCGGGTCATTTTTTTTAATTACTTTAATTTTTAGGAATTTTGATAGTATTTCAATTGTTAAATCATTATAGAGTTAAAATAAATGTTAATTTAATCAAGTGAGGCAACGGATTATTTTTTCGGTTATTTTAATTCTTATCTTCATCCTTTTTAAAATAATTACTTGTTTGGAAAGATTAAAAAAATCAAAAAAATCAAAAACTACATAAAATCTAAATATTGCATTAGAGCATTTAGGTTTAGTAAATTAGGACTATATTTTTAGGGTTAGTAAATTAGAATTGCATTTATAGGATTATAATTTTTAGATTATACTTTTAGATGAGTGATTTTTGTTAGGGCTAATTTTAAATAATGTCGGCATGTCTTGATTTTTTTAAGATAAGATATAGTTTAAGTTAAATTGATTCCTAAAATAAATTAGAATATCATTCACTTTAGTTAGTCTAATTTTTTTTTTTAATTTCGAATTTCAATAAAAAGAATCCAAAAATATTAGGTACATATTAATTAATTTGCATAATAGGTTTAATTAGAATTTGTTTATTAGTAAAATATTGTCATATCTAGAACTTAGGTACTTAGGTCCATACACGTTTCATATTAAAGCAACACACCTAGATATTTTTAGATTAAGTCAATTTTCAGTTAGTAAAACAAAAAGAGAAAAAAAATGTTATGCATGCCATATGAGTTATAGTTTAATTGTTTTTTTAATAAAAAGGAAAATGCTAAAAGATGATCATTGCACCATTAAGTTACTTTCTTTTCAATAAAAAACATTATGTCATTAAAAAAACTAAAGATCATTTCCTTGGTTAGTTAATAGGTTAATTCATAATTAATCTCATTTCATATCATCATTATTTAGCATGTGTTGCATATATGCATTAAACAATGAATCATCATTAAAAAAATCATAAAAGAGCATGCATGTAAAAATACCATGTCATTCATCACATATCCGTAGCACATGCATATTTAGGATTATATAAATTAGATTGCATATATATAATGATAAGTTTAAGTCATACTATATGAATTGCATCTCGCTTGTCATTAAAATAAATTCATGCATATTAAGTTAAATTAAGATTGCATATAATTAACATTTTTAAAAGAAGAAGAAAAATTAGGTGTCATGTCATTTAGAAATCATGTTTAGGACATGCATTTTTATTAGCATTTTTTTATTTGAATGTTATTTTATTGATTGTGCACCCTCATGACCACCATTTACATGTTAGTAGCTTAAGTTTAAATTAATCAACATTGCCTGCAAAATATTTTTAAAATTAAAATAAAATGTACCAAAAAGGCGTTAGACTAATCTTTAGCGTAACCATGTCCCCGGACCTACACGAATCTCCGGATTCAATAGTAAAGTATTCTCCCATACTTTACTTGGGTTTCTAACTAGCCTAATTGGTTAGTGCGGCTCCAAATTGTGTATAATTGCATGTTTGAATAGATTAATTTCAAACATCAAGTCGCGATTGGTAGGACTTGGGAGGGTCCGTGCCAAGTTTTCTTTCGACTCGTCCATTAGTCTTCTTTAAGTAATTCACCTTCAAAAGAATTCGGGAAGGTCGCGACAATACTCAACCCACACGTAGAATTTATATGATGAAATGAGAAAGAATGTCCGTCAAGCATTTAATGAGAAATGGTGCATGATCGGAGCCAAAAGAATCCAGCCTTGGATATGGGAGATCACCATCCATATGTTGACTTTTATGCACCTTTCTCAATTTTCAGCTTGTAGTAGTTCTGAGGTGTTGAACGTCCAATTTTTTCCAACCTCGTTCATGCACATGGCCATGTGCATGCATGCCCATAGAAATTGGTGGACGCCCTTTGCTACTTCAGAAGCCTATCTTGTAGGCGCTGAATCCCCTCTCCTCTCTTGGTCATCTTTTGTGTGCTTCTTTTTGTACTTTGTTGATAAATGGAAAGAAAGGGACGACAGTAGCTATGTTCTAGGATGGTGCATGATGGTCATGTGCATATATCATCTTCAAATGCATTGAGGAGCATGATATAGAAGTAGGTGCCGCCATTGAAATCCGCAGGAGTCTCCATTTGTCCTGTTCTCTTCCTATGCTCCTATAAAAGGAGGACATCGGAGGCCGTAGGGAAGCAAGCAAGAAGTGAGAGCTCAAGAGAGAAAGAGAGGCATGTGCTCAGAGAGAATTGTGCATAGAGTTGAGTTTGTCAAGTTGAGTTGTTAAACACTGTGGGTATTGGGTATATACTAAGGTTAGAAAACACTTGAGTGCGTGAGCAGTTATAATTCTATGATTCTCCAATTTATAGTGGATTATTTGCTGGCTCTCCCCATAAACATAGGTTCCGACATTCAAACCAAATCCCGTAACTTTTTAGTGCTATTTTATTGTTCCTCATTTTAATTTTTTGTTGGCTTCTGTAGCTCCTGACATAATTGCAAAAGTTACCATTCACTTCCGCCATGCCACCGATTACAACATATATCAACAAACATTGGACATTTGCTTATGGTTTTCCCGTAGCCTAGAAAGCATCGGACCCCAACTTCTTCTTGGATGGGTTCGATGTGCTGCATAGAGCAACACGGCCCATTGCCGTTGGACATTTGCTTCTATACTTAAAATGCCTTTTCAGGTGAGTTAGAGATAGATAGATTACACTTTGGAGCTGATCAAAAGTCATGAAGAACTGCAAGACGCCTTGTCCTTCAAGTACTCCACCGTAAAAGTCCTAAAGTCGAATAAGATGGTAGAAGGAGCAGTTACAACTTAAAGTACGCAACCGTAAAAGTCTTGAAGTCGAATAAGATGGTAGAAGGAGCAGTTACAACTTAAAGTACGCAACCGTAAAAGTCCTGAGGTTGAATAAGATGGTAGAAGAAGCAATTACGACGAGAGAGAGAGAGGTGGGGGGCCTTGAGCTCCAAGTACTCCGCTACAAAAGTTGCTAAAGTCCAATAAGATGGTAGACATGGTAATTATAATGTTTTATTGTATGTATGGGATAAGTACAAGAAATCCATATCTTATTGTAAAAGTACAATTGAGTTTTAAGTTTTCAAAAAATACAATCAATCCTTCTGTTACACTCCGTCAATTTGGTTAATGAAAACTCCAATGTGACATTTTTGTATTCTTTTTTTAAAATTTCTTTTTTTGAAAAAAATTCTTTTTTAAATCTAATTCAAGTAAGATTCGAGGTAAAAATAATAGGTAGATTAAAACAGTGGTACTTTAGTTAAAGTTAGCACCACATAAGAAAGAGAAAAAAAAAAAATCCATGCTAGCATCTTTTATTAACTAAATTGAAGGAATCAAATGAATAACTTGATTGCACCAATCTGACAAGGTTGAGGACTTGACCACATTTCTGAAAGTTTTTGGACTCAAGCACACTTGGCCCATAAGTTTTAGCACTTCTTATGTATATATATGTGTGTGTGTTGTTTTCATTGGTCAAAACCTTTACGTTCTGCCCCATCTTGTTGTCCAATATGTTTTGCATTAGCTTGTTGCCAGAAATAAAATCCATTTCCTTCGGAAACTCATTAATGTATCTTGCGAAGTAAAACTTATCCTCAATCACGAAAATTGTACGACTAAAGCATCTTTTATTTATGGTTAGGAAAATCATTTTTTTGTGCTCTTATCATCATTATTTATTGTGAAAGTTTCATAAGCGTTCTTTATACTATAGTTAAACTCGACCAAACACACAAATTTTTCGAAATTGCCTCTTCACCCTCAAGAACTGGGAGGAGGATCCCTTTTTTAAGAGATTTGGCCCCATTCATATTAGGATTCACAAATGGAGTCCTCATTATCTCACCTCTAGGGGTTTAAGCCACTACGATTAAAAGAATCGAGGTAAATATTTTGATGCCTATCATGAAAAAATAAAATAAACTTTGGAACAACTTCTTACAAACATGTAAATTATGGAATGACATTCTTAATCCAATTGGAAATGCGATTCAATTAGATTATTTAAATATCAACCCACACCGTCAGACATCTTAAACTTTCAGACCAGTTGCTAGCGGTCTCACAAAATTTTACATGGTATGAGAACGTAAGATCCCTAATTCAAATCTTTCTAATCCCCTAATTATCTTTCCTGTTGTATATTTTCACGTTTTAGTCTAAAAAAGGTCTAATTTACACACAAGGGGGGGATGGTAGACTATTGATTCAATCAAACCAGATCGCTAGCTAAGCCTTTTTTTGACTTAGATGGATTGCTTTGCTTTGCGCTTCTTCTTCGATACTTCTTTTTCCCTAAAGGAATTGCTGCTTACCAGCTTCAAAAATATGAGGCCCGAACCTGCATGTCTAGGTCTGAATTTGCCATCATGCTCTTGACTTGTCTCTTCTCTCACTTTCACGGCCCGAGCCTCGGTGATGAAACAAGAGATTAGGCCCAATTCGGCCATCCCCATCACCCTTTACCTATATTTTCTAGGCAAGGTTTAAGAAATCATGTAACTTGGTGAAAGAACTAATTGAAATGTTGCACATAATTAGGAGTCTTTTCAATCCCTAGAATGACAAACTGACGTGGCGTACTAGGCTTTGCAAACTCATTGAACAAACAATCAGGTGTATTTCGATCAAAATCTTGTTAATTACTGAAGTGTATAGAATTGTTGTTTGTACATAAGTTAAAAAAGATGTCGGTTTCACATTGTAAGAATAATTTCGCCTCAATTACCGGGGAAGGCATCACGGGGATCCAGGCCCGAGGGGGTTAACCAAATTGGTTTCCAATCCCTGGCGGTTGGATAGAATCTTTTTCTTCCCCAAGTCCAAGGAATCCATGACTTTCACGCGATCAAAGCGCTTTTAAGATGTCGCAGAATGAGATGGATAGACAAATTATGAAGTCATCTCACCCCATGATGGGCTAGGTAGGCCCGATGCAATTGCATTGTCGGGCCAAAGCCCAAACTTGTCAAGCTAGCTAAGAGCCTAGGCCCACCAGATGGTCCACTTTCTTGATTTTCAACTTAGAAAGTCATAGAAATAGGACAATCAACCTGGAAAAATTCATAAAAGCGAAATAATCATTTACAAATCTAAAAATAGATTAATGACTTTTATTAATGGAATAGATCATTAATATATGATTCAATGATGTCGATTTAAAATGAGTATTTCCGATATGTAAAAAGTTAAGCTGATGAGATATAACTAATTGTTTTGTTCAACGTATATTATATATTGGACTTGGGATTATGATTTTTTGATGTTACATGGAAAATATGCATATTGGTGATCGAAATATTTAATACACACTAAGCAGAAGCTATACACACCATTCTTCTTATCATCTTTTTTAAGCTCCTCATTTAACGTTAAGTAGGACAAGAGCAATGATAGCAAGAAACTTTCGGTGATTGAGTCTTCGGTATGTGTTGAAGATGACTACATACGTTTTGTTGGATTTTAGATACTCTAATAGGTAAATTTAAATGTGAGGTCGCGTCTTTCAGGTAGAGAAAATGATTATCGTATCACTCTCTATTTTTGTAGGATTCGAGATGCGACATTTATTAGTCTATTCTTATTTATTAGCAATCGTTTCAAAAGAAAGAGGGAAATGCGGTCTTCCCCACTATAAACAAGCCAAGGACTAGTAGTTCTCCTAGATCCCCGCTGTCTTTCTTTTCGACTAGGCATGATTCGTAAAGTGGCACATGGATGGCCTCGTCTTGTTCAGCGGAAAGACAAGACTATAGAAGAAACTAGAGTCGTGGAGAATAGAGAGAAACAAATCAGAGATTGATGGGACAACGTAGTCAATAAATATGACATGCACCGGGAGGCCTTATCAACTCTATCATTATTGTTTCCCGATGGAAGGACGATGGGAGGACGAGGGACCACCAGTACCATAAAACATATTTATCTGGCCATGTTTTCATAAATATAGTGAAAATGCAAATGTCGAAGTGGAATTATTTTGCTTTGTAGATGAGCAGACTGGCTTTTCACAAACTAAACTTTCTTGAAAACACCATGGAGAAATTTACGGAGACCCTGTCTAATCAATTCTAAACTTATTTAATCGAATGCTAATCCAACCTAATTTTGTTAATTTTACCAATTTTACTCTAAATCTTTGTATGAAATTTCAATATAGTCCTTTCAGCCAAATTTCATGGAGAATGCTTAACGTGGTGGTGTGTTATGTAGGATGACTAGCGATGATTGTACCGTAATGTCAGCAATTTCGAGGGAAAATTAGCTGAAAGGACTACATTAAAATTTCCCACAAAAGTTGATTTAGCAAAATAAAAAAGTTTAGGATTAAATTGTCATATGTACAATAGATTTAGGATTTAATTGGATAATTATTTCAAAAAGTTATATTTAGTCTACTTCTTCTTTTATACTCCAGAGCTCATTCTAATTGTTGATATTTTGTAATATGTCTCTGTCTCCATCCTATTAATGTCTAATGCATGGTTTCTATGGATCCTGAAGTATGAAAATATTTGGAAAAGAAAACTCCGAGAGTATGGAAAATCATCTAAATAAACTATATCGGCAATGATACACCCGTAGTCATATATTACAAGTATCAAATCAGCAAATACATTAATGACCATCGTAGGTGATAGGTAATACAAAGGGTAATAAGTTTAAACCTATGGTAAGCATAATACAGCATATCGACCCTCTTGTCCACACATAATTAAGATGCAACAACAACATATATCTAATGGAATATCTTACGTATCGTGCTTCCCTCAATGCATTGATAAATATTAAATATTGCTAAAATCTCATTTTCATAACTCAATAATTGGTATTTATTGAGGCAGTAAAGGAAATATCGTGCGGGAAGAAGATCCATGTCGTGATCCGACAGATCTCATAAAAACACCAAGTCGTGGAAATAAAGACCTGATTTTGACAAATACTTCAAAACTCTCCTCACATGAGCGTGCAGGAAGTGTCGCAGTCGTAACCGGCATTGGTGCATACTGGCGGCCTTCCGTAGTCACAGCCATGCAGGGTCCATGATGAAGAGGCGTTTCCATAGCAGGAGCGATCGCAACACCGCGGGTAAATAGGTCTCTGGCAACTGCACTCGTGGGCCGGCCTCCCGCACCCATAATGGCACATCCACGGCCTCTTGCATATGCACTCGTGGGCTGGCCTCCCGCATCCATCAGCGCATATTGGTGGCCCCCCGCAGTGACAGTTACATGGACAGAACCAACCACAACCCCCATGATGACATGAGATACAAACATACACCTTCCCCATCATATACCCCGGTGGGTAACCTATCACCGGTGGAGGTTTAACCTCTTTTTTTTCTTCTTTTTTTGGTTCTTCTTTTTTGGTGGCTCGGGGGTATGATGTCGATGCCTAAAATGAAATCTCTTCCCTTGCAACATATCTTTTGCCGGACCTTCTCAGGATCGCAACCCACCACTTTGATCTTCACCTTGTTTTGTTTCTCGTCGAAGATTCGATCTTTTACTTCTGCGTTCACAAAGTATTATTAGCTTCAAGTATCACAAACACTCGGTTCTATTCGTCATAGATAGCAATAGGTAAAGATGCGCTATACAATAGGTGTGATCGGTTCCTGATCCAGTCCAATGGAACAGGTCACTATTTTTTTTTTTTCATGTTTCCATCCACATATCTTGTTATCCAAAGCATGACTAGAAACAAATTAAGAGCTTGAAAGAAATCTTATGCTTCAATCCAAATATGCTATTATCCAATTATAAGCTCTTTATTTCCTTAAAAACAATAAATTAAACTCACTAATTTTCTTGAAAAAATAAAAAAATCAAAAAAAAAAAAAAAAAAAAAAATCAAAAGTATATTTAGTTGGTCCAATCCGATCTGATTCTCTCTTAGAATGGGGAACCAGACCACCCGAGACCAGTTTCACTTTTAAGAACGAGAACTAGACCAAGTTCGGACGGTACATTTTGCACACCTACAGTACACAATAGAACTAACACACGTATTATGGAAAGAGGAAAGGGAAGAAAAAGAATTGATGCATACATCTATTATTCATTGACACGATAAGAGAAGTACGCAGATTAATTAAATGAGGTAAAGGCAGGGGACTCACGAGGGATCTCACACAGGATTTTCTTGATCTTCTTGTAACAGCGACGACACTGAAGATCCACTTTGATCACCATCTCCGTGACCTGTAACATTGAAAGCAAGCATAACAAAACTAGCTACAACATTGGGAAAGTATGGTCAAGAAGCTAAGTTCGAAAATTTAGATGAGAAGAACAGGAATAGAATTGAATAGAAGAAATCAAGAAGATCGATGAGATGGAGAGGCAAGCTGAGGTGAATGCGGATATTGCACCTGCTCTGCCATGTTTCTTGAGCTAGTAAGATGAACTGCCTCCTGAGCAAGTTCGCTTGCTTTAAATAGCGGAACGTGAAGGTTCATGCGGTGGTTTTGGTGTCGTTGTCGTGTTGAATATTAGGAAGAACATGCGTTAGACTCATGACGTTTCAGTATTACATCACCAGATCACCTGCATTATTGGTCTTTCACTTGCTTTACCATCCATTATCAAAAGAATTACACTCGATCATAGTCGGTACTACAACAGAAACAGGAAAAGCACAGAGGCGACTGCTAGAATTTCTTGAGTGGGTGTGTTGGGTTGAATCATATCATTTACACGTTTCGATGGTTTGCTCAGTACATGCAACGGAAATCGTATGGATTGCCCATCGAGTATGTTGCAAAATATTCGCTCGAACAGTAATAAACAAAACAAGAAGGTAACTTAGATATTGGATTCACTAGTTCAATCGGTGTGACTTACTTCGCAGGGAGAGAAACATAGGGTTCAACTATAGATTAAACGATACAAAGGAGATTAAAATCACATTTGAGTCACTCAATTAGGCTAGGTGTTTTTTAGCTTTCACCCACACCCAATAACTGGCATGATGTTTAATTCCCATCTCTTTTCACAAAGGAGTTCACAAATCTCATCACGGGATTTATTAACTTCAAACACAAACTCGTTCTTTCATGGATGCACTTCACGATCAGCACTTGAACTCCTGAAAATTCTCCATAAATTCTATTGGGAACCACTAAGCAGGAGACCACATTCTGATCATCAGTGGCATTGAACAAATACAACCTCCTTGGAGAATATTTATCTTAAACTTTTATAGGTGCATCTTAACAAAAGGATCTATGTAGAAAATATTATTTAGAGACACAATGCATCAAAGTTATGACAAACTTAACAATGCAAATCAGGCCTCATCTTCCTACCAAACCTCCACAACCCTCGGGAAAAAGTTATGAAATCTAAAAACTCTACCGAAAATCAGACTATTTATATGAAATGTGTTAAGGGTGATCGGTTTTAAGGTGAGGGTAGAAACCAGACCAAGTATAATCGGTTACCAGATTGTGAAACTAGGAATTGGTCCACCCAGTCCTGAAACAAGACCAGACCAGACTGATTGGCCTTCGATCCTGAAACCGGTGATTTCTTGTTCTTCTTCTTATTTGTTTGATTTATTCTATTCCCTAAAAGCAGGAGTTCTCTAATATTAAAAGAAAATATTATTAATTACAGTTTGCTTCAGAATAAATAAATAAATCATGGCTAGTCCGTCAATCCGATACCATTGGTCCGGTTCTTTACGTGGAAAGTAGCTTTTCAAACAAAAACAAAATAATAATAATAATAATAATAATAATAATAATAATAATAATAATAATAATAATAATAATAATAATAATATTTCGACAAAAAAAAAAAAAACAAAACAAGACAAGACAAAACAAATATAATAGTAATATGAAACCAAACTACATCAGGAAATCAAAGGATAGTGGAACAAAAACAAAATTGAATAATTCGCCTACTGCACGTACACAATTTGGTCGGCAATGGGGATAAGGGTCATGTTGGTCGTTGGAATAATTCTATTTTGTTTCTGTCCATGCCATTCGCAGCCTTTTACTATTACGTTGATTTTTCCACGATTAAATAGAAGCTCTAGGATTGGGGACCGCGAATATAACAGTGGAATCCATCAGTGTAATGAGCATGAGCTATCGATTGGAAAGAACAAAGAAGCTTCCCTCATCAGCTTCCCGCGAATATTAAATAGACCGATTGTGTTTTTTTTTTTCTTTCTTTCTTTCTTTTTACTTCTTCCTCAGCTACTCGGGCAATCGACCAAAGACAAAGGCTAGCGAGGCTTGCCCTTATCGAATTTGGAGAGGCTGACCTCTGGAATTGCCCTCTTACAGACCAACAATCAGCGAAGGAAGAAGGGGAAAAAAGGAAACAAAACAAAAAAATTAATTTTGAACTTCAAAAATTGTTCTCATTACTACCAGCCATGTTACATAGGACGGTGGGCATTTGTGTTAGCAATATCGAACCAAAATTGGCTGGATGGATCACATTGAGAAATTGTCAAAAGGTGAAAAGTTTTAGACAAAATTGGTATACAAATACAATAGGCTTGAGATTTTTTTTTTGTAATTATTTAAAAAAAAGAGTTATTTAAAAGAAATAAACTCAAACAAATAACATGGGAAATTAGCTACACCCATCAATAAGAGACAGAGACAGAGAGAAGAGGGGGTTGTTTCATGTTCCTGGGGACCTTAATGGAATGAAAAGGTTTGTCTTTCGGATGGGAAAGGGTCGAGTGAGAGAGAGCATGCGGTACTATCTAATACTGATGGCCGACATCTACCCGGTCGACATCTACCATCTACCCACCAGTTACCACTTAGCCCCACACGTTCGATGCATCAGGTATCAAGGAAAAATATAACTTTGTTTCCTTTGTTTGGTACTCTCTCTATTTTGTCTTTCTTTCGTTCATGGCTCTTGTAATGACGTTAGATTTCAATTCCCATGCCTAAAATGTGGTTTTCTTGCTTCGCCATTTCCGTGTCAAAGTTGGTTCTCTCAAAAGTAGCGAGTCCAAAGTCAAGGATGAAATAGGAGCAACTTTTGTTTTTTCATTTGACATCGAAAGATTTCACTAAATGTTACCACTTGTCAAACCACCATTAGACAAGAAAAAGTACTAATTTTTTCTTTCCACATAATTTGTTGTAACTTATTACGCTTTTATGAAATTTAATTGTTTTTATAGTTTGCAATATGAGACTGACTCGTGATCAATTACAATTGAAGATTGCAGAATTAATTGTTTTTGGCCATAAGCACGTAAAATTAATTTATCATGTTATTGATGCCAAGCCAGTGTTCTGAGGTGCAAATCTTTCTCTGAGGCCCAAAAAAAGAAGACGTTCTTTTATATGTTTGTACTATGTTTGGCTTGATTGAGTGAAATTCACTATAGATCAAACAATACAAGGAGATTACACACTCAAGTCACTCAAACACTCTTTCGATATTTCCCAAATCCCAATTTAATCCCAAACCCAAGTATTTATAAATAAACAACTCACTTGAAGATAAACTCACGGCACAAAATTACCACGCATTCAAGCTCAAATGAAATGCTCTACGTACGTCAAACAACAACAGCATCTTCACGTACATATCCTCTTCATAGGGCTTTTGCAAGCAGCGCAGACGTGCGGCTATGTTGATCGTCGAACGTACAGCTTCATACGTAGGGTTTTCTTTTCTTTTAAACTGACTTCACGCGCATGCTAAAGAAGGAAATCGTGTGCCCATGGTCAAATAGTTGACCTGGGCCCACCAACGTTGGAATTCACGCGTACATGTGGAGAGATTCCCCTTTTTATTTATCCATCAGCTCATCCCTGTAATATAGAGTGTGCGTGTGTGTGCCCAAGGTCAAACTTTTGACCTTGGGCCCACCACTTTAACAAATCTTCACGTGTAGGGCTTCTTCCTTCGCTTCTTCTACGCAGAGCTGCAGCGACGTCCCTCGTAGGAAAAGAAAAACTTCGGCAGCTTCACTCCAAAGGAGAAAATTCATCTTTTAATTATTTCCTTCTTTTGTAAATACAGTGAATCGCAGTTTTTCAAACGCTTAAACTCGAGTCATAATTTAACAATTCTCCACCTTAGCTCGATGTTTGATCCAAATTACAATCGAGTCATTATCAACTTGTGTGAGCGTCATTATCGAAACATGTGTGAGTATTGTATGTCGAACTTTTATGAGCAATGATCATTTATCACTTGTAAGAAGCTGACGATCCATTTATTACCACATGCGAAATTATCATCTATCTATCACCAACATGTGCCTACCATCTTTACGTATATCACCATGAGAAAGATCTCATCCATTTCAACTTGTGTGAGCATTGATTGAATTGATGGATGAATAGATGGTATGGTTTAATATATGGTATGACTTGATAGATGGTGTTGATCGTATAGAATCGATTGGATTGAATTGAATTGATGGACCGATGTGTGTCGGTAGTTTTAGCTTGTGCGAGCGATGATTGAATATGAATTGTACTAACGTGCAGGAAGGAACTGAGGCGAGGTAAGTCTTCTGACTTGTATGGTTAAGCCTCTAGGCATATTTTCTTCATAATCAGAGTTTAGGGGGTAAACTTGTTGAGACATTGTCTCACCCCATTGTGGACTCAACATTTTCAGGTACTTAGATGGCGGTCGTGGAGGACCCGAAACCCGAAGTCTGGGAGGTGGAGACCGAAGGCTCGAGGGTGTCCGACTAGTTGGTCATAGGACAATTCCCCTTTTGTTGAGCTGGTCTTTTTGTAGACAACCCAGTGTTGTATATATAAACCCATGTGTTTATAAATGGCATGTTTTGGTTGTAATTGGTTGCCTGCTTTTCTATCCCAAGCTTTTGGTTGTCAGGGGCATTTGTTCGCTTCCGCATGCATAATAAAATGAATGGGTCGGCAACAGGTCCTAAGACATCACAAATTTGTATCAACCACTGAGGGATGCGCGCGCACTCGAGGTTCGGAGCATGACAGGAAAACTAATGAGTTTTTTTAAAACATTTTTCATAAAACGAAAACAACATGATTAGATTTGGGAAAAATAATTTCCTTTTTTTTTCCAAAATGGAAATCACTTTCCCTTAATCCCAAATAAATGAAAATTAACCAATTTCTTTGAAAATAATTTTCATGAAAAATATCTTTCTTTATTATGAAACTTTCAATGAAATAAATGCATCATTTATTTCTCATCCCATTTCCTTATATTGACAAACATGGCTTTGTACTTTGAGATATCAATTAGAATTTGTGGGAAAGAAGTTGGTGGACGTAATTGAATAATACGTCATATCAATTTGTGTTGCCTAACCTCTTTAAGATGGCAACTACAATTCCGACTGGACATGAAGTTTTTGCTTTGCATAGTATTTCCTCAAATGCTTGGATGAATCTCAATCATTGATTTATAAAGATGAAGATTGTATATACAATTGAGATTTGTCGAGATACCGAGTGTAGCAATGTATGGAATAGCATGTCTCCATCCTAATTTTATATATCCTCCGCACATTTTATAATCCTCAACAATGACCTTTTTGCTTTTAAAATCAAAAGCAAGACACTCATTTGGAGGCCTCATCAATTGAGTCTTTTGGTAGTGTAGGAGGGAGAGGGAGGGAGGGTGGGAGAGGGAGAGAGGCGACTAGCCTTGGCAAAAAGATGTTTATTATAATTTGTAATATTTTGTCATTCTCCATATTGATGCCTCGATATTAGTTAATGTCGAATTTCCCCTCTAATTTTTCGTTCTACAAGTCCTCAGGGATTGAGAATTATCGTTACCAAAAATTTGTTTTTAAGGATGAAGAAATGGTCTTTACCTCAATATTAGTTACCATCAAATTTCCCATCTAATTCCCCATCCTAAAAGTCCTCACGGATTGAAAATTGTCGTTACTAAAAATTTAAAATTCGCTTTTAAAAAAATGAAGAAATGTTATTTACCACAATATTAGTCAGCGTCAAATTTCCCCTCTAATTCCTCGTCCTAAAAGTCATCATGGATTGAAAATTGTCAGTTACCGTAAATTTGCTTTTAAGGATGAAGAGATGTTCTTTCTAAAATGTGACACAAGCGCTTTATGAGTGCACGTCTATAACGATCTTTCTTTAACGTCCAAAATGCATCTAATGAATATCATGGTCACAAAAAAGTTAGGACACTGGTCCACCTACACCAAAAGGAAGGACACTTTCTTGTAGCAACTACTAAACAAACTGAGCACATTAAGCGAACTTGAAGGATGCTCTTAGACACAATTAGGAGCCACTTGTGTTATAGTTAGACGTACCGAACCAAAGCTTTGCAACTAGATTAGTCACTATCTTTCACTGAAATTTGCACTTTGCTTTAGTCTAGCCAATATAGCCATTTAAAAAGCAGGGCTATTATTTTGCTTGAGTTTCACTTTTCATAACATGTGAATTCTTTACATTGAGGATGAGGGGTACCATGACTTTGCATACTAATGGTGATTTCATCAAGAAGTCATCTTCTTTAAGAAAAAAATTACAAAATCTATCTTCAACTTTACTTTCCACAGTAAATATCCAAACTTTTGCAGTCCCACACACCCCGTTACCACGTTGTTAGATAGTATTGGGTCTCTCTTACTCCAAAAGTTAGTTTAAATGGTGAGGTCTTCCTCACATATAAAATGACCACTAATTGGAACAACCTTATTAATCCCCCTCACATATCGAGCTTGGGTCGAAGCTGCAATAATCCATTACTCTCCCATGTGACTATTAGGTCTAGACTTCTTGGCAATCTAGTCTCTGACATCAATATTGGATGGTCTTCGGCCTCTCTCAACCAAAAAAACTAACTCAAACGGTGAGACTTTTCCTTGCACGTATAAACTAACCATTAGCTCCTTACAACCTTAATAATCTCCCTCTCACACAGCAGTTATGGGTCGGAGTCATAACAACGTGTAACTCTCCCTTGTGACTATTGGGCCCAAACTTGTTCATAACCTGAACTCTAGTACAAGTGTTGGATAATGTTGAGCCTCTCTCACTCCAAAAACTAGCTCAAAGAATGAAGCTTTCCCTCAAATTTATCAATCAACCAACCCTTTTTGTAACTGATGTGGAACAACCTCAACAATGCCCCGTGTCAAAGCCGCAACAACTTGTAACTCTTCTGTAACTATTGGGTCTAAACCTGTTGGTAACTTGAGCTCCATACTAGTGTTAGGTGTTCTTTGGCCTCTTTTCCTTATCACGACCTAATCCTCTTGCGGGAGCAGAGCCGTTAGGTTTAGGGATATCATCAACTTCAGGCCGATAGCCTTCCACTGACTCAAGCCCTCCCAAACCCATAGCTCAAACATTTAAAATTTGATCAATTAAGCCTACGTAAATTTTGACTAAGGTGTCGTCACTAGTCTTTTTGGAGTCAGCTAAAAACCCAGTAAGATGCATGAGGATATCTTATTATTTATGTAATCACAAATACCAAATTCGAGGACTTGACTACATTAGCCCTAAGACTAAAGCCTTTTTAGTACCTAACTTAATCATGCTAACTAATGCGTAGCAGCCTATCAAAGAATTTTAGGCATTGTCTTAACCATTTTAAAGCATGAGATAACATCATGGATATTAAAAAGTACAATCAAATTAATCATAAAGGAAAACACACAAGCATCTCAATATTATCCATAAAAAGAAAAAGACAATCCAATATGAAAAGCCCATTTTTTAATCTCTATTATATTTATACACATTTTTTATTCTTTTTACCTTTTATCCTTCTTTTTTCTTTTATATTATATTATATTATATTATATTATATATATATATATATATATAGTAAAATGAATGGATACTTAAAATATCGATAAAAATTCGGGCGTCAACATCTCTCGAAAGGTAACTCAAAGGGTGAGGCTTTCTCCTCACATTTATAAACCGACCGATAGCCCATTCTTCAATCAATATAGGACAACCTCTACATACATCTCTCCGCTCCACCACATGCATAAACATGGCCAACCTCATATCTAAGGTAGGCGATGGTCATCGTGCTAGCTAAAGATCATATCAAGGTTGTGGCCACCATGGTCAAGCTTTGCTATAGAGCTTGCGTTACTAGTGAGCTTGCAATAGAGGCTTGTGGCCGGCCACAACCCTCACAAGCACAAGGCCGACCTCACAAGGTCTCAACGGTTGCGAGCCACATGCTCAGGCTAAGCTCACATGTCCGTGTTGTCCCAATCCTTGAACATCTCGCCACAAACAGAGACGAAGATGAGGGTAGAGGGGTGTAGGCAATAGGCAAGGGGGAGGGTGACATCATTGGCGTCTGAATCAGATTGGGTAGCATTGACCCAGGGGGTGGCTCTTGATCGTTGATGGGGATAATTACCAAAAAACTCCTAAACTTATTATATGAATACCAATTAAATTATAAATCTTTTAATTTGGCCAATTTAGTCATAATACAAATGTCATCAAGCCAAATGGCAAAGTCACAATCATCTTTGTTTCATTTGTTTTCATGAAGTTCATTGAATAGTGCAGTTGACCTGCTCTTTCATAGAATGAATCACCATAGAGGCAAGCAAGAGACATGACCATGTGCTCAATGAGAGGATGAGAGAAGACATGAAGAGGATTCAATTTTATTGAAATGAAAAAATCAACAAGCAACAAGTCATGTGTTGAACATATTTGACCACATCTACCACAATACTAGACCACCAACCTTATCGATCTTTCTATACCGGCAAAGATAAAGATCCCAAGATAGCCCAAAACATTTGACTAATGTATCTTTCACCAAGTTCCTACAATAGTAATTGATGTGAGAAACTTCGAACTCAATCACATAAAGGTGCATGCATTGGCTTTATCTTCACTAAAGTAATCACAGCTCACGATAGTGACCTGTATTCCCACCATAGCACTCACAAGCCGGTCTACCACATCCATTCACACATCACTGGCCTCCCCTACCCAAGATAGGAACCTCTGTTCCCACCTGGACACTCATAAGCCAATCTTCCACATCCATCATAGCACATCACTAGCCTCCTGCGCACACAATAGCTTGATCCCCACGATACCCTCCATAACATGGTGAACAACAACACACCCCCATCGTTGGATACACTGGCACCATTGGATACCATGGCGGGTAGCCCATTACCAGCTTTGGTGCCTTGTGGCAGCATGGGTGCCTGCTGTAGAGGCTTTGGTGGAGCAGGTTCAAGGACTTTCTGGGCTAGTGTTGGCACCAGCGTAGGAGCAGGCGGCTCAACGGTTTTTTCGGTGGCAAAATGAACGTGACATTCTTGGACTTCTTCATTTCCTTCTCAGGCAAAAGATTATTGAATGGGAGTGTGAAGTGGTGAAGGATGGATCAAGTGATGATGGGGTATTAGTGACAGATTTGTATGAATGATAGAGAAAGAGAACGGTTAAGAAAGAAAAAGGTCCATATATATTGACGAGAAAGTATTGCGCAGGTGAGACTCGCCAAGTCAGCAAGAAAACAATCCACTAAAGCCTCTGTGTCTCTCTCCCATTACACTAGTGACACACAGACACTCCCTCTCTTCTCTAGTTAACCAAAGTGTGCGGCAAACTGGAAGTTCAGTGGGACTAGGAAAAAGAAACTTGGCTGAACGTATGTTGGTTCTCAGTATTAGAATAACACAAAATTGATTTTTGAAGATTCGAGCACATTGGTTGCTCAGCTCCAGATTTTGTTGTTAGAATTCTTCCTAAGGCCTCGATTTATGGTGGGTGTCAGAAGAAGAAGAAAATGAATCGGTGAAGCATGATTCCTGATAGGCACTTGAAGAAGGTTGCAGTCCAAAATGCTATAAGCATTTAATGAGGAGAGCTAGTCAAGCAAGAAGACAAATAATGCAAAAAAAGTCCTTGAAGAAATTCTCCATGGATTGCTTTGTTGACTTTTGTTATTTCATTTTAATGTCTTCAGAAGGAGTATCAAAGACTATGTATGTTAAGTGTTAGTGTGCTGCTATTATAAAGAGATGGAGGGTGAGTGTTGTATTTTGATCGAAGCCACCAAAAAAAGTATTGGAAGAACAATTTCTCCCTCCAACTTGTGCCTTGCTCCAAATTTCCAGAGTTGCCCTGATTTTTTTCAGTTCCAACATGTGGCATTAGAGCTAGAAATGACATCTACCATATCTGTTCAATTGCAACTTCCAAAGTTGAACGGAAAGAATTTCAACAACTAGTCCATCCAGATGAAGGTTCTGTTCAAATCACAAGATTTGTGGAATCTAGTTGAAAAATGGCTACACCGACATGGCAAATGCTGAAGCATTAGAGGCTTTAAGAAAAGAGGAGAAATATGCTGTGGTGGAGTCCCGGAAGAAATATCAAAAAGTATTGTATGCAATTTTTCAAGCCGTGGAGGAAATTATATTTGAAAAAATATCGACTGCGAAGACCACAAAGAAGTATGGGATATGATGTCCGTCAAGTACCACTTCAAATACTTCGAGGTAATTTTGAGCCTTTATACCTAAATGACTTTAAATCAATCTTGATATTTTTTTTATCATGTGCAAACCATCATTAAGCAATTGAGGGTTAATGTTGAAGAACTCCAAGATGTATGAGTCATAGAAAAAATCTTGAGTCTTCGACGAAAGATTTGACTATGTCATCACAACGATCGAAGAAGGGCAAGATGTGTCAACCCTAACATTGGAGCATTTGATGGGTTCATTATGCTCGCAAGAGCAAAAAATGAATCAAAAGTCTATTAGTTCAAATCGCAAGCAAGCATAGCAGAGTCGGGTCACTCTATCAAGTTGAGAAGGCTATCAAGGCGATCGAGGCTGTGGAGGAGGCGAAGGTAGAGGTGGAAATTCTAATTTCACCAGAAAATATAAAACATGTGACAAATCAAAAGTCAAGTATTTTAAGTGCAACAAAATTAGGCATTATAAATCTGAATGCCAACCAAAGGCGACGTACAAGCAAGTGAAACATGCACATGCCACCAATGCTGAAGAATATATGGTGGTAACACTTAAGAAGGATGACCTAAGCACCATAGACACCAACAAATAGTAGCTGGATGCTGGTGCAGCAATCACATGTTTGGCCGAAAGAAGTTATTCTAGTAGTTGGACGAGATGAGTCGTGGTGAAGTCAATTTCGAGAATAAACCAAAAATTCACGTGATGGGCAAAGGTAGCATTATTACCAAGTCAAAAGATGGTACTAAGGTTACCATTGCGGATGTTTACTTTGTGTTAGGACTTTTTTGGAACTTGCTAAGTGTTGGGCAACTTTTCAAAAAAGGCCACAAGGTTCATATTAAAAATGGAGTTTGCACCACCAGAGGTGTTGACAATAAGTTGATCACGATGGTGCAAATGACAAAGAACCAGATGTTTCCCCTAACTCTTTAGACAAAGAGCCTCTTGAGTTCCCAAGCGATGATGAAAGATAGCAACTAGTTAAGGCATCTTCGGTTTATACATCTAATGTTTCTTGGACTAAAATTATTGATCCAAAAAAGATGGTGACCGGCATGCCATTGATTGACTGTCCAAATTGTCCATGTGAAGCGTGTCTCATCAAGAAATAACATCAAGACTCTTTTCTAGTTGGAAAAGCCATAAGAGAAAAATGACCATCGGAGTTGGTACGTACAGGCATTTTTGGCCTTGTTGAGGTGGAATTATTTGGATAGATAAGGTACATGCTAATTTTTGTGGATGATTTGACTGAAAACTTAGGTATATTTCTTGAGAGAAAAATCTTAAACTTTTGGCAAGTTTAAAGAATTTGAAGTCTATGTTGAAAAACATAGTGACTTTAATTTGAAAACATTGAGATCAAATAAAGTGGGAGCATTTACCTCAAATGAATTTGACAAATATTGTAAAATTTGTGGAGTGAAACGTCAATTGACCAACAACTATACTCCTCAATAAAAGGGTATGATAGAAATAAAGAACATGATAGTTTTTGAAATAGTAAGAAGTATGCTAAAAGCTAAAAATTTACCCAAGAAATTTTGGGCAAAAGTAGTTTCATGTGCTATATGTGCGCTGAACAGGTGTCCAACAAGGAGTGCTCTTGGAAGAACCCTAGAAAGGCTTGGAGTGGCAATGTGCTAGATGTTTCATTCCTATGAGTATTTGGGTTCAAGGCATATCCCCATATACCAGATGAACGGAGAAAGAAGTTGGATGACAAAAGCCAGAAGTGCATCGTCATTGGCTATAATGACACAACTAAAGGTTATAAGCTATATAACCAAGTTAGAAGCAGCTTGGGACTGGAACTAAAAAGGTGAACCTAAAGGCATTACCATTGAAGATGAACCATTGGAGGGAGATACATAAAAACCTCCATCATATTTGACTGGTAGTGCATCATCTTCACCAATAGCAACTTCAAAATCACCATTACATCATTCGCAACGACTGTGGGAGATTCTAACAAAATTAAGAGATTATGTGGTCATAAGAGACGATGGCAGTGATAGTGATGGAATCACTAATGAAACCATGGTAAATTTTTGTTTGTCTGCTAAATATGACCCTATATTCTAGATGAAGTAGCTATAGATGAGAAGTGGATCTAGGTAATAGATGAAGAAATCTACTCCATTGAGAAGAATAATACATGGGTGCTAACTTCTTTACCTCCTGATAAGAAGCCTATTGGTGTCAAGTGAGTGTACAAGACGAAGTACAAACCCAATGGTCAGGTGGACCGTTACAAAGCTAGACTAGTTGCAAAGGGCTACAAGCAAAAGCAATGTATTAATTATTTTAAAGTATTTGCATCAATGGCCTAAATGGATACCATTCAGATGATCTTAGCACTTGTAGCTCAAAACCGTTGGAGGATCCATCAAATGGATGAAATCGGTGTTTCTCAATGGTGTCATTGAAAATGAAATCTATGTGGAGCAATCACAAGGCTGTGAGAAGAAATGGCATGAAAACCAAGTTTACAAGCTGAAAAATGCATTGTATGGGCTAAAACAGACTCCTCATGCTTGGTACACATGGATTAACACGTACCTATTAGAGCATGGTTTTCAAAAGTGTTCGTATGAGCATACACTGTATATCAAGTCGACGTAATAATTGTGTGCCTTTATGCTCATGACTTGATATTTACAGGGAATTGTGAAAAGATGTTTGCTGAATTCAAGGAGGCTATGACTAGCGAATTCAAAATGACAGACTGGGATTGATGTCCTATTCTCTTGGCCTTGAAGTGAAGCAAACAAATGATGACATATTTATTTCACAGCAAAAATATGCTAATGATATTTTGAAGCGATTGAAAATGGAATCACTCAAACCAATTTGGACTCCCATGATAGAACAATTGGAGCTAAAGAAAAAAGGAATTGGTGAACTGGTAAATCCCACTTATTTCAAAAGCATTATTTGAAATTCGAGATATTTGGCTAAGCCAGATATTACCTATGGAGTGGAATTATTAGTAGGTTCATGGAAAAACTTTACCGATCACATTTGTAGACAACAAAAAGAATTTTGAGGTATATCAATGGAACTCATGACCATTGAATTTTATATTCTTATATTGACAATTTCAATATAGTGGGGTACATAGACAGTGATTGGGCATATGTTTTCATATATTGACACTAAGACTCAGAAGAGCACTTCTGGATATGTTTTCTTTCTCAAATTAGGAGTAATTTCTTGGTCCTCAAAAAAATAAAGTTGTTATACTCGACAGCTGAAACGGAATACATGGCGTTAACTTCAATAGCATGTCAAGCAATATGGCTTCATAGGATGATGTGTAAATTGAAACAAACATGTCCTACGAAAATGATATGTGACAATAAGTCGACTATTGCATTAGCCAAGAATCTAATTTTTCATGGCAAGAGCAAACACATCAATATCAAGTATCACTATATTCGTGAACGAGTCAAAGATGGTGAGATCGAGCTTAATTTATGTAAATCAGAAGATCAAATTACAAATCTTTTGATGAAACCATTGAAGGCGGATTTGCTCGAAAAATTAGAGACAATGCTCAATGTTGTTAAATTCAAAAATCAATTTTAAGGGAGGTTGTTAGAATATTCGTTGCTTAGCTCCAGATTTTGTTGTTAGAATTCTTCAAAAGGCCTTGATTTATAGTGGTTGTCCGACGAAGAAAACGAATCGATGAAGTCCGATTCTTGATAGGCGCTTGAGGAAGGTTGAAGACCAAAATGCTATAAGCATTTAATGAGGAAAACTACCCAAGCAAGAAGACAAATAATGCAAATAAAGTCCTTGAAAAAACTCTCCATGGATTGCTACACGTCTTCATGCATTTATTGCTTGTGTGCTTTTTATTTTTGCTTTGTTGACTTTTGTTATTTCATTTTAATGTCTTCAGGAGGAGTATTGCCATTATTATTATTATTATTATTATTATTATTGCCAAAACTCAGGTCACTGTCACGTTGAGTACTGGCCGAAGCATGCGTGGCACCGATGACGTCCATCATATTACATCACCTCCATTGTTGGTGGGCTTGCAGCCTTCGGCAACGATAGGGTTTTGAACGGATACTGCACGTGCTTTACCTTCCATTGTCGGAAATTGACTGAACATGATATGGTATTTCAAGGGAATTCGTAGGTGCCTGTGCTGGGACGAACCGTATCGCTATATATGCCCCAATGCTCAGCTCAGTACATGGAACTAAACTTGTATGGACTGATTATCGAGTATGTCGATAATCAAACACAATAATAAATAAAAGGAAATATATGGCTCGCCAGATTTGACCTACCTACTTTAGGAGGAGAGAAGCACGAGATTTAACTAAGAATCGAATGATGCAACGGAGAGTACTAACTTTAAACTTTGAAAAGAAAAATAAAAATCTTATCGAGCTGTCTCCAATATGAAGTAGGTAAATCGCCCTATGGTTTGATATGAAGCCCAAGTTGGACTTTGAAGCCATGACATAATTTAATCAAAGTACATCAAATTCCAAAAGGGTTATGTTTGACCGTTCACATGATTTGCATATAACTCATACAACCAAATCAATCTGCACAAAGTGCGTATCATGAAATTATAGAATTGTGGAAAGAAATGAAGAATCATTCTCCATCGATAATAGACCAAATTACACGGACACAATTTGTTTGGCAACTTATATTAGATTTGAAATATGATGACCGCAAACGTAATAATGGAATTCATCTGTGCAAAGAGTGACAAGCCAGTAATGTGACAGCCCAAACGACGGTTCTCGGACGTGCGCAAGGAAGGGGTCCCTCTCTTCTCTTGTCCCGCATCGCCTAGGTAGGAAGTCTTAGTTAACTTATAAGCCTTGAGTCCCTCTAATCTGTGTAACGTGTTTTAAAGCCATAAGGACTCAATATCCAAAGCGGACAATATTATGACTTCCAACCTCGTGTTGGGCCACAGCGAGGACGCTCTTGAGCAACGGTTCTCGGACGTGCGCAAGGAAAGGATCCCTCTCTTCTCTTGTCCCACATCGCCTAGGGAGGGAGGTCTATCCAAAGCGGACAATATTCTAACTCCCGACCTCGTGTTGGGCCACAGCGAGGACGCTCTTGAGCAACGGTTCTCGGACGTGCGCAAGGAAGGGGTCCCTCTCTTCTCTTGTCCCACATTGCCTAGGGAGGGAGGTCTACCCAAAGCAGACAATATTACACAGTGGGGCCTAGGTCGTTACAAGTAATTAGAGGTCTACCCAAAGCAGACAATATTACACAGTAGGGCCCGGGTCGTTACAAGTAATTAGAGAGATCAAGAAGCTTGCGAATTTGAAAGTGCATGGCTGCTTATTTATATGTTAAGGCCGTAAAAGAATCGTGCACATGGGAAAGTTTTCTTAATTAAATACTATTGTTGAGCACCTGCTAGAGGGGTGTGCAAAAGCAAATCAATATGTAAGGAAGAAATATAAAAATTGAGAATTGCCTCCTAAAGGCAAAAAAAAAAAAAAAAAAAAAAAAAAGAGTAGTTATTTTTAAAGTTGCCGAAATGGTTGGTGGATGAAAGTTGATATTAATCTTTTGTAAAGGTTAAATTTGGAATTAACAAAAAGTAAGATGAGATGGTGTTTTGTTTTAAAATGTATAGAACTTTATTCTTTATTTGTCCTACGTAATCTGCCTTCGAAGCCAAAATTGATAGGCTCATTTAAGCACGAATAGTATATTATGTGACAGTAATATTAGACATATCCACCTGTTATCTATAAATCATTAAGCGTGCACGTTTTAGGGCTTTTATATTGTTATTTTACTTTCTATAAACAGAGATGCTCGATTTTTTTTTGCTTAGATAAAGTAAAAGAAAAAGAAAAGTTGATTAGCCAGCGATACCATGTAAGTTTCGAGGATATAAATAGGTAGACGATAATTTTATATAAAGTCACTTAATTTTAAATTGATACAAACAAAAAAAAAAAAGAGAGAACAGTTCATAAGATTTAATTTATTAGTTTATCATTCAACAATTTTTTTTTATCTTACAATTCAAACAAATTTAAAATAATGAAGTAGGAATAATGATCCCAACTTTTAATTTGGTCATTCGAAAGATTGAAACAAAATTAAACATTTGAAGAACATTTAAGGATAAAGAAATCCAAATACACTAGAATAAAAATGAAATTAAAATTGCGAAAAAAAAAAAAAACAAAACAAAACAAAATTTCTGTAAATTTTTTTATAAATCTTTAAGTGAAAACATCCATATTACTGCTAAAACATACGTCTTGCTATTAGTGAGACGAGTGTATACATATTGAGCATAGAATGTTTCTATCAAAATTTGATTGCACAGAAGCATGATTTTGTATGGCGATGTACAAGTGTATACGCATATGGTATATGCTGATTTGAGAATGAACAGGCCGCAAGGTATACATATGAGTATTCAAGGGATAGTAGGCTATGGAATATGGAAACATAGTTTCATAGTTTTTATATGAACACATATGATGCAGTTGGAATGGTGAGGGAGCTAAGGGATATACATTTCAGAACATCTTCCACACCCACTCTTCCATAAATCATTCCTAGCTTGTTTGTTGACAAACTCCGCCGCCTTTAGACATGCAAAATTCTCTTGACTTTCTCCAATATTTACCGCCACAGGAAGATTGCAAAGCACAAGTACAGCTGGGTCTTTTCTTCCTTTCTCTGTCACAATATCTGATCCTTTTCCTGACTTAGAAATGGTAACTATACCGTTCAAGGACCGTTCAACGATGGATGTTCACAGGCATATGTTCTTCAAGATTTTCTTCCTGATTAAGTAGAGACTTAGCTGCTAAGGATTTGATTTCAGCTTCCAACTTCTTCTTCAACTCGGACTCTTCAACTTGTAACTTGTTCTTCAAGACTTTCCAATCTAATTCTTTCACTTCTCTTCTTCAATCTTCTAAAGCAGCCAGAGAGGTCTGGATAGTTCATGAAAATGCATCACAATTTTCAACAGTTTCTTTAATCTTTTTAACAAACATTTTCTACTATAAGAGACATCATTAAAAAAATTTGAGGCATCACTTATTTGAATTAAAAAAGTACATATCGAACGTACCTAGTTAATAACTTAACTTTTATGAAAAATGCTTGCAGTTTTCTCTCATTATAAGTTTAGAATTAAACATATGACTTGAAAGAGGGATAAAAATACTAGGAGTACCATAATTTGTACGGACATTTACTTAAGTACCAAAAATTTAAAAAATCAACCACTTACGTACTATCAGCAATTTTTCTCTTGACAAAATCCGACGTGGCATTATTTATGAATGTATCAACCAATGTTAGAGATTCGCTTGTGGTTTTACCAGAGCCAAGAAGGTATTGGACCCCAACTTCCTCTTGGATAGCTTCGATGTGCTCCATAGAGCACACATGGCCCATTGCCGTTGGACATTTGCTTCTATTTTTAAAATGCCTTTTCAGGTGAGTTAGAGATAGATTACACTTTGAAGCTGATCAAACTTTGGCGTCATGAAGGATTGCAAGACGCCTTTTCCTTCAAGTACTCCACCATAAAGGTCCTAAAGTCGAATAAGATGGTAGAAGGAGCAGTTACGACTTAAAGTACTCAACTGTAGAAGTCCTGAAGTTGAATAAGATGGTAGAAGGAGCAATTACAACGAGAGAGAGAGAGAGAGAGAGAGGCCTTGAGCTCCAAGAACTCTGCTGCCAAAGTCCCTAAAGTCTAATAAGATGGTTGAAACAGTAATTACCGCATTTTATTGTATGTATAGGATAAGTACACATGAAGTTCATAATCTTATTGTGAAAGTGCGATTGAGTTTTAAAATTTTCAAAACATACAATCAAGTCATTCCATTACACTCCATCAATTTCGCTAATGAAAATTCCGACATAACATTTTTGTATTCTCTTTTTAAAAAAATATCTCTTTTATCTAATTCAAGTAAAATTTGTGATAAAAATAATAGGATCTAGATCAAAATAGTGAGTACATACTTTAGTTAAAGTTAGCACCACATAGGAAATGGAAAAAAAAAATCCACGTTAGCATTTTCTATTAACTAAATTGAAAGAATTAAATAAATAACTCAACTGTATCTATCTGACAAGTTTTGAGACTTGACTGTACTTTCTGAAAGTTTTTGGATTCAATCGCACTTAGGCAATAAGTTTTAGCATTTCTTCTGTACTTATATATGTGTGTGTGTGTTGTTTTCATTAGTCATAACCTTTACATTCTACCCCCATCTTGTTGGCTGACATGTTTGCATAGCTTGTTGCGAGAAATAAAATCCCATTTGTTTTGGAAGCTCATTAATGTATCTTGCAAAGTGCAACCCATCCTCAATCATGAAAACTGTATGACTAAAGCATCTTTCCTTTATGGTTAAGAAGATCATGTTATTGTGGTCTTATCATTTATTGTGAAAGTTTCATGAGCAATCTTTAGACTATAGTTAAACTCAACGAAACACCCACATTTTTTGAAATTGCCTCTTCACCCTCAAGGATCCTTTTTTAGAGATTTGGCCCCATTTATATTAGGATTCACAAATGGAGTCCTCATTATCTTGCCTCTAGGGGTTTAAGCCACTCAAATTAAAATAACCAGGGGTAAATATGTTTATGCTTATCGTGAAAGATAAAATAAACTTTGGAACAACACCTTAAAAACTTTGGAATGACATTCTTTATCCAATTGGAAGTGCGATTCAATTAGATTATTTAAATATCAAACCACACCGTCAAACATCATAAACTTTTAGACCGGTTGTCAACGGTCCCACAAAATTTTACATGGTATGAGTTCAGCATATCCCTAATTCAAATCTTTCTAGTCCCCTAATTATTTTTCCTATTGTAAATTTTTCTCAAAAAACAGTCTAATTTATGCACAAGGGGGAGTGCTAACCTCTTGATTCAATCAACCTAGATCACCAGCTAAGCCTTTTTTTTACTTAGGTTGATTGCTTTGCTTTGTGCTTCTTCTTCAATGCTCATTTTTCCCTAAAGGAATTGCTGCTTACCAGCTTCAACGATGTGAGGCCCAAACCTGCCTGTCTAGGCCTAAATTTGCCATCATGTTCTCGACTTGTCTCTTCTTTCGTTTTTTATGGCCCGAGGTCAATGATAAGGCAAGAGATTTGGCCCAACCCGGCTTTCCCCATCACCCTATGCCTATAATTCTAGGCAAGGTTTAACAAGTCATGTAACTTGGTGAAAAAACTAATTGAAATGTTGCACATAATTAGGAGTCTTTTCGACCCCTTGAATAATGAACTGACGTAGCATACTAGGCTTTGCAAACTTATCAAATGAACAATCATGTGTATTTCGATCAAAATCTTGTTAATTAATCAAGTGTATAGAATTGTTGTTTGTACATAAGTAAAAAAAATATGTATGTTCCACATTGTAAGAAGAATCTCAGATGGATTGAACTAATTATGAGTCATTTCACCCTATGATGGGCCTAGGCAGGCCGATGCAGTCGCATTGTCATGCCAAAGCTCAAACTTGTCGGTCTAGCTAAGAGCCCAAGCCCACCACATAGTCCACTTTCTTGATTTTCAACTTAGAAAGTCATAAAAATAGGACAATCAACTAGGAAAAATTCATAAAAGCCAAAATAACCATATACAAATCTAAAGATAAATTACTGACATTTATTAATGGAATAGACCATTAATGTGTGTTCAACATACATTATATATTGGATTTGGGATTATGAGTTTCTAATATTATGTGGTAAATATTTGTAGTGGGTGATTGAAATATTTACTACATACTAAGCAGTAGTTGGACATATCATTCTTCTTATCATGTTTTTGAGGCCCCTCAATTAGCATTAAGTAGGATAAGAGCAATGGTAACAAGAAACTTTTGGTGATTGAGTTTTCGGTATGTGTTGAAGATAGCTACATACATTGTGTTGGATTATAGATACTGTGATATGTTGATTCAAATGTGAGGCCGCATTTTTAGGTGGAGAAAATGATGGTCATTTCATTATACCTATTTATGTAAGATTCGAGATGCAAGGTTTGTTAATCTATTCTTACTTATTGTCAGTCGTTTCAAAAGAAAGAGGGAAGCATGGTCCTCCCCTATGTACAAGCCAAGGACTAGCAATTCTCCTAGATCCCCACTGTTTGTCTTTTTAGCTCGGCACGATTCATAAAGTGGCACGTGCATGGCCTCGTCTTGTTCAGTAGAAGGACAAGATTATAGGTGAAACTAGAGTCATGGAGAATTCAAGCTCTTGTGACAAACGTTGTAAGTTGAGAATTGAGAGAAACCAATTAGAGATTGATGGGACAAGTAGTCAAGGAATATGACATGCACCGCCAGGATGGTAGGACGATGGGAAGACGAAGGACCACCACTACCGTAAAACATCTTTATCTGGCGATATTTTCATAAATATCGTGAAAATGCAAATGTCGAAATAAAAATTTGAATGACACTGAACAATTTTGTTTTGTACATAAGCAGACTGGCTTTTCACAAAATCAAATTCATACTAAACTTTCTAGAAAACACCATGGAGAAATTTTCTGGACACTATCTAATCAGTCCTAAACTTCTTATTTAATTGGATGCTAATCTAATCCTAATTTTTTAAAATTTTACCAATTTGGTTCTATATTTTTGTACAAGATTTCAATATAGTCCTTCAAATCAATTTTCACCAAGAATACTTAATGTGGTGGTGTGTTACGTAGGATAACTGGCAATGATTAGACCACAACGTCAGCATTTTCAAAAGAAAATTAGCTGAAAGAACTACAATAGAATTTCCCGCAAAAATTTAGAAGTAAGTTAGCGAAATCAAAAAGTTTAGAATTGAATTTTCATCCGTACAATAGATTTAGGATTGATTGGGTAATTATTTTAAAAAAATCTATATAGTTTACTTCTTCTTTTGTATTGGAGCTCTTTCTAATTGTTGATAATTTATAATCTATCTCTGTCGCTCCGTCTTATGTATGTCTATGAATGGTTCCCACGGATCCCGAAGTATGAAAAGAAATGGAAAAGAAAACTCCAAGAGTATGGAATATCATCTAAAAAAACTATATTGGCCATGATACACCCGTAACCGTGTATTACAAGTATCAAATCAACAAATCCATTAGAGATCACCGTAGGTGCTAGGTAACACAAAGGGTAATAAGCTTAGACCTATGGTAAGCATAATACAGCGTATCAACCCTCCTGCCCACACATAATCAAGATGCAACAACAACATATATCTAATGGAATATAGTACATACCATGCTCCCTCAATGCTTCGATAAATCTTAAATGTTGGTAAAAATTCAATAATTGGTATTTATTGAGGCAATAAAGGGAGTATCGTGTAAGGTAGGAAATCCATGTCGTGATTTGACAAATCTCATAAAAACACCAGGTAGTGGAAATGACAACCTCATTTTGACAAATACTTCAAAACTCTCCCCACGTGAGTGTGCAGGAAGTTTCGCAGTCGTAGCTGGCATTGGTGCATACCAACGGCCTTCCGTAGTCACAACCATGCAGGGTCCATGATGAAGAGGCGTTTCCATAGCTGCAGCCATCGCAACACCACGAGTAAATAGTGATGGTTTGTTATTTTTATTTGATAAGTCAAGTTAAGCCCATCTGCCCATGTTGGGCCAAAACCCGGCCCGTAAGTAAAGGGTTAATAAGAGAGTGCAGTTACTATTGTATAAATAAATAAATAAAAAGAGGGAGAATGTTGGTTAATAGACAGTGAAAAACACATAACATATTTTCCTTTCTCCCTAGACAATAGTTTTTTTTTCCTCTTGACGAACGAAATTCTAAGGCCTCAATTCATTCTTTCAAGACCACAACGGTACTTAATTTGTGACAAACAAGGTATGTCCGTCTCCATGATATGCCTTCGATCGGTGTTACATGTTTTCCCAGGCTTGTTTCACGTTGGTTTTCAATATTCGATTGTTCGAGTATCAGTTCGTCTTTTAGGAATCCATTTCCTACATTGGTATCAGAGCAATGTTGTTCATGTTTCCTGATCATTGTTGATGTTTATAAATTATTTTTGGCTGAAATTTTGAGAAACGTTGTCGTCGAACGTTCGGGGACGGAAATCCTGACATGCCCCTACTGTTCCCCCCCCCCCCCTTTTTTTTATTTTCCATGAATCAAAACTCACTTATGATAATACAAGGTCATAGTTCTCGTCGAGACAAGAAAAACGATGAGTGGCCCACCGACAACAGCTACCGGGCACCGCCATGCGCAGCTAGAAGGATAGGCTCCGACGGTGCATGCACGGTTTCTAGGGCGCGTGCGTGCCACATGTGGGGTAACCTCCCCACATGTGTGCCACACGCGCCCGCTAACATCATCGTGACATTAGCTGGCGGTTGCCCGCGCATGCACATGGCACGTGCTAGTGATATCACGATGATGTCACATGGTCGAGTCGTTTAGTTGACCCATGTTTGACCAAACCCGACCATTCTGACTCGACTCAATCTCTGTTGACTGTTGACTTCGTTGATCGCGTTGACCATTGACTTCATTGACCGTTGACCTCGTTAAACGTTGAGCCAAAACAAAATCAAAAACAGAAATGTGTTTCCTTTTCAATTATGTCCCTATGAAATATAAGTAATCTTTTTTTGTTTTGCATTTTATTGTAGGAACAATGCCTCCCCTTCATATGCATATACCTATTTGCGCACAATTAGAAAGACAAAAGACGAGGCTTGTAAGGATGATAGCTAAGTTGGCCGATTATCGATGGGAAAGTGGTGATTTAATTAAACATGTTCTCAATGTCAATAAAAAGATACAAAACATCATTTGGAAGAGTTATCCCATGCCACCTTTTGAGATTGTGCAATTCTTCATTAACACTCTTCCATCTGAATGGCAAAGAGTGTTAAATCACCTATGGGGGGTCGACATGGTTCCTGATCATAAGAAGTTTTTAATGATTTTTTTGAAGGAATGTTTTAGGATTGAAGCCATAAAGACTTCGACCCAAGGAATGAGTTCAATCCCGGCGGGGATGAATATGCGAAGGAGAAATCCTAAGGAATTTCCATCTATTTTTCCGTGGTTGCCGAATGTGCCTAAAGAATTTTCAAAGGAAATTTCCAAGAAATTAAAAGAATCTTTCCATGTTCATAGGTTGACTTGGCGTTAGCTGTTTCTAGTGATGTTCGCTTAGTATGTTTTATGGATATCATATGTAAATATTTTCTACCATGTTGATGTCGTTGTAGCAATTGATGTATTTGTTACATTATGTGGAAATATTTTTATTCTATCATTAATGGATATTCAATGACAATTGCTTCTATTATTATTAATTAGTGTGGGTAGTTCATAGAAGTTTATGTAGCTTCAAAGAACTTATTTTGCATAGAAAGTTATATTAATAATAATTTCTAATTAGGATTTTTGGATGATGATTGGAAACAAAGTGACATTATGATTCTGAAATCTTATCTAAAATTATTCATTAATATGATGAGTTTATACAAATGGATGCATAAATAAGAGGGTTAATAATTTGTGCATATGTGTCTAATATGTTCAGATCCAGTGACTTCAGCAACTAAGAGCATAGTCGTTAAATTGAACAAATGTGAAAAATTAAACGGCAATAATTATGAAATATGGCTTATGAAAATTCAATATGTGCTGGAAGAGTAAGAGGCATTAAAAACTCATAACCTTATTATGAAATAACTTGAAGATGGAACACTGCACAACATAAAAGAGATAAGGATGCATTTGCTGCATGGGAGAAAAGAACTCCATTGCTCGCATTATATTGTTGAGTAGCATGGAGAATGATATCATGTGAGAGTTCAAACGTTTTGAGAATGCAAAAGAAATGTAGGAAGCATTAGCAGCAATATTTGGCCATACATCGGTGACCAAAATGAGACAGCTCATTATGAGGTTTGACTCTTACAAGAAGTCTCACAGTCAGATTATGAAACAACACCTAAGAAAGATATCAAACATGATTAATGAGCTAAAGGATGCTAGCCATGTCCTAACTGATGAGCAACAAGTGCAAGCAGTGATCAATTCATTATCTTAAAGTTGAGAGCATATGAAGGTGCACCTGACACACAATGAGAACACCAAAACCTTTGAAGATGCAGCGCACCATCTTGAGCTAGAAGAGAACCACCTCTTGGCGGCTAAATCAAAAAATGACATTCATGATGTTGGTTCTAGCTCACAAGGGGTTTCGAGCTCTAAGCACAAATGTCCCGATTCGTTTAAAATGTGGAAAGGCAAGGCAATAAGTTCTTAGGAAAAGAAACCAAAAGTTGACCAACATGAAAGAGGAAAACGTCCTCCAATGAAAAAGTTGTCAATGGTCAAGTATTAAAATTGCAACAAGAATTATCACTATGCTCGTGACTGTTGTGAGCCAAAGAAGGTAAACACCCCTTGTATTCTTGAAAACTCTACTTATGTATAAAGTTATGTATTCTTAACTGAATATAATCATTTGTGGATTGTAAATTCAGGAGCAACAAATCATGTAATGAAAGATAGAGAATCTTTCGTGGAATTCTTACGAGTAATGACTATAACTAAATGGATCTTTGTAGGAAACAACTTTAGAGCTGAAATAAAACAGATTGGCACCTATCAATTAAACATACGTGTAGACGTACCTTGTTTCTACATGATGTATTATATACTCCGAGATTTGTCGAAATTTAGTATATGTTTTAGTGTTGGTAAAACTCGACTTTTGTTTGAACTTCCATAATAATAGTGTGGATTTGTATTTGAATACAAATTACTATGGTTGTGGTTATTTTCTAAATTGTTTTATTGTATTGAATGTTGACTATAACAATATCAATGTGTTATTCTCTCTTACATCTTATAACTCATATGATAATGATGTGAATGTATGGCATGCTGACTTTGTCATGTTGGCCAACAACATATGAATAGGTTAGTCAAAGAGGGCTTGTTTGGCAATATTAAAAAAGTCAATTTGCTCATATGTGGGCATTGCTTAGCAGGGAAAACAACAAGAAAACCATTTAAAAAATGGAAAAAAGCTGAATTTCATTTACAATTAATTCATTATAACATCCATGGTCTAATGAATGTGAGAAGAATGCATAGGGCTGTTTATTTCATCACATTTATAGATGATTATACTCGTTTTAGACATGTCTATTTGATTTTTCATAAATCTGAAGCATTGGTTGTTTTAAAAATGATGAACTTGATAGAAAATCAATTAGAAAAGAAAATAAAGGTATTAGATTTGATCAAGGTCGATGGTATTTGTCTGATGAGTTAAAAAATTTATGTGATGAAAAATGAATAGAAAGACAATTGTTTATTCCATATACTCGTCAACAAAATGGTACTGCGGAAAAGAGAAACGGAACCCTATGTTGCACCCCCTCGGCACACTTCCCGATCCGTTAGGGTCACCACAGGTACTTATCACTTATCCTACTACATACCGGTCTAATAACTTTTTAATTAAAGTGGAACAATAGTTCATAGGGGTTGATCAATAGAATTCTTCTCCTTTTTTTTTTTTGTAAAGGTCCCAGCGCAGCTCATTAACGGAAGCATAAATGAGTCTCACAATCCCTTACTCCAATAACAATAATGCAATGCACACCAACTACGCACCGAATGAAAAGATAAAGCCGAGTCACTTTTATTTACATTTTCACGATGGACATCTCAGGTCAGTACAGCAAAATGCCAAGATTTTTAACTATACTTGGCTATAACTCAAAAGAGAACTTGACCCTACATCAGACATGTACACCCCTCCATCAACAAGCGTCGGCTATCCCAAAAAATGTCAGCTCCCACCAGTCATACGTGCCATCACACCTAACCCAGTGCATCGAGCGGCGGCGGCGGCAGCATCCCTAGCATCACCCCATTTCATCGAACGTGAACATACAAAAACTCTTGGATAACAAGGCCATCAGCAAAAACCCATGTCGTACATCACCAAGACACGGATTCGGACAAACACCAGACCAGGTACACTAATATAGGAATGCTCCGTACACTCCACATCAACGTCAGTAGGTATGCCATAGA
Organism: Eucalyptus pumila; assembly: GCA_016097595.1. Classification (NCBI taxonomy): domain Eukaryota; kingdom Viridiplantae; phylum Streptophyta; class Magnoliopsida; order Myrtales; family Myrtaceae; genus Eucalyptus; species Eucalyptus pumila. The sequence goes on from CM027855.1 coordinate 16,482,609, forward strand.
AGGTATCACGCACGACTGGTGACAGAGGCATCTTTCTAATCTAAAATGTTAATCCCCAAAGGGGTGAGTACAACCACTAAGCAATAAAGATCCACCAAACTACACAATATGTCAAACAGAGCAATCAAGGTATCATGAATAAAACACATATCATTCATGCATTTGAGCATACCTCACCTCGCAGCCATGCATATATCACCATACAACATGCATAAACCACCATGCACTTGTACTTATATCATCAACAGACATGCATATTCCACCATGCAATGTGCATATACCACCTTGCACTTGTACATATGTCATCAAGCAGCCATGCATATTCCACCATACACTCAATTCAATTTTAAATTTTCACTTTCATAAGAGGATCTCATTTTCATCTTTCTTCCCAAGGATCAATGTTTGCATCCCTCATTTATCGCTCGCACCCAACCTGGCATCGCGAGGAGCCTCCGACACACACCTCCAGGCATCCGGCACATACCTCCGGGCATCTCGTACCCCCAACTGGCATCACGAGGCATCCCCCCAACACACACCTCCAAGGCTTCCGGCACACACCTCCGGGCATCCCAACACTCCCAGAGCATCCGGCACACACACTCCGGGCATCCGGCACCCACACTCCGGGCATCCCAACACTCTCGGGCATCATCAACTCACATCTCTCGACAGTATCATTATTATCATAATTTATATTCACACATGTATCTCAATTTCAACATGGCATTTGATGCAACAATATCAAAGGTCTCAACTAGCTTTTGATGTCATATAACATGTCATATGTCACCACATATGCAGCATAATCAACCACTCAAGACATTATATCCCATGGAGCAATTTCATTTATTTCTGAAAATACAGCAAAATTTCGGATAAAAACAGATTGCACTCCTTTGGTCATAATTCTTGAAAAATTAGCAAACAGCCTTAGTAATTTCCAAAAATTTGTCATGCTATATACAAGGTCTAGAGGAAAATATTCTGTGAAGAACACCATATCAAAAGAACATCATACAATTCGGTACAGTCCATGCATTACAATCTTCATAATTTCATAATATTACCACACACAGTTTCATTCACCAATTCAGTAAAAATCCTAAATCAACTCCAAAAATTCTGAAATTTTTATATGTTATAGCAAAAATCCAAAAGTAAATATTTCATGTAGAACTCGAAATCATATTTGTGATAGATTAAAAACTATAATAACCATTACCGTCCATAACCCTCGACATCAAATTCCAGATCTAACCGTTTCGGATAAAATCGCTTCACCCACCTAAACTCATCCATTTCCTCTCAAATTTTAGTATATTACTCCTTAACATGTCATCTTCAACTTTCATTAAGAATACAAGACCAAATTCCAATCGGATAATTTTATAAAATTTACAGAATTACACTAGGTCAGTATTACGATTTCCAGATCAAACTTCTTCAAAGAAAAAAGGTTTCACCGACCTATACTTGTTAATTTCCTCTCAATTTTTTATATGTTATACTTCAAGAAGTTCTCTACAACTTTCATCAAGAAGTCAAAGTGAAATTCCAACTAGACACTCACCTAAAGTTCACGAAACAGCAAGGAGACAGACTACCTTTCTGGAAAAACAGAATGCTAAACCACGACACTTCTCCCTAAAGCTCCGAAATTTCCTCACCTCTACTACATCCGAAGTTTACCATTTTCTACACACACATCACAGCAAGCAAAGGGTAGATTGATGGACTCTACTTGCCTCTAGTCCAAGCAAATCGCAGCAAGCAAAATGGAGGGCAAGGCGGCTCGACGGTGGCGGCTAGACGGACACACGGGGGCTCGGTCCTCCTCTTCCTTTGGCTACCTCTCTTTCTCTCTTCCTCTCTTGTGCGACACCCCTCCCCCTCTCTCGGTTGCTCCTCGCCTAATCCACCCCTTCCCCTCAATGATTAACCATCATTAGCTTTGCATGCAATGTGACACTTGGAACACCCCTCACGCCACTTGCCATTCTTCATGCAAGAGGGTGGCTTCATCCGGCTGGGCTTGGGCCAGCCTTGGTCAATGGCCCATTGGGCTTCTTGGGCCAGGCCTTCGCCGGTCGAAGGGTGGGGGATTGTGGGCTGGTTTGGCCCAAAAATCAGCCCACTCCCTCCTTTAATAATCTACTATTATTTTCCACTCAAATAAATACCTAATTACAAAAAAAATATGGCCAAAAACTTGCAACATTAATCCATAAAAAAAATCAAATTCATAAGGTGCATAGCCAAGAACAAAATTCTTATTATCAAATTATCCTATAGCACCAACTTTGATAACCCAAGAACATAAGATACATTTCTATTAAAGTGTTTGGCCTTAATCTATTACAATTCTTTGGTCTAGAGGCCACAACATACTTCAACGACACAACCATTCACTTTTCCATAGGTCGTAATGCCTCTAGAAATGGCCGTGAAATTTTGGGATACCACACCCTACTAGAAATTGTTAGGTCTGTGATGGCATATGCTAACTTACTATCACATTTTAAGGTGATAATTTATTAACTACTGCCTATATATTTAACCATATACCTTCTAAATCTATTACTTGCACTCCATATGAGTTAAGAACAGGTAGTAAACCTTATTTAAGTTTTTTTAAACTGTGGAGTTGTGTTACTTATACTCATACGCCCTCTCACAAGTATGGGAAATTAGGTCCCAAAGGCAATAAGAATGAATTTTCTAAGAAAGACGAATTAGGTGACGTCCCTATCTGAATTCTCGGATCAAGATAATGAACATGGTAGGGTTTATTCGAGTGGGAATAATATGAAAAGTAAGGGATTAAATTCGACTTATTCTCAATTACAACCACCTGATGAGACGATATCATCATTATCTAATCTAAGTAGGAGTATAATGGAGAATAATATATAAAGTGTATAATTTCCCTTACGGCAAACAAGTCGCAAAATTATTCCCCATCGACGTTTTGACATTGAAATGAAAACTTTTATTATTGCTACACAATATGAAGATGAGCCAAGAAATGTAAATGATGTTCTTAATTGCCATAATAAAAAAAAATGGATGCATGCAATGGAAATGAAAATAGAGTTAATGAAGTAAAACCATGTTTGGGATCTGTTTGACCTTACAAAATGACACAAAGCCATTGGAAACAAATGGGTTCTCAAAATAAAGCGTAAAGTTAGACCCGTCAAATTGGTAGGTCGGATTGGGTTTGGGTCGAGTCAAAAATGAGTCAACCCATATTTGACCCATTTAATCCATTTTGATCCATATTCATATAGTGTAAATCTAGTGACCCATACCTGACCCGACCCATATTGCTAAAACATTTTAATATTTGGGAAAACCTACACCTAATATATGCTAATTGAATTAAAACTTCAAATTAAATTAAAAGTAGTAACTAAAATAAAAAAACTTTAAAAAAAACCTACATATTGAAATATTTATAAAGAATTAGACCATGCACATGCTTCTCTTATTTGAAGTGAACATACTATTGAGTAACAAAACCGTAATATGAAAAATGTTTAACTAAACTTAAGAAAGTTCATTTTTATGATTTTTTATTAAAAAAATATTGCTAAAACACTTTTATGCAATAAATTTAATGGAAAAATTTTATAAATATTTTTAAAAAATAAATTTTTAATTATTTTTATTTTTTTAAATGTATTTATTATTATTTTTTAAAATATAAATTTTAATTATTTTTTTCTTTTTCTCTTCTCTTTTCTCTTTTCTTTTTCTTCTTCTTCAGCTGGCCGTTGGCCACCACGACAACCGGTGAATGACCACAAACTCGAGCTCACCACTCGAGCCTCGCTCGATGCCGGCGACGCCTCGGCCTCGCCGTTGACGACATCGAGCCTCGCCAATCATCGGGTGAGCTTAGCCGAACCAAATCTGTCAAGACTCGAGCTCATTCGATGCCGATGAGCTTGAGTCTTGCCAGATCTGATGAGGCTTGAGCCTCGCCAATTGTTGGCGAGGCCGAGGACCCGCCAAAGATCGAGCTAGGCCCACCCGCCAATCCGGCGAGACCGAGGCCCCGCTCGATGCTGGTGAGTCATCAACATTGAGCGGGGCCTCAACCTCGCCAGATCGGCGAGATCAAACCTTGCTAAAGGTCGGGCGAGGCTCAATCTTGCTGATCTGGCAAGGCCGAGGCGTTGCTCGATGCTGGCGAGCTCGAGTCTCACTAGATCCAACGACGCTCGAGCCTCGCCTAGCCAATCGCTGGTCATCACCGTGCCGGCCACCAGCTAAGGAAGGAGGAAAAAAAGAAAAAGAAAAGAAAATCAAAATCAAAATATGAAAAATAATTATAATTTTGATTTTTTATTTAAAAAAACATTTTTATAAAGGTAAATAGGGAAAGATTGTGTAAGGCTTGGGTTAGAAATTTAGAAATGGGTTTTAAGGTTCTAACCCACTTTATATTTTAAATGGGTCGAAAATAGGTGACAACTTGTGACCCATTTTCGATCCATTTAAATTAAACTCACTTTTTTGACCTATTTTTAGTTGGATTTTTAAAAACCTCTTACCCATATATGACCCATGTAAATAAGATATGAGTCCAAAAAGGGTTTATGACCCATTTTAATACCTATACGTAAAGCTAATGACTCAATAGGAATGAATTGATTACGAAGAAATATTTTCTCCTATAGTGAGATTTACCTCAATTCGCATTATTCTGACAATAGTAGCTTGTATGGATCTTGAGTTATATCAAATGGATGTAAAGACTAATTTTCTTAATGGAAAATTAGAAGAATAAATATATATAGAACAACCTATTGGTTTCATTTTGAAAAGCTAAAAACAAAAGGTATGTCAACTTTTAAGATCAATGTATAGCCTTAAGCAGTCGTCGTGATATATACATTTTCATAATACCATAATGACATATGATTTTACAATGATTGATTGTGATGATATTGTATGTATCAAAAAATCCAAAAATCAATTTATGGTCATATCATTATATGTTGATGTTATACTTATTGCTGAAAGCAATATGGAGTTTGCTAATAGCGTTAAGAGTTAGTTGTCTTCCAACTTTGAGATGAAAGACATGGGTAAGGCTGCATACATTCTTGGAGTTAAGATTTCAAGGGATTGTTTGAAGAAATCATTATCTCTTTCACAATAAACGTATATAAGCAAGGTTCTTGAATGATTTCATATGCAAGATTGTAAACCCATAAATACTCCTATTGTAAAAAATAAATAAATGAGCAATAGAATGTATCCAAAGACTCCACAAAAGAATAAAAAAATTCAACATGTTCCTTATGCTAATGCGGTTGGAAACTTAATATATGCTATGATGTGTATAAGACCTAACATATGTTTTGCAATTGGAATGGTAAGTAGATACCAATCTAATCCAAGTCATGTATATTGGAAAGCCGTCAAAAGTATACCGAGGTATCTGAAGGGAATTATTTATTATACGTTAAATTACGAAGGAAATGATCTATGACTTGAAGGTTATTCGGATGCTGATTGGAAATGAGATTTAGATTAAAGAAAATCTACCTCTGGATTTGTTTTCTTACTAAATAATAACGTCATATCTTTGAGCAGTAAAAAACAAACATATATACCCTTGTCCACAATGGAAGCTGAGTTCATGACATTATCAATAGCAATTCAAGAAGGTGTTTGACTTAAGAGATATTTGAATTATTTAGGTGTTATTAAGAATACTGCAAACTCATTATTGATTAACTAGTGATAGCCAAGCAGCAATAGCATACACCAAAGATGCAAAATATCATGACAAGACCAAACATATAGATACCAAGTATAATTTTGTCAAAGATATAATTGCACGAAAATATGTGAACTTATAATACATATTTACGCATATAATGGTAGCAGAATCTAATGATGAAGCCAATACCTAAAGATGTATTTTGTAATAATGTAAAATCTCTATGACTCCATAGAGATTAATGTTCTAAATGTTGTAATTTCCCTTAAGTGTTTACATTTAATGAATTAATGTTTCATTATTAATGCCTATAAATTTTTGTTTAAAGTTTATGCATCTTAATGCTTAGTGCATCATATAAAATTGAAAAAGTTTGTCGGACAGATAAAAGATTAGTCATTCACACAAGTAATCGCCTCTATTTACTATGTGGTAAATAGAGATGAGATAGTTTTTAAGCTTCTTATCTATGTGATAATCGAGAACTCAAACTTAAAATATAAATGCCATCTTAACTGAGTGTTAAGATGATGGCATAATGTTTACTATGTTCGAAAGTAAAATAACCCACATATTTTACTTTGTTTGTCTTTGATATCATATGTGAGTTCGATGGATTTTTTAAGAAAATCAATAGGTGAACTCAAGTTAAATATTAGGTATGTCTAAACTATCATCTATACGGTATTGAAAGTATAGACATACGATCCATGGAAAACGAATTAATACCGTAATATATATTCCATACTATGTATGCATGAGACGACTAATAAAAGTGACAAAAGTTTTTATCTCAACTTTTATGTCGTGTGAGACTCTTGAGGAAAATAGTTCTTCAATTAAGTGCCATCATGACTCTTACTTATTATATAGATTTCTACTCAATGTTTATTATTTTAAAATGTTGCCAATGATCATGAATTAATTCAATCTAATGGGACATTTAATAGAGATTTTCAAGAAAAGAGGAAGATCAAGTTCAAAGAATCACATTTTAATTTTGTATTCACTAGTCAATCAATCATAATTGTTTTGAGATAATCATAATTATGAATACAACATATTATTATTTAAAAAAAGATCAAGAGAGATATAAATGTGATCGATTGATCTAGGGGACGGCGTATTATATCTACTAAAAAATGTGATGTCCATTATGAGCTATTATATATTCCTAATAGATGTATGGCCTGAGCTGAACAAGATATCTTGATCATATGGATTATTTTCGATATGAATGTTGTCGAGAGGTGAAGAAAGAATTATGTTCAGCCCAACATGTGCAAGTGGGAGATGATGGATTTTTTATTTGATGGGCCAAGTCAAGCCCGTCCGCCTATGTTGGTTCAAAACCCGGCTTATAAATGAATGGCCCATAAGAAATAGCGCCAATATATATATATATGTTAAGGAGAATGATGAATGGAGATAAAGTGAAAAAAGAGAATATACTTTTTCTCTCCTTGGACAACAATATTTTCTCTCTTGACAAACGAAATTCTAGAGTCTCAATTAATTCTTCAAAGATTGCAACAAGATTTAATCTGTAAGAAACAATATATATATTGTCTCGTGATATATCTTTTGATCAGTGTTATATGTTTCCCGGACACATTTTCACGTTGATTTTCAGTATTCGATTATTCGAGTATTAGTTCACTCTTTAGGAATCTATTTCCAATAGTCGAGATACCAAGTAAACCACGGTATGGGACTGAAGATCCCCATCCTGATATTGAATATCTTCCACACATTTTATAGTCCTCGATTGTGACCTCTTTTGCTTTTAAAACCAAAAGCAGACACTCATTTGGGCAGGCCTCATCAAATGTGTCTTTTAGTAGAACAGTAGGGAGAGAGAAACCAACGACCAGCCTAGGCAAAGGGACATTTATTATGAGTTGTAACATCAAATTTGCCCCGATAACTTTAACGGTGAAAATAGGAGCGGCCTCCAATACCTAGTCCTACAAGTCCTTAGGGAGTGAAAATTGCCGTTTCCGAAATTTTGCTTTTAAGGATGAACAAAATAATGTGACATAAGCGCTCTCTGAGTGCAAAGGGACATTTATTATGGGTTGTAACATCAAATTTGCCCCCAATAACTTTACCTATGAATGTTGTTTAGAGGTGAAGAAAGAATTATGTTTACCACCACGCATGTGGGAGATGATGGATTTTTTAATCGATGGGTCAAGTCAAGCTCGTCCGCCTATGTTGGTCCAAAACCCAGCTTATAAATGAATGGCCCATAAGAAATAGTGCCAATATATATATGTTAAGGAGAATGATGAATGAAGATAAAGTGAAAAAGAGAACGTACTTTTTCTCTCCTTGGACGACAATATTTTCTCTTTTGACAAACGAAATTCTAGAGTCTCAATTAATTCTTCTGAGATTGAAACAGTACTTAATCTGTAAGAAACAAGGTATCTTTGTCTCCGATATATCTTTTGATCGGTGTTATATGTTTCCTGACACGTTTCCACGTTGATTTTCAGTATTCGATTATTCGAGTATTAGTTCGCTCTTTAGGAATCTATTTCCAATAGTCAAGATACCAAGTAAACCACGGTATGGGACTGAAGATCCCCATCCTGATATTGAATATCTTCCACACATTTTATAGTCCTCGATTGTGACCTCTTTTGCTTTTAAAACCAAAAGCAGACACTCATTTGGGTGGGCCTCATCAAATGTGTCTTTTAGTACAACAGTAGGGAGAGAGAAACCAACGACCAGCCTAGGCAAAGGGACATTTATTATGAGTTGTAACATCAAATTCGCCCCGATAACTTTAACGGTGAAAGTAAGAGCGGCCTCAAATACCTAGTCCTACAAGTCCTTAGGGAGTGAAAATTGCCGTTTCCGAAATTTTGCTTTTAAGGATGAACAAAATGGTCCTACTAAAATGTGACATAAGCGCTCTCTGAGTGCACCGTCGATAACGATCTTTCTCTAACATCTGAAATACATCAAATAAATATCATGATCACAAAGGAAGCCAAGACCCTAGTCCACCCACACCAAAATGAAGGACACTTTCTTGTAACAACTACTAAAACAAACTGAGCACATTAAACGAACTTGAAGGATGTTGTTAGACGCAATTAGGAGCCACTTGTCTTAAAGTTAGATGTACCGAGCCAAAGCTTTGCAACTAGATTAGTCACTATCATTCACTGAAAGTTGCACTTTGCTTAAGTCTTGCCAATATAGCCATTTAAAAAGCAAAGGCTAATATTTTGCTTGAGTCTCACTTCCCATCACATGCGAGGATGAGGGGCGCCATGATACTGATGGTGACTTCATCGGGAAGTTGTCCTCTTTAGGAAGAAAATTACAAAATTCATCTTCCACTTTACTTCCCACAATAAATAATCACCTGAGTGACTTGCTCAGTCCCACACGCCTCTCCGCCGCGTTGTGGGGTGATATTTGGCCTCTCTCACCCCCCCCCCCCCCAAAGCTAGCTCAAATCGTAAGGTTTTCTGTCACGCTTATAAACCGACCACTAGTTTATACATTCGATGTGAGACAAACTCAACACACCTCTCCTCTCTACCACATGCATCGCCATTGTTCCTTTGAGGCCATCACCAACCTCATATTTGAGGCAAGTGAGGGTCATCGTGCCAAATCAAGGTTAGATCAAGGTTTTGGCCTCCATGGTCAAGCTTTGCTATATAGCTTGCGTAGCTAGCGAGCTTGCAATAGAGGCTTGCGACCAATCACGATCCTCACAAGCTCGAGGCTGGCCTCACATCGCCTCAACGATTGCAAGCCATGAGCTCAAGCTAAGCTCGCATGCCCTCGTTGTCCCAAGCCACAAACAATCTCGCCACAAATAGAGAAAGGGATGAGAGAGGAGGGGTGTAGGCAACAGGCAAAGGGGAGGTGACATTGTTGGCGTCAACGTCGGACTGCGTGGCGTCAACCCAAGGGTGGCTCTCGATCATTGATGGGTAATTACCAAAATAGTCCTAAACTTATCATATAAATATCAATTTAAACAAAAACCTTTCAATTTGGACAATTTAATCATAATATTACTATCACCAAGCCAAATGGCATAGTCTCAACCATCTTTGTTTCATTTTATTTTGTGAAGAACATTCAATAGTGCACTCAACATACTCTTACATAGAATGAATCACCATAGAGGCAATCAAGAGACATGAAAATGTGCTGAATGAGAAGATGAGAGTAGAAATAAAAAGGACTCGATCTTATTGAAATGAAGAAATCAACCACCAACAAGTCACGCGTTAAACATACTTGACCACATATACCACCATACTAGACCACCAACCTTATCAATCTCTCTATACCCACGAAGATAAAAGACCCCAAGAAAGACTTGAAAAGTTGACTTATGCATCTTACGCGAAGTTACCACATTAGCAATTGACATGAGAAATTTTGAACTGGATCACATGATAGTGCATCCAGTGGCATTTTCTTCACTAAAGTAATCACATGGACTCACGTAGTAACCTCTCCGACCCCGACACTCACAAGCCAGTCTTCCACACCCATCATCACACATCACTGGCCTCCCCTGCCGAGGATAGAAGCCTCTATTCCCGCCTTGACACGCACTGGCCAGTCTTCCACATCCATCATCGCACAACCCTAGCCTCCCCTGCCCATGACAGGAACCCCTGTTCCCGCCTTTACACTGACCAGCCGGTCTTCCACATCCAGCGTCGCACATCACTCGCCTCCTCCGCCCACAATAGCATGGTCCCCCACCATACCCTCCATAACCTGGTGGACAACAACACACCCCCACTAGTGGGGAGTCCACCGGAATTGGTGCCTTCGGGGCTCCTTCACAGCAGGAGGTGGCTTGACGGGCTTATTCTCAGGTGGCTGCTTCTTCTCGGGCGTCTCCTTGGCCTTGTCGTGCAGGATCTCAACACTCTGCACCGTCTTGCCACCCTTGCAGATGATCATCTGCTGGATCTTCTCCGGGCTGCAGCACACGACAGTGATCGACACCGTGTTCTGCTTTTCATTGTATGTCTGGTCTCGGATTTCTTTTGTTCACAAAGTAATTCATAGCAAACTCAGTCAAATTAAATTAACACTAATGTAATAGTAATTACGAACCAAGAAATGATAACAATTTGAAACTAAAAAGAGGGGAAGGCAAAAAAAAAAAAAAAAAAAAAAAAAACCGGAGAGAGAGAGAGAGAGAGACTCACGGGGGAATTGACAGAGAATTTTCTTGATTTTCTTGTAGCAGCGCCAGCACTGCAAATCCACCTTTATCACCATTTTGGTCACCTGCAACAAACAAGAACAATGTAAAAATCGATAAAGCCATGTGTATCAAATGAATGCGAAGAACAATTCAAGGATTTCCTTCTCCAAATCGTTTGCAGAGAAAGTATCAGGGGAAGATGCAAAACAGAGAAATGAACAAGATGGACCCAACAAAATAATAACCCAAATGAAGAGATGGTTATTCTGAAGAGTCGCAATCATAGAATAATAATAAAACGACACAGAAAAGAAAAGGCAGTTATCAAGAGAGATGAGTTAAGAGGAAATAGGAGGAGGATTCACCTTCTCTGCCATAGCTGCGGAGAGACAAGATCTGGATAGCTCCGAAAACGAGTGAATGGGACTGCGAAGTGGTGAAGGAAGGAGCAAATGATGATGATAGGGTGTCAGTGATAGAGGAATATGAATGATATACGACGAGAACAGACTGGTTCAGAAAGAGACCGGTTCCTATAAATTTAATTGCTTCACCTGCTTCCTTCTTAAGTTTTTGCGATAATTCTGCATTTGACTTGGAGTCGCACGACGAACGGGGTCAACCAAGAAATGCTCGGCGAACTCGTATTTTAGCGAGACTAAGAACGGGGAACTTGACCGTACGTATGGTAGGTCTCACGTCGCTGTCACGTTGAATACTAGGAGAAGCATGCTTTGAACTCGTGACATCCGTAGTATTACATCACCTCCATTGCTGGTGGCGCTTGCTGTCTGCGGCAATTATGGGGTTTTGAACAGATACCGCACGTGTTTTACCTTCCACTGAAGAAAGAATTCCAGCGGCAGGACAGGAACAGCACCAGGGCGATGGCTACAATCTCATCGCTCTGCTTTCTGCAGTTGAATTTCCAACACGCGCGTTGAGTTTTTGCTCCTTAAAACTGTCGTTTTGCTCGTGATTTCGATCCTCTGATTGTGGTTCTTGCACCGAATTTGGTTTCGACATCTGCGCATGAGCTTGGATTCCGTGGGAATTCGTAGGTGAGTGCGCTGGGGTTAACTGTACTGTTTTTATACGCTTTAATGCTTGGCTCAGCACAGGGAACTAAAATTGTATGGACTGATCACCAAGTATGTCGAGACATTGAACAAGGTAACAAAACAAGGAACTAACGGCACACCGAATTTAGGCTGTTCAATCAATGTGACCAATTCTAAGAGGAGACTAAAGATCAAATGATACAACGGAGAGCACTAATTTTAAACTGTGAAAAGAAAAAAGAAAACCTTAAAAGAAAACCTTAATGAACTGTCTACAACATGGGTTAGGTAATCGGCCGTGTTCTCCAAAACTGACGTTATGTGGCTTCATGTGAAGTCCAAATTGAACTTTAAACCCATGACATAATTTAATTAAAATATATCAAACTCCAAAAAAAAATTGTAAGACCTTCCTCATATGGCAAATCGATCTCCCAAAGAGCATAACATGAAATTAAAGAATTGTGGGAAGAAACAAAGAATGATTCTCCATCGACAATAGGCCAAATGACACGTACACAATTTGGTTGGAAATTTATATTGGATTTGAAAAATGATTGGGGACCGCGAATGTGGCAGTGGGATTCATCTCTGTAAAGATTAAGTAGCCATTGATTAAAAAGAACGAGAAGCTTAATTTATCCAGTCACTGTCCATTTTGTTGGGAAGTCGCCATCCACAGTGCACGTAAGATTAGATTAGGTCTATTGCCTGAAAAAAACTTAGAACTACAACTCACCATTTCATCGCCAAAGCATCTTGAAAGTGAATTGTATTCTATTTATATGATAATTATCTATTGTGATACATGAAATATATAACAAATGTGGAGTTCTATGATGGGTATGGACCACGGATTTTCACTTGGTTAGGATAAAATTCAGCTTTTGAATTGGTTTACACAAAAGTTAGAGAACTTGAGAAAACCATGGATTTCACTGGGCAATTGTGTCTCCTTTTAATTTAAGATACTAGGATTATAGCATATCACCAATGTATATAATTTGTGGTGGGCCTTTCGGCTTGCAAGTGCGTGGCTGTTGATTATATCTTAATGCCATAAAAGGATCATGCACATGGCAAAGATGGGACAATTGTTTTAAAAGTCCTAAATCTATTGTACGTTAGTCATTTCAATATTAAACTTTTAATTGCATCAATTTAATCTTAAACATTTGGATAATTTGCCAATTCAATCATAAACTTTTTACAAATTTGTCAATTTAGTTATAAACTTATTATTTTAATATTTAGCTGGAAGGATTACAATGGTAAATTGTTAAAAATATTAGAATTATATAGGTTTATTATCAAAAAATTTAAGATTAAAATAACAAATTGTCAAAAGATTTAGGATTAAATTAGTACAATTGAAAAGTTTAGCACTGAATTAATTTTCATATAGTAAATTAAGGACTTTTTGGATAATCTTCCTTAGAAAAAGTTCCCTTAATTAGATACTGGTGTTAAGCAAGTGTTAGAGGGGTGTGCAAAAGCGAATAAGTATGTAAAGTTGAAAAATAGATTGAGAGTTACCTCGAAAACAGAAGAAAAAGGTAGTTATTTTTAAAGTTGCCGAAATGGGTGAAGATGGTTGTTTTTCGAGTGGAGCAAGCAAAGCTTTGAAGGTGATTGACATTTGATTTTAATTTTTATAAAGGGTAATTTTGAAATGAACAAAAAGTAAGAGGAAGTAGGGTTTTGTTTAAAATATATAGAGTTTTATTCTTTATTTGCCCTACTTAATATGCCATAGTTTTTTTTGTGACTGTAATATTAAACATAACGACATTTTATCTATAAACCATAGGGGATGAAAGGTTCAAAGTTCCATCAAAGTCTCACCTGAAACTTAAAACTATCAAAATAGGTTTTAAAATTTTTGGAACTTCGAACCTTCCTTTTATACCCAAGAACCCGGTACCTCTATGCAAGTTCCATTTATTCTCTTAATTAAACGATTGCAGTGAATAATCACCCTTGATAACTACAATTTGCTATAATCCACAAATCACAACTTATATTTAGAAATACGAAAATTATGAAGTATTGGCACAGTAAAAGTCTCATTTATGGATATTGCCAAATGGAAACTCAGACTAATGGTTTCAAATTACGTACTTATCATTAGACACCACAGAATATTGTAAGATTACTTGCAAACATAGAATTTATCCCGACTGCGTTTGGCAGTCGGGATAAAATTCGGGATATGATATAATTTATCCTATCCTATGTTTGGTGCTCACTCGGGATAGGATAAAGTCGGATATAAGTGGGATATAGATAATAAAATTATCCCAGAGTGTGGGGATAAAGGTGGATAGGATTTTTAATGTCCATAATAGGAAAGTTATTTTTTCTTGAATAACAAACTTATTAAATTAACAAAATTGAAATTATATTTCAATATAAATAATATTTTAATTTAATTTAAGAAAATAAAAAATAAAAAATTATTTTTTATTAATCTTATTTTAATTTCTATATTCAATTTTAATTCTATTTTATAATAAAAATTCAATCTATAAATTAAATATTTATATTTATTATATATTTTAGGTATTTTTGTAATTTAAATATGTTAGTACAGTTTACTATTTGATAATTTTTTTATAAAAAATGATGAAAGGGAAAAAAGAAATAATAATGAAAATAATATAAAAAGAGGAAAATAAATAATAAATAAAATAAGGAATAGTGTTACGAGATATTTTCACCGTCTTTATTTATGAAGATTTAGGTTTATTTATAATGATATGTCATTTATATATAAAAAAATGTACATGATGTGAACATATTCGACTTTAATACCGCGATTCACCAAACACCTGACGGGATATAAAAAAATCCTGGATTTTATATCCTATCCCTCCAATCCTATCTCGATTATAAATCCTATGACCAAACGTAGCCTAAAAATATAAAGACTAGTTCCAGGTTCTTAGTTTCATCTAGAACTAAAACATACTGTCAAAATAGGTTCCTTAATTTTTGGAACTTAGAATCTGGAGCAGGACCAGTTTCCTCCAATTTAATTCTCAGGTTTTTTATTCTACCCTAAAACCTTGTTCACCCTTAATAAATTATTAAACATATACGTTTTAGCGTTGTATACTGTTATTCTATTTGCTATGAGCAAAGATGCTCAACTTTTCACTTAGACAAAGGAAAAAAAGGAAAAATTGATTAGCTAGTGGTCCCACGTAAGTTGTCACGATATTACTTATATCATGTACCTACTTATATGATATAAGTCCAACTTGAGCTTCCTATCAAATCATGGAAAGTCGTTACACGATACAAATTTATCTAAAGTCCACTTAATTTAAAATTGATTCCAAAAAAAAAAAAAAAACAAGAGAACAGTCCATAAGAACTAATTATAGTTTACTGTTCGACACAGTTTTTTAATCTTACAATTCAAACAAATTTAAACAGTGAAGGAGGAATAACGATCTCAAGTTTTAACTTGGTGATTAAAAAGATTGGAACAAAGTGACGTTTGAAGAACATTTGAGGATAAGGAAACCCAAATACACCCAAAAAAAAAAAAAAAAAGATTAAAATTTAAAAAAAAAAAAGCTAAAAAGTCTTCTTTTCATATATTTCTATTATAGGTATATTCATTTGAAATTTGAGTTAGAAATTCCTCACCATAAAGCTAGATATATATTATTTGGTGTTGTCCATACTCGTATTGTTAGAAAAGTTATAAACCTATTATACGGTGATCAACTCAGTCCTAAACATTTTGAATTGTGAGCTTTTTAATACTAAATATTTTGATGATTTTTTAATTTAATCATTAACCTTTTAACGATACATTAATTTAGCCATTCCAGCAAATTTTAGCTAGAAACCACTAATGTAGCGCTCTAGTTAGCAAATTGTCCTAACTGTTAGGCCGATATTAATGTGGACAATTTTTAAAAATATTTTAAATTTTATGACTTTTTTTGTTTTTCCTTTTATTTCTTTTATTTTTCTTTTTTATTTTTTTCTTTTTTCCCTTTTTCCCTTTGACGGGCCTCGCCAACAGCTATCGGCCTCAGGCAAGGGCTACCTTGCCAACCTCAGGCAAGAGATGGTTGGCCTTGGGCTAGTGAGGGCCACCCTCACCGACCTCGGGCAAGGGACCCCACCAACCCCTACTGAGGATCATCCTCCCCTAGACAGATATGGGCTGCCCTAGCCCGATCTAAAGAAGGGCTGCCAGTATTAACCTAGGCTCGAGCATCACTTGCCCAAGGCCAGCCATCAACAAGGCTTAATGGTGGCTGGAGGAGGGAAAAAGTGTAAAAGGAAAGAGGAAAAAGGAAAAAGAAAATAAAAGGAAAAAATAAGAGAAAAGGAAAGGAAAAAATATAAATTTATAAAAATTATATATGTCAACGACAGCCATATCATGTAGAACCACTATTGCTAAGCAATTTCCTATCAAAATTGGTCGAAAGACTAAGACAAATCATTAAAAGGTTTAGGATTAAATAGTCTACTTCAATGTCGCCTAACATTAACTAGACCCGCCATTTAGCCTTTTTTCGCTAAAATTGGTCAAAACAACTACATTAACAAATCGTCAAAATGTTTGGGAATAAATTAGCCACATTGAAAACTTTAGAACTAAATTAGTATCTATACAATAAGTTAAGACTTTTTTTATGATCGTCTCCAAACTTGGTGCACCAATTTTATTTCTAGCATCATGATTGTTATTATTAAGAGTATATAGCATTTTCCAGATTTATGTCTTTTCCAGTTTTCTTACCATATCTATACAATAGGTTTAAGAATGTTTTATGATTATCTCCAAACTTGGTACACCAATTTTTATTTCTAGCATCATAATTGTTATTTTTGAGATTATGTAGTATTTTCCAGATTTATGTCTTTTCCAATTTCCTTAAATGGACAAACATGGCAATTTGCTTTGAGATATCAAGCCTCTCCAAAAAAGCTTTTCCACAAGCAAATGTGCCTTCAGCTTTCAAGATGTTTTGACTCGATAGATTAGAAGGGACATTCCTTAATTATTTCTTAGATTAATTATGAAATGTTTTATGGGTGTAACATCTCTTTTCCATGTTGATATTTCTCTGTATATATTGCTTAGTGTAATGTATAGTTGTATTATGTGAAAGCATTATTGTTTTATTGGATGTTAGTTATATCTCGTGCTTTCTCACATTGCTGGTTGCTGTGGGTAATTAGCTGTGGGTAGTTTTTTTAGAAGTTTTTGTAGCTTCATAGAATTGATTTTGCATATGACAATCATATTAATGATAGTTTTAAGTTAGGATTTTTGGAGGATGATTGGAAACATAGTGACCTTTTGATTCTAAGCCTTATTTGAAATTATTCATTAATATGATGGGTCTATGTAAAAGTGGATGCATAAATGATAGGCATTAATAATTCATGCATGTATGATGTGTTCGGGGATCGATGTTTTCAGCAACTAAGAACGTATTGCCGATATGAACGGCAACACCGTGAAATATTGAATATGAAGATTCAATATGTGCTGGAAAAGCAAGAAGCACTAGAACCTTTGACCATATTATGGAAGATCTTGAGGGTGTCGTGCGCCACCTTGAGCTAAAGCAGAGACCGCCTAACGGCATTTAAGCCGAAAAATCGTACATTTGTAATGCTGGTTCTAGCTCGAAAGGGCTTTGTGCTCTAAGCGCAAGCGTATTGATTCGTTCAATATGTGGAAATGCAAAGGATCAAGTCCTTGTTGCAAGCAATCAAGAGTTAACCAACACAAGAGAGGAAAACGCCCTCAAGTGAAGAAAATGTCAAGGGTGAGGTGTTACAATTGTGACGAAGGGTCACTATGCTCGCGATCGTCGTGAGCCAAAGAAGATAAACACCTCTTGCACATTTGAGAACTTTGCTTATGTGTCGAAGTTCTCGCATTATTGGCTGAACCAATCCTTTGTGGACTGTAGATTCAGAACGACAGACCATGTAAGGAAGGATAGAGGATCCTTCGTGAAATTCCGACGATACCAACCGGAACTATGTGGATTTATGTGGGAAATAATTTCAGAGTTGAAGTTAAAGGGATTGGCACCGCCAATTGAACATGCGTGGTGGACGTAATTTGTTCCTACATGATGTTCTAAATGCTCCGGAGATTCGTCAAAATTTAATGTCTGTTTTAGTGTTGGTTAAGCTTGGTTTTAGTGTGAACTTCCGTAATAGTGATGTAGATTTGTATTTGGATATAAACTACTATGGTTGTGGTCACTTTCTGGATGGTTTTATTGTACTAAATGTTGACCGTAGTGATGTCAATATATGTTATTCCCTTTGTTTCACGTCTTCTACTTCATAAGATAATGATGTGAATGTGTGGCATGCTAGACTTGGTCATATTGGCCAACAACATATGAATAAACTAGCCAAAGAGGGCTTGTTGGGTAACATTGAAAAAGTCGATTTGCCAATATGTGAGCATTGCCTAGTAGGGAAAACGACAAGGAAACCATTTGGAAATGATAAAAGAGCTGAATTTCCTCTCGCATTTAATCCATTATGATGTATGTGGTTCAATGAATGTGAGAGTGAAGGCATGGGGCTGTTTATTTCATCACATTTATTGATGATTATACTGATTGATATGTCTATTTGATTTCTCACAAATCTGAAACATAAGTTGTTTCAAAAGGTTTATGAACCTGGTAGAGAATCAATTAGACAAGAAAATAAAAACATTAAGATCCGATCGAGGTCGAGAATATTTATCTGATGAGTTCAGAAAATTATGTGATGAAAAAGGAATAGAAAGACAATTGTCTATTCCATATACTCCTCAACAAAATGGTGTTGCAGAGAAGAAACAGAAACCTACTAGAAATGGTTAGGTCCATGATGGCGCATGCTAACTTACATATCACTTTTTGGAGTGATGCGTTGTTAATCAGCTGCCTATATACTTAACCGGTGCCTTCCAAATCAGTTAGTTCCACTCCATATGAGTTATGGACAGGTAGAAAACCATACTTAAGTTTTCTTAAGTCATGGGGTTGTGCTGCCTATACACATGAGTCCTCTCACAAGTTTGGGAAATTGGGTCCTAAAGAAAATAAGAGTATTTTAATGAGATACTCCGAACACTCGAAAGGGTATATGTTCATAGGTGAGTAGGAAAGTGGAAGTATAACTGAATTTGAATCACATGATGTCACATTTTTAGTGGATGAATTTCCTAAGAAGGGCGAAATAGGAGAAGATTTCTCCCTATTTGAGACTTTGGATCAGATAATGATGTTAGTGGAGTTCTCCGGAGTGGGAGTAATATGAGAAGTGATGAATTGAATTCAACTCATTCTCAATTACAACCACATAATAAGACGACATCATTATTACCTAATCCAAGTGGGAGCATGATGGAGAATGATGTGCAAAGTGTACAATCTCCCATACGGCGAACAAGTCGCAAAGTATTCCCGTCGACGTTTTGACATTGAAGGGGAAACTTTTATGGTTGCTCCACAAGATGAGGATGAGTCAAGAAATATTAATGAGGCTCTGAATTGCCCTAGTAAGGAAAAAATGGATTCATGCAATGGAAGAGGAAATGGAGTCAATGAAATCAAACCAAGTCCGGAACCGGTTGATCTTCCAAAAGGGACGCAGAGCTATTGGGAACAAGTGGGTTCTCAAAATAAAGCGAAAGGCTGATGGCTCGATAGAAAGGCATAAGGCCCACCTTGTGGCGAAGGGGGTATAATCAACAGAAGGAATTGATTATGTAGAAACATTCTCTCCTGTAGTGAGATTTACCTTGATTCGCATAATTCTGGCAATAGTGTTTGGTATGGATCTTGAGTTACATCAAATAGATGTAAAGACTGCTTTCCTCAATAGAGAATTAGAGGAAGAAATAAATATGGAACAACCTGTTGGTTTCATAGTGAAAGGCCAAGAAGAAAAGGTATGTCGACTTTGGGGGTCAATATATGGCCTTAAACAAATCGTCAAGACAATGGTATATACGATTTTATAATGCCATAATAGCATATGATCGTACAATGATAGATGAGGATCATTGTATATATATCAAAAGATCCAAGGATCAATTTGTGATCATATCATTATATGTTGATGATATACTAATTGCCAGAAGTAATATGGAGTTTGTTCATATTGTCAAAAGTTGGTTGTCTTCCAACTTTGAGATGAATGATATGGGATTGTAAACCCATAAACACTCCTATTGCAAAAGGTGAAGGATTGAGGCATAAACTGTGTCCAAGGACTCCACAAAAGAAGGAATGAATGAAACATGTTCCTTATGCTAGTGCTGTTAGGAGCTTGATGTACGCTATGATGTGTACAAGACCTGATATATGTTTTGCAGTTGGAATGGTGAGCAGATACCAATCCAATTTAGGTCAAGCACGTTGAAAGCCGTTAAAAGAATACTAAGGTATCTAAAGGGGACTGCTGATTATACGCTGAGTTATTATGGAAAGGATCTCATGACTTAAGGCTATTCTCGATGTTGATTGGGGAGGAGATTTAAATGAAAGGAAATCTACCTCTGGGTTTGTTCTCTTACCGAATAATGGCACCATGTGTTGGAGCAGTAAGAAACAAAAGTGTATAGCTTTGTTCACGATGGAAGTTGAGTTCGTGGCATTATCAGCAGCAGTATAAGAAGGTGTTTGGCTTAAGAGATTTTTTGGATCATTTAGGTGTTATTGGAAGTGCTGCAGATTCATTGTTGGTTAACTGTGATAGCCAAGCAGCAAAAGTGTACACCAAAGATCCAAAATATCATGGCAAGACCAAACATATAGATACCAAGTATAACCTTGTCAAGGATATAATTGCACGAAAAGATGTGAACTTGGAGTACATACTACGCATAGAATGGTGGCAGATCCTATGACAAAGCCAATACCTAGAGATGTGTTTTGTGGCTATATGAAATCTCTAGGATTGCGTAGGGCCGATGTACTGAATATTGTATTTTCCCTAAGTGTTCACATATGATGAATTTGTGTTTTTTCATCATTAATGCCTATGAATCTTTATTTGATCTTTATGCATCTTAATGCTCGTGTATTACTTTAAGTTAGGAAAGTATGTCGGACAGATATGAGATTAGCCCACTCACACGGGTAATCGCCTATTTGCTGTGTGATAAATAGAGATGAGACTGTTTTTAAGCTTATTATCTAGGTGATAATCGAGAGCTCAAGCTTAAAATACGTATGTCGCCTTAACTGAGTGTTAAGATGAGGACATAATACTTACTATGTCCGAAAGTAAAATACCCCACATATTTTACTTTATCTGTCTAAGATGCCAGATGTGAGTTCTGATGATTTTTTTTTTTTTTTTTGGTGCTGGAGGAACCCCTACTGGGCCAACAGCCGTTCCCGTAAACCCCCAGGCGACGCTAGCAGGGAAACCACCACCCCAACGTCACGCTTAAGTCACCATGTAGTAGCTAGACTGACTCCCTGCTTCGCAGGAGATTCGAACCTTGGCCTCCACCGGGGAGGTCCAAGGCCCTACCATCTATGCCACCTTGGTCGGTGGTAGTTCTGATGAATTTTGTAAATGAGTAGATACGTGAACTCAAGTTAGACATTGGGTATGTCTGAACTATCATCTGTACGGTATTGAAAGGTGTAGACATACGCTCCATGGGAAAGGAGTTAATACCGTAATACGTATTTCATACTACGTATGCATGAGACGACCAATAAAAGTGGCAAAAGTTTGATCTCAACTTTTTATGTCGTGTGAGACTCTTGAGGAAAAGAGTTCCTCAATTTTTAGTCTCCTCATGACTCTTACTTATTCTCAAGATTTCTATTTAGTGTTTGCTATCTTAGGATGTTGCCAATGGTCATGAGTTTGATTCGATCTAATGGGGCATTTCTAGAAAAGCAAGATGAACTGAAATTGAGAGTTTGAAGGAAAGAGGAAGATCGATTTTGGAGAATCACATTGTAGTTTTGTATTCACCGGTTAACCAATTATGACTGTCTTTAGGATAATCATAATTGTGAATACAATATATATATCATTGTTTGAAAGAGATCAAGAGAGATATAAATGTGATCAATCGATCTAGGGTACTGCATACTAAATCTACTTGGAGTGTGATGCCCATTATGAGCTGCTATATATTCCTAACAGATGTATAGCAACGAGCTTCAAAGTATGCTAGTCGCACGGATTATTCACCAAATATGAATGTTGAAGAGAGGTAAGAGAATTCCGTTCGGCCCACCATGTGCGAGTGGGAGATGATGGATTTATGAGATGGGCTTAAGGGCCCGTCCGCCCATGCTGGGCCCAAAGCCCGGCCCACGGAATAGGGCTCGTGGATGGGGGAAGGTATAAAAGGGAGGAGAGAGAGAGATGGCACCAGTTGGAAAAACAGACGAACGTACGCTTTTCTCCTCGCTCTCTCTCTCTCTCTCCAAAAGACAAAAAGAACAAGAAGGGCAAACGGCACTTTCTTCTTCCCTTCAAGCCGTCATCGGATCGAACAGGGCCAGATTCTCTTCCTCCTATCGGCGTCGGTGTCTAATCTGTGGCTAACAAGGTACGCTCGAATCTCGTGGTGTTTTACGATCGCTGATACGTGAATTTCCGGGATGTCTTCCGCATTGATTTAGGGTTCGATTCGTGTCGAATCCGCGTTTTTCGGGATCAGTCATTCCCAACAACGTGGTTTTTTAAGATAATGAGATATTTCTTCTTTTTTCTTTCAATTTGAGATCAAAAGAGTATAATATCATTCTTTTTCATGGCAAATTTGAATAGTGTCCAGTGGTATAACTTCTTGTAAAAGGGGATATTACTTTATATATATATTAGTTCATAGCCAGAGAAACAATTTCTTGGACCTAACTCAAAAATAATATAATGAAGGCTTGACCAATTAGCAAGGGAAAAATGATTAAGGTAATAAGCAAATCAAAGTTCTTTAATCATTTTGCTATTTTTCCTCTTTATCTTATAGCTTCAACTATAACTTCAATGGTCTCTATTTAATTGTGTATATCATGATTTCGCTTTTTCTCAATTTTAAGTTAATTTTATATCTCACCTTATCTAAGTTCAACCAATTATTTCAGGAAGTAACAATAATATTATCTAAAAACATTAAACAGATTTCTTACTCCTTGGATAATTAATTTGATTTTTCATACAATAATAATTGCAACTTCCCTTATATGCCTGATTAGACCGTGCATTCCACGGATGATATTCCAGTTTTTTTTTTTTTTTAAAGTGCCAGCTCTTTTGATATATAGTTAATTTATTATGGTATGAATGACGAATATTTATCTATTACATGTCATCAAGATCAGACTCTGCATGGCTGACAAAAATTAACTATGGCACTAAAAGGCAGCAAACCCAATGCTGACACGTTGTCGTTTCTGTGCCCTCGTTACTTTCGCAACTAATTTTGGACCGTGGTTTTGAACCCAAGGAAAATGACCTATTGGATCAATCTAATATAGTAATAAAGTAAGCTGGATCTAAGCATGTCTTTAAAAAGCTTCATTCCAATTTAATCTAAATGTTGAGATTTTTCGGATGTAAAACACTTAAGAGAGTATTCTCATATCTTAAAAGAGATAGATATATAGAGGGGAACTTGGGGATATTAGGCGTGCGAATATCGGCATATTAAAATAAGGAATGTAGTCTTATCAGCTCATCTAAATTATCATGCAAGTAGGGTGGCCCTAACACGGGAGTGAAAACTCCTTGCTACTTGGCTAGGTTACATAGGGTTACAATGTAGTGATAACGTAAGTAATGTAGAGTTTCTAATATAATTATTTTCACTTTAATTTTGAGACTCTAATGAGTTAGTATAAGGATTTGAACTAGGATCAACTGACGAGGGTGATAATTGGATTGCCAGGGATGTCTCACGCGTGACACTAAGGGAGCAATTCTCAATGCACGGAATCTTCTCGTTAATTCTGGGTAATTAAAGCCTCTACTAGCTTTGTCGCGACCATTTAGTTTGATAGGCCTACTCTTACGCGTCATTGGAGAAGCGATTTTCGTTACATTGAATTTTTTCATTAATTCCAGAAATTTAAGTCTTTGCTAGCTTTGCTTCAACCATTCAGTCTAATATATCTACTCTTTTGTTTATAATAAGAATAAGAATAGTAAAAAGTATGATATTTTTTCTACATCTGCTCGGAGTAAGAGAGGGTGGCTCGAATAGCTTAGATCAAGACTTTTAGAGTTAAGAAGTGAGAATTGAAGAGAGGGTTTTTTTTTTTTTTTATTCCTGTACTTTTAGTACCAAACTCCTTCAGAGAATTGATTGTTATACACTTGAACTAGGTGGATCCAACTTTCAAAAGAAGAGAGAAAGAACCTCTTAGTCAAAAAAGAAAAAGAGATTGAATGGCCAATTTCCTATCCTAGGGAGGATTACCAAAAAAAGTTCTAAACATATTATAATTGTGCCAATTCAATCTTTTAGCTCCGTTTTTTTTTAAAACTAATTGAGTCATAAACCCTTTGCATTTGAGCCAATTGAGTGATATAGCAAAATCTAAGCAATCGGTGCTAACATGGACACTACCTACTATTGACATGGATAATTTTTAATAATATTTCAATTTTTTTTTTATTTTCTTTTTCTTTTTCTTTTGTTTTTTTTTTTCCATTTATCTTCTTCTTCTAGCCAATTGCCAAAACTTCGCAACCAACTAGGCGAGGTCGACCGCATCAAGAGCAAGCGAGGTTTGCCCTCACAAGCCGTCACCTCTCCGGCTAGTCGTCAAGTTTCGGCGACTAGCTAGAGGAAGAATATGAAGGGAAGGAAAAAAAACCAAAGAAAGGGAAAGGGAAAATAAATAAGTAAATATTATTAAAAATAGTGTTGGTCACGTCGATAGTATAGCCAATGTCCATGTCAGCACCATCGGCCAACATTTTTCGGATGGCCTGAATTGACACAAATACAAAAAGTTTATGAACTCGGGTGGCATTAAACTAACACAATTGTAATAGGTTTAAGATTATTTTCATAATTTTTTCTCCTAGACTGGCTAGAGATAACTTACCTTGATGTTGCCGGCGGTGATGATGGCATCGATGATCTTGAATTGGTCAAGTACTTGAGGGTATGCAAGAGCGGAGATAACTATGTCCACCTTCTTCAGTGCTGCCACAATCTTCTCGTGCTCCTCTAGCTCTCCCTATTTCATTGCCACAACAACGTCAATGGTTAGTTTTGCTTTATCCTTGTTCCTCCAACTAGTCTTTTGATTGATGGATTGTAAATATATCATAGGTGATGATATCCACAACATATAGCACAATAGTCACTAGTCTTTTGATTGATGGATTGTAAATATATCATAGGTGATGATATCCACAACATATAGCACAATAGTCGGAAATTTAATTAGAGGAAAACATAGCCTTTGTCAATCACACGAGAGAGAGAGAGAGAGAGAGAGAGAGAGAGAGAGAGAGAGAGAGAGAGAGAGAGAGAGAGAGAGAGAGAGAGAGAGAGAGGCACGCATACTACACCGATGGAGCAGAACTCGTGCCGGAGGTTAAGGTTCGAAGGCAGGGTCGCCGGGTTGACGGGCCGAGTGTAAATGCAAGTCGGGTGACCCAAAGAGACACTCGCCCTCACCATGTGCTTACCAATGTATCCAGTGCCACCAAAGATGAGAATCCTGCTCGCTTCCGCCTCCCTCACCATTCGCCCTTACTCTATCTTCTCCTCCCTTTCTTTTTGGCTCTCGCCCGTTCAAGTGTGCCTTGGCTACACTCTTATTTGTACTAGGGGTGAACGCGGTTCTCGGGTAGAATCGAGAACCGGAGAACCCCTTTTCGGTTCCCGATTCTAAAGAAATCGGTTCCGATTCTCTGGTTCTTATGGGAACCCGAACCGGAACCGAAACAGGTTAGGAATCCAAAAAAAAAAAAACCTAAATCAACAGTCTCCTCTCTTCCCCCACATGATTTCCCCCCCCCATTCACCTTTCTTTTTCTCTCTCTCTTTCTTTTCTCCTTTTGTCTCCTCACGTCACTTCATGCCCCCCACTTTTTCTTTCTCTCTCTTTCTCTTCTCTTTCCCTCTCTCGCCCAAAACCCCCTTCTCCTCTTCTTCTTCCTTCCTCTTACTGACTGTTGCTTCACCCACCACCACACCGTCGCCCCACGCCCTACTCACCACCACCTTTTGGCCACCAAACCACCACCACCCACCGCGCGTCCAACGAGCCGTCTCGCTGTGAGCCCAACGAGCTGTCCACGCAGCCGCCGTCGCCGCGAGCCACCGCCATCGTCCCTAAGCCACCGTTACCACCTCTTGCCGCCGCTTGCTCGCTTGTCCGGGCCGTTGTTGCTTCGAAACGCCACCACCTTCGCCCGAACCGAGCTCTTCCCATCTGGCCATGGGTTGAGCCACGACCGCCGCTCGTATTCGCCGCGTCGTTGGTGCCGTGAGACTCGTGTCTTCGCCGCCGTCACGCCGTCGTCGCTGTGTGCTTGCCGTCGCCGAACCTCCTCGACACCACGCTGGATGCCGTCACCCTCGCTCGCCTCACCGCTTAGCCGCTTGCCACCGACGCTGCCGTTGGACATCGCTTGTCCCTCGGTGGAGGCTGCTCGCTCACCCAGCCGCCTTGACGCTGCTAACCGCCGCCCGATGCCGCTTGTCGCTTTGCCTAGTTGCCTCGACGCTGTTTCGCCGCTCGCCCAACCGCCTAATCAGCCTTAACTCCACATCCCTTCGCCTCCGCCTCCACCGCCACCTCCAGCTCCAGCTCGCCGCACCCTCGCTCTCTCTCTCTCCTTCCGCCTGTCCGATCGAGGGGGGAAGGGGGGAACGCGGGATGCCCTTGGAGACTCCAGCGGGGGCCTATCGGCTGATTGACGACGAGACGGTAGGGTTGGATTTGTCTTAGTAATCGAGCTATTAGCTTGTGTGTAGTTTGCATTCGACTGTAGATGTGTTCGATGTGAATATGCAAGTCGGAATGACTGATGTGGTTCGTTCTGATGACGAATTTCCCTTTTTATTTGTCGGGTGTTTCTTTTTCTATGCTTGCATTATTGACAATTGGTATCCAAGCTTTTGGAACAACTCAAGCGATTGTTGTATGAATTGTGTTCAGATGGAGGATAACAATTCAACACTAGATCTTCTTTTGGAGATTGTCTGAATCATACCGTCTTGGACAAATGATTTTGGTTTTCTTAGTCTGGCTTGAAAACGGATGTATGCCAACAGAGTTAGAAATTTCTCTTCCATTTTAATTTGTGCTAAGACTTTCTTATAGCGTATTGAATCCCTCTGTGCAATGTGTAAAGTCAGAGCTTGGAGATGAATTTGGTTTTTCTAGCGATAAAATGTAGTCTGACAGTCATTTCTTTATTATTATTATTATTTATTTTTTTATACAGTCTCGATGGTTATGTTCATGTTAATGACAAGTAGACCATATTGCTGGTTGGTTTTCTTCAAAATGCTGGAGCTAGGTTCCTCACTTAGTACTGTTGAAGAGTTCATTACTTTGACTTAACAAAACTCACTAGATCAGGTCAATGCTAAATTCTTGTGCTTGTTCAAAAATTGGACTAAGAATGACGAAAATAAGATCTATATGTCTCTAATATGTGGAAGAACTCATTTTCTATGCAAGGACATGAAGCCCTTTCAGGAATCTATTGAAAAGCAATTATTGTTCTCCATTCTTCTTCTGTTAGATTTTGTTCCCGTAATTTAAGAATTCACCAGTCCAACATACTCAGGATCCATATGATGTTCTAGTCAAGCAACTTGATAGCAGTCATTTCCTATTCTTCATTACTTCTGTGTACAGATGCTAATCTCCGTGGTCATTGTTTGATGTACTAAAAAGTTGCATCATTTGAGCTGAGGTTTGAATCTTCAGGGTATTGTCAAGAATCTTGTATCCTTCACTCTAATCCATTTGCTTTTGTTCTGGCCATGTAGGTGATACACAAAGACTTTAAGTCATCGAATGTATTACTGGATGAGGACTTCAAACCAAAGCTTTTAGACTTTGGACTTGCATAGGAAGGGCCAACAGCTGACCGTACCCATGTTTCAACTGCTGTAAGTTACACTTAAACTCATTCTTGATCCCCTGTAGCCAATTGTTTAGAGGCAATAAGTGTTCTTCTATAGAAGACTTGGTAACATTTGTTGAGCTAAAAGTTTTCATGGTGCTCATATCCTTTGTTGTCTCTTTCTTTCTTCGTTTCAAATCTTAAAAAAAAAAAAAACCTGTTGGAACCTGGGAACCGACTTTGGAACCCGTGACAAGGTAGGTTTCAGGTTCCAAAAAATAAGGAACCTATACCCGAGGGTAGGTTCTAGGTTCCACCCGAGGGTAGGTTCTAGGTTCCAGGTTCCAGATAGAACCGAATTGGAACCGGGAACCGCTCATCCCTAATTTGTATGCTAGGCAAGGGAGGGGCAACCCTCCCTCTGTCGGCTACATTGGGGCTGATATCTACCACAAATGCATACTTGTCATCTTATCTCGCCGAGGATGAGTTTTCCTCTGAATTTGAGAGATAGCAAAAGAACAAAGGGTACGGCGCATTGAATGACCGAAATTGATGATCGTCATCAAGGCATCTCCAACAGCTACACTGATGGAAATATGCATGCACGTCATGTTCAGGGAAAACGTGCTTTAACCATGTACCGTGTGTCCCCTACGTCGTGGACTGTGTTCGCTTTTGCCTGAAACGAGACTTTGAAAGGTCCATGTCTTGGCTATTTGCTTGTGTTGTGTTTGGTAAAAACTCGAGGAGAAATGGAGACGCTCGGTTCTACGGAAAAGGAAAGCCAATTTCATTCTTCATTGAAATCCACGATTTTGTGCTTCATATTTGCTCAAATAGGTTTAGGATTTCCATATTATTTCAGGAATCGGGTGAAATTAGGGTGAAAAATTGAATACGAGCGGCGATATATTGGAGATTGTGTTGGGAATGACTGATCCCCGAAAACCGGATTCGACACTAAATCGAACCCCTAAAACGAATGCGAAAGCGAAGCCCGGGAATTACACGTATCACCGATCCTAAAGCACACCACGGATTCGAGCGTACCTTGTTAGCTACAGATTAGACACCGACGCCGATAGAGGAAGAAATTCTGGCCCTGGTTCGATCCAATGACGCTTGAAGGGAAGACAAATACGACGTTTGCTTACTGTTTTGTTTTAGGGGGAGAGAGCGTTGGAGAGAAGAAGACGTACGTTCATCCAAAAACGTTATCTTCTCTCTCTCTCTCCTCCCTTTTATACCTTCCCCCTCCACGGGCCCTATTCCCGTGGGCCGGGCCTTTTTGGCCCAGCATGGGCGGACGGGCCAACTTAGGCCCATCACCAATTAAAAAACCATCAGATTGGAATAAAGAGAAAGAGAGACGCGAGTGATGCGAAGATTCCTTTTTCTTTTTTCTTTTCGGTACAGCACACAAAGGCTTTTTTCCCGATCAAAGGAATGAATCTTGCATCTCTCTCTTTTCGCGTCCTCACCCTCCGAATCCCAATCACTCGGTTGTGTGCCCAATCCAAATCACGTTCAACCGTGCATTTTAACCTTAAATAATATTTGCGGTCTAACTTTCTATCTTTGATTTGTTGAATTTCTTCGACAATCGACATTACATTATGAAGATGGATTAGCCGTTTGTGTACATAGGTGACAGAATATACAAATTATTCAAACTCGCTCCAAAAGGTAAAAATCCACTCTTAGTTTCTAAACCTGTGCATACTTTCAATCAAAGTCCCTCCCGCTTCGAATCTAATTAATTGGAGTTGCAAGTCCGGTCGGAGGCGTCCCGAGCCCGAGTGGGAAAAACTTCCGTCGCCACGAGCGTGGACTATCGACCAATGCCAAACTCTAGGATTCTTACTCTTGACCAGGCCAAGTTTGTTTGCACTCCCTGGAGGTATCTCGACTTCTTTTCAGGGCACACCAAAGGAAAAAACCTCGTCATTCTTTAACTGTACCTGCCTGCGAAGGTAAACCTTGTCTTTGGCCTGAAAAAGAGACTATGGTCGCTGTTGCTTGGATGCGCGAATGACTAGCGTATGCAGAAATTGCCCTGTACATTATGCAAAGTGAAGTGGTTTTTGGTACCGAGGGGTTTAACAGAACTCACAATAACAGAGTGGTTTAGCAAAGAAAGTGGCGGTTGTGTTGCCCATTGTCCGAGGCTCTTCTTTTCAACCACAATGACTAGCCAATCTGAACATCCTCATCCTCCTCGTCAAGTTCCAATACGGGTCCCTGAGCCGTCTTGCTTATTTGCTCATGTCTATCCTCAGAGGCTCTATTTTCCAAATGGCCATGAACATTTTTCCGCATTCACTTTTCAGTAATCACTTCCGAATCAATCTCGACTGCAAGTTCCTTTACTACTTAGCTTGCTGGGACTTTCTACGATGGGTTATTGCCGGTGCTTCGACAACTTCAAAATTATCATATTTCACACATCCTATGTTAGCTTGGTGCCCATCCTTCCTCTACTCAGCAAGACATTGGGATAGCATACTTCATTCCTAGCTGCTATTCCATTTGCAGCTTCTAACAGATCAATGCCCGCTAGCAGTTTCACCATTAATCTTCTTCACGTCCTTTGTTTAGTTACTCTCGGTTATTCATCCATTTTTCTTCTTGTCACATGCTTCACTTGAGTTCAACTACGGCGTATTCTTCACTACAATATCTAAAGCATAACAAGACATGGCCTTGAATAAGTTGCAGTCTTGTAGGAGATTAAATGGCCTCACATGAGTTAGATCTGCTTTGTTATTTTTGCAAACGCCTTCTTTCTCATACCTTCCCATTTTTCAATGCCTTTCATATGTTGACCGACTAATGCACTTCTTAAACTTTCATCAACAGGGAGAGCTTTTGCTTCCTACATCCTGAAAATTGCTCGGGTATCTGCACTCTTACCGTATACAATCAGCTCACTGTAGTAGCAAACTCCATGCCAAGACTTTTTCGAAGGTGCACAGTTTGATGTTCCGCAAATGGCTTAGGAAGTCTCTCGGTGGAGATGCTACGAGAAAAGTGAGCAGTGATTCTTTTAGGTTATTTAGTGGTTTGTTACGAACTCACAACCTCTAATCTGCCACATCGATATCCCCACTGTTGGATTATAATGTCTCAGTTGCTGTTTTCTTTTTATTTACTCTGTTTTCTGTTCTGTTTTTTTTTTCCTCTGTTTTACTCTGTTTTTTTATTAAAAAAACAGCAAGTTCATTTAGTTACGTATTTAGTGTTTTTGCTATTTTCTAGGATGTGAATTAACACGTTTAGGTGCAGTTATATGCTGCACGTACGTGAGCAGTTTTTGTTTTGTATTTAGTGGTTGTACTCGACAGTTTTTTCTAAAGTACAAAACGTATGAAGTGCTCTGTTTTTTATCTTTTTTCTCTCTCTCAAAAACAGAAATTTTTCTGTTTTGATTGTTGTTTTTATGAGTTTTAACATTGGTATCAGAGCGTTTGTGGGATCTTAAGGGACTGTGAAGTGAGGGTAATTGAGTGAAGATTGCTTCCGATTTGCAAAGAAAAAGCTGATGGAGGCAAGATCGATTGGATTCTCTGCAATGGCAACTCCAATCTTTTCTGGGGAAAATTATCAGGCTTGGGCTGTCAAGATGACGGCATTCTTGGAGGGTCATGATTTATGGGAGGCTGTGGAGGATGATTATGAGGTTGCTCCACTTCCAGACAATTCGACCTTGAATCAGATAAAGTACCATAAAGAGAGAATCACAAGGAAGGCCAAGGCAAAGTCATGCCTGTACGCTGCTGTTTCACCCACTATCTTCACAAGGATCATGAGATGTGATTCTGCAAAGGCAATATGGGATTTCTTGAAGGATGAATACGAAGGAGATGAGAAGATAAGAGGCATGAAGGTGCTAAATCTCTTGAGGGAGTTTGAGAGACAGCAGATGAAGGATTTAGAGTCAGTGAAGGAGTACTCTGATAGGTTGGTTGGGATAGAAAAAATCAGAGTTTTAGGGACTGACTTGAAGGATGAAAGGCTTGTTCGGAAGATCCTTGTCTCTTCCAGAGAAGTTCGAAGCCACCATAGCGTCTCTGGAAAATACAAGAGACTTAGCTGATATAAAGCTTGCAGAATTGTTAAATGCTCTACAGGCACAGGAGCACAGAAGACTGATGAGAAGAGAAGACTTTGTAGAGGGTGCGCTGCAAGCTAGAGTGAAATCAAATGATGGAGGCATAGGGAAGAATGGATTCAGTCCAGAGAAAATGCTGGTGACTCCAAGTTTGTAGCAAAAGAAGGAAATTCTTGTGGGTTTAGCAAATGGAAGATGAACAAAAAGCCTTGTCAATACTGTGGTGGAACTAATCATCAGTTTTTTAGATGTTGGAGAAAGCCTGATGCTAGATGCAGAAGATGTCACAAGTTGGGTCACATGGAAGCCATCTGCAAAGAAAAAAAATTACCAGCAAGCAGGAAAAGCCCAGGTAGCAGTGAATGAAACTGAGGAAGAGTACTTGTTTGTAGCTTCTTTTTTCTGAATCTTCTGTTGGGAATGATGCATGGCTAGTGGATAATGGCTGTACCAATCATATGACTGGCAATTCGAAGCTGTTTAGGAGTCTAGACAATTCGATCGGTCCAAAGTCAGAATTGGCAACGGACAGTATATCGAAGTGCAAGGGAAAGGTACAATGGCTATTGAAGGAAATCGGAGGTGAAGCTAATCGGTGATGTTCTCTTTGTGCCAAATATTGACCATAATCTGTTAAATGTTGGTCAATTAGTTGAGAAGGGCTATAAAGTGAAGTTCGAAGGAAGGAATGTCTTATTAATAATGCAGATAGCAAAGAAGTGCTAAGAATTCCAATGGAGGACAAGAGTTTCATGTTCAAGCCACAATAGATGCAACAAATGGCTTTAAAGTGCAAAGAAGAAAATGCAGAGATATGTCATAAAAGACTTGGGCATGTTCTGTGGCACCCCAAAACGGCCCCCGATCCGTTAGGGTCGCCACGCTTACGTCCTCTTGGAGCATACCTCGAGACCAAAGAAATTTTTTTACATAACTTACAATACTTGGGGTTTTCATTTATTTTCTTTACCGGTCCCCTGCGCAATTAATATGGCGGAAGCATAATTCGACTACCCTTCAACAAAATATAAAGTGATGCACACCATACTAAAACTTTCATAATTTAGGCCGAACACTTTTATTTATATAAGGGATGGACTATGATAGTTGGTACAACAAAACGCCGAGGTCTTTTTCTTTTGTGCCTGGCGATTACCCAAAAGAAAACCAACTTCTATCCTTGGATATCATCTGCATCCGTCCATCACCCAGGTGTCGGCATCCCAAAAATGCATCTCCTGCTACCCTCGACTCCAGGTCATATCCAGTCAGGTCCGTTGGCCGGTGGTGGTGGTGGTACCCTCAGAAGGCGGCCATCCATATGGACAAGGACTGATGTGTACACCTGGTGGATAAGCCCAGCAGAGAGGCCTACCTCAAAAGTCAGAAAGATCCTCACGCGCTCGAATACCAGCCCGTGCACCCCAGGATAACGGTGCTCGGTCCACTCCCATTGTAAGTCAATCGGAGTCCGTAAAACATGCCGAGTCACGGTAGCAGCGGCATTTTCGTTTAGTCTGAAATGTTAGTCCCCAAGAGGGGTGAGTACAACCACTCAGCAATAAAAGATCCATTACACTATATTATGTAGATACTATAATCATCCGATGCATGCAAAACACACTTATCATTTATATATATATACATGCCATCAAGGGTCTATTTTACTTGCACCACGTTCATAACAACAATTCAATGCCATAACAAACGCATTTTCAGTACTGGGTGAAACCCACTCAATATCATAAACAAATTCTCATATCATGCCACATGCACACACATGCACTCCTTTAATGCGCCGGGTTTTAACATTCAAAGAAAAGTTTCATTCCCCGGGGACCGGTGTTTGCATCCCTCCGGGCTTTCGCACCCAACATGGCATCGCGAGACCCTCCGGCACAAACCTCCGGGCATCCAGAGCGTGTTCCGTAACACCCCCGGGCATCTCGCACCCCACCTGGCATCACGAGGTATATCCAGGGCTCGCCATGAAAATGGTTGCCCCTTCCCTCCGGATTTACGTACAATCCCTACAACCGGGCATCCCGAAACTCCCGAGGACCCTCCAGCACAAACCTCCGGGCATCCAACGGCGTCGACTCACTCGACCCTTGGGCATCCCGACACTCCCGGGGCATCGTCGGCTCACACCTCCGACGGTAACATTCACATCATAATATACATCTCATTACAAAAATACATTTTGATGCAATGATGTCATGGATTCCATGGATCTATAAGACTTTATCAAACTTTCCAATGTCATGTGATATGCCGAATATCAATGCATCTATCAAGTGAATAACAATTAACAACTCAAGATACAATGACTCTTAAACAAAATGAACAGTTTCATAGTAACACAGTGTAAAGGCCAGAATGCATGCCTTCAATAGAGATTTCGAAATAACCAGCAAATGACCATGAAAAATTATGAAATTTTAACACGTTATAATTGAGATCTAGACGAAAAATATTTTGTTAAGGACACTAAGCCAGATTCGTTATGTATAATGAGTAGTAGTTCACACAATTCAGTTCAGGATTCTTTTATCACAGAATAAAATTCAACAGCAAGCACTGCATATTAACAAAGATTTAAGCCATTGTATTGATTCCGAGAAATTCTGATAAAATTATATACTCTAGTTCACACAATTCCTCACAACTTCTGTGAAGAAATCGAGATCAAATTCATATTAGAACTCTTCAGAAAATTTCGCAAAGTTACAGGATTACATACGAAACTGCACTGGATAAAGCGAATCCCATAAATTTCCATTTCTACCGTAACTATCTTACTTCCCCAAGTCTACTAAAAGTCAGTCTTTCATCAATAAATCAACTGGATCAAGATATACACAAAACCAACGTAATTCCTCAATCTCATGATCCTACTTGACTTTGATTACTCACAATTTAACATTCTAATTTCAGAACTCAATTGTTTCCAAGTGTATTGCACCATACTAGACAATAACAGCACCACATTATATAGATTCATGGACTTTCATTCACTTGCCTCGGTCCTAGGGTTCAAAAGCTAGGGAGTTCGGTTCGGCGATGCGGCTCGACGGCGGCGAAGACAAGCGGCGTCGATGGCGGCAGCTCACATGCACGGCGGGGCGATCTCCTCTTCCTCTCGCCGTTCACCCCTCTGCTGTTCACTCACAATTTCTCTCGCTCAAACTCTCTCTTTCTCTCTCAAGTTTCGCTCCGTACCTCACTCTCTCACTCGCTGGTTTCAGTTCATTCTCTCTCTTCCTCACCTGTACGAGCATTTTGTTTCTTCATTTGTTGACTTTGAGAGTCAATAAAAATGAGATTCGGTGGTAGCAAAGGAAACGGACAGCTGGGATGGACGTGTCTTCAGCATGCCTCCCCTTGTATTTTCGCTGGCTATCCATACACCAGCAACGTGTCATCATCCAGCCATGCTTCAGTCAACATTTCTTTCAATTAGTTGACTTAATTGTCGACCATTAAGGGGTCTTCAAATTGTATTGGGCTAGTAAGTTAGTGGACGTGCAGTCCCTCAATAACAAAGCCCAATTAAATAAATAAAAACTAATCCTTAAACTTGCACAAATGTGGAGCATTCTCGGTCCCATGGTTT
This sequence comes from Eucalyptus pumila, assembly GCA_016097595.1. Classification (NCBI taxonomy): domain Eukaryota; kingdom Viridiplantae; phylum Streptophyta; class Magnoliopsida; order Myrtales; family Myrtaceae; genus Eucalyptus; species Eucalyptus pumila. The sequence continues at coordinate 16,518,426 of CM027855.1, forward strand.
TGGTGTTTCAATTTCTTTTCTTATCTCATGTGCACTCAAGTGATATAATTGTGTCGAGTCATCAAAGAAATATATGTCGATAATCTATTCAATGATCGGACTCTTAATAAACATGAGATATCGATCCGTCGATGGAATCAAACAATGCTCATGCTAAATACTAATAATGCCATTCAACGATACTTTTATTGATCAGTCACTGCCGTCGTACATCACGGTTTGCGAAATTCTCAGGTGTCACATGTTCACAGGAAGAGCATGTCGTTTATGCAGAGAAATAGCTTGGTAGATGACTTGCCAAGTTTGGAGGAGGAATTTCCACAGTGTAGAACTTGTCTTCTTGGCAAGCAAGTCAGATTTCCTTTCAAAGGAGGAGGCTGGAGAGCATGTGAGAAGCTGCAATTAGTCCACACAGATCTATGTGGACCTATGTCTGAGTCTTCTCTCAATGGTAGCAGTATTTCATTACCTTCACGATGATATGACTAGGATGAGTTGGATTTATTTTCTGCGAGCCAAGTCTGAAGTTGCTGATGTGTTTGTGAAGTTTAAAGCCTTAGTTGAGAATCAGAGTGGGAAGAAAATTAAAATGCTCAGGTTTGATAATGGTTCTGAGTATACTGCTCACAAGTTTAAGTTGAATTATGAGCAAGCAGGAATTGTGCAGCAGTTCACTGCTCCCTATTCACCTCAATAGAATGGGGTTAGTGAGAGGAAAAACAGAAGTATTATGGAGATGGCCAGATGTATGATGCAGGAGAAAATGTTGCCTAAGAAGTTTTGGGCTGAAGCAGCTAATACTGCAGTGTTCCTGTTGAACAGATTGCCCACAAAGGCCTTAGAGAGGTCAACACCTTTTGAAGTCTGGTATGGTGTTAAACCTCCCGTGAAAAATTTGAAGGTTTTTGGGTGTTTGTGTTATACTCATGTTCCTCAGGTCAAGAGGGACAAGTTGGATAAAAGAGCTGAGCTTGGAATCTTCATCGGGTATAGTCTTCAATCAAAGGCTTACAGGATTTTTCACCCTATGATAGGAAAGGTGACTGTAAGCAGATATGTTGTTTTTCCAGAGGAAGATGAGTGGAATTGGATGGAAGGAAAGAGTGCAGAAAAGCAGCGGTTCGAAAAACAACTCCGCAACGATGATGTAGAGGTTGATGAAGTTATAGATGGATTGGAAGACAAAGTGTGGATGATTTACCGAAGTGAGGGGCACAAGGTCACTTGCTGAAATCTATGAAAGAAGCAATGTGGCAATGCTCGAACCATCTAACTTTGTGGAAGCTAAGGAGGATCGAGGTGGATTGCGGCAATGCGGAGGAGATTGCAATGATCCGAGAAAACCACACATGAGAGCTTGTTGATAGACCATCTGATAAGAATGTGATTGGGCTTAAGTGGGTGTTTAGAACAAAACTTAATCTTGATGGTTCTGTCAATAAACACAAAGCTAGACTGGTGGTGAAAGGCTATGCACAAATATGGGGAGTAGACTATTCTGAAACATTTGCTCCTGTTGCACGACTTGATACAATAAGGCTACTGTTAGCTATTGCAGCAGAGAAGGGATGGCCTATATTTCAGTTAGATGTCAAGTCTGCATTTCTGAATGGAGAGCTTGAGGAGGAGATTTTTTTTTAACAAACTGAAGGTTTTAGTATCAAAGGGCAAGAAGAGAGTGTATACAGGTTGAAGAAAGCTCTATATGGACTGAAGCAGGCTCCAAGAGCTTGGTATGGGAAGATAGATCGATATTTGCAGGATTTTGGCTTTGTAAAAAGCTTAAGTGAGTTCACTCTTTATGTCAAGAAGGTGAATCACAGTGTTGTAATTCTGTCACTTTATGTAGATGATCTATTAGTGACAGGGAATGATATGGAATTGATAGAGAAGGTGAAGCAAGATCTATTTGCAGTTTTTGAGATGTCAGACTTGGGAAAGATGGCTTATTTTTTGGGTTTGGAAGTCAAACAGGCTTCATATGAGATCTTCATCTGTCAGAAAAATACATGAAGGAAATTCTAAAGAAGTTTCAGATGGAAGATTGTCGAAGTGTAAGCACTCCTATGGCTGCTAAAGAGAAGCTGCAGAAGAATGATGGAACAGATGCAGTAGATGCTTCTATGTATAGAAGTCTAATTGGGTGTCTCATGTATCTTACAGCAACCAAACCAGATATTTTATTTGCTGTGAGTGTTTTATCCAGGTTTATGAGTAGTCCTAGTCAGTTACATTTGATTGCAGCAAAAAGGGTCTTGAGATATCTCAAAGGAACATTGTCCTTTGGTGTGAAGTTTATGAAAGGTCAGAAGTTTAATTTGCAAGGATTTTCTAATAGTGATTGGGCTGGTTTAGTAGATGACATGAAGAGTACGTCTGGATATTGTTTCGCTTTTGGTTCTGCTTGTTTCTCCTGGTGTTCTAAAAATCAAGAGATTGTAGCTCAGTCTACTGCAGAGGCTGAGTTTATAGCAGCTACTGCAGCTGCAAATCAAGCTTTGTGGCTGAAGAAGATAATGAAGGATCTGTGGTTGAATTCTAGTGATTGCATTGAAGTTAATGTGGATAATCAGGCGGCGTTAGCAATATCTCAGAATCCAGTTTTCCATGGCAAAACCAAGCATTTCAAAGTCAAAATTTTCTTTCTGCGTGAGGTGCAACAAAGTGGCAAAGTTAAATTGGTCTATTGTAGATCTGAAGATCAGCTTGCAGATATGTTCACAAAACCACTTCAAGTTGAAAGATTTGAAGTATTAAGAAAGAAAATTGGAGTATGCAGCAGCAACTGATCCAAGGAGGAGTTTGTTGGATTATAATGTCTCAGTTGCTATTTTCTTTTTTTTTTTACTCTGTTTTCTGCTGTTTTCTATTCTGTTTTCTGCTCTGTTTTACTTTTTTTTTTTATTAAAAAACAGCCAGGTTCATTTAGTTACGTATTTAGTGTTTTTGCTATTTTCTAGGAAGTTCACGTTTGTGTGCAGTTATGTGTTGCACGTACGTGAGCAGTTTTTGTTTTGTATTTAGTGGTTGTACTCGACAGTTTTTTCTAAAGTACAAGACGTATGAAGTGCTCTGTTTTTTATCTTTTTTCTCTCTCTCAAAAACAGAAATTTTTCTGTTTTGATTGTTGTTTTTATGAGTTTTAACACCCACGCTACACGTGAAAACTGTTGTTTCTACAGACGATGGACAGAAATAGCTTGGCTTGGAACAACAGGAACCGAGTCTCAATCGACATAAAACAGGAAAGTAAAGAAACAGTTGATAGGATTTCAAGTTCGACGTTCAAACCCACCAAACCATCCATGCTCCGATCGTAATTCAGCACGTTGTGCTGCTAATGCTAATTATTAGAGCTCAACCTACTGAATAATCTCATTGGAAAGCAGCCCTAGCTGGCTCTGGAGGATCCATGAGGAAGATGTCCAGGAGCTGATCGATGGTGGTGAACTGCATTTCCGGGTACATTCTTGAAGCCTCGAGATCATCTTCCTTTATCTCGTAGCTCATTAGGTCTCCCTTGACGAATATGGAGTGAAGTATGGAGATGGGTATGTTTTCTGTGTCAGAAAAAAAAAAAAAAAAAAAAAAAAAAAAAAAAAAAAAGGGAGCATCGCCTCTCTCTCTCTCTGGATTTTCCAGATTTCTCTCCCTTTCTCTGCTGCACCAGAATTTTCTCCCCCTCTCCAGACTTTTCTCTCCCCCTCTCTCCAGATTTTTCTCACCGAACTTTACACCCTATAAATAGGGGTTCTTGCCCCTTGTGTGAGGTGTGTGTGATGTGAGTGGAGTGTGTACGTGAGTGAGTGTGTGAGTGGGTGGAGTAGGTGACGTGAGTGTAGAGCGATAGAGAGTGAGTGGGTGTGTGCAAGAATTGTGTTCGTGTGAGGTGTGAGAGGTGTATGAGAGTGGTGTGTGTAGAGAGTTTGTAATATTGTTTATTTAAAATAAAGCAATTGTTTTACTTGTACATCCACTTACTTCTCTACAGTCAGAGGCTGTGTGAAAACAGTGGTCGGGGACCATTATAAGTGAGCAAGGCGGTCAGGGATCATCGAGCCAAGGAGCGAAGAAGCGAAGGATGTCGGAGTTCTACCAGTGCACAATCTGGGATTGTGAAGTCGGTTGGTCCGGAACCAGGCTTACTGGGTATAGTGCGGGGCATTATACTCAAGTCACGATGGCGGATTTCTCGAGTTCGGTAAGTGGCATTGAGAAGCTCAACAACTCAAATTATAATAATTGGAGTACCCGCATACAATATTACTTGCTAGGACAAGATTTGTGGGATATTGTTGGCGGGAACAACACCACCCCACCCACGAATGATAGCGAATTAAGAAAATGGAATATAAAATCGGGTAAGGCTTTTTATGTGCTTGCCGTGACTGTTAAAGATGAATTACTGCAACACATAAAGAGTGCGACGACCCCGGAGGAGGCCTGGGATAACTTGGCGACACTGTTTGCAAGGACAAACGATGCCAAGTTACAATGCCTGGAGAACGAGCTCCTCTCAATCTCGCAACAAAATATGACGGTGAGTCAATACTTTTCTAAAGTTAAATCTATTTGTGAAGAAATTTCAAAATTAGATCCTGAGAATGCCATATCTGAGACAAGAATGGGAAGAATAATAATTCATGGGTTAAGGCCGGAATATAATGGTATTGTTACGGCCACTCGTGGATGGGCAAATGAGCCAACTCTAACAGAGTTGGAGAATATATTGGCCAACCAAGAAGCCTTAGATAAACAAATTTCTAAGGTCTCAATTAAGGAGGACGAAAGTGCCCTCTTTAGTAATAAAAAAGGGCTCAAGGGCCAAAATAGAAATAGAGCAAGTGCAAGAGATGGCAAAAGCGAATAGAAGGAACTCGACCTCGGCCAGGGGGAGCTTGTCGAGACCGCGATGAGGACGACAATGAAGAAAATAAGAATAAAAGGCATAATGGATGGTGTTACACGTGTGGCAAAGTAGGTCACTTTGCCAGAGATTGTCGATTCAAAAGAGTTGAAGGAAATGTCACAGCATCCAAGGAAAATGATAGCGAAGAAGAGTGGGATTTCCAAGCATCCTTTGCAGTGGAGGAACAAGAAGAGCTTGCAAGCTCCTCCATCATAGAAGATGCGATGGCCCTCATCACGGTAAGTGATAAATTGATTGATTATGAAGAAGATTGGATAGTCAACTCAGGGTGCTCAAATCACATGACCAGAGATCAAGGCAAGCTATCAAATATGTGTGAGTACAAAGGTGGACGAGTAGTTGTCACCGCAGACAACTCAAGGTTGCCAATTACCCATGTGGGCCAAACGATGATGACACCCCGATTTAGTTCACATCAAATCGAACTGAAAAATGTGTACCATGTGCCGGGAATGAAAAAGAATCTATTGTTTGTGGCACAACTTACAGACTCGGGCAATTATGTGGTGTTTGGTCCTAGAGACTTTAGGGTGTACCGCAATTTGAAACCAACTGGTACACCAATCATGGAGGGGCGTTGATTAGAGTCTGTCTACGTGATGTCAGCTCAGACGGCATACGTGAACAAAACTCGAAAGAGTGAAACGCTTGATTTGTGGCATGCACGGCTTGGGCACGTGAGCTACCATAAACTAAAGGTGATGATGAAGAAAGGTATGCTAAAATGTCTCCCCCACTTGGAAGTCCAAGAAGATGTCATCTACATTGGATGCCAGTATGGGAAGGCACATCAGCTTCCATATGAAGAGTCCAAATTCAGAGCTAAGATGCCTCTTGAGCTTGTCCACTCAGATGTATTTGGACCAATGAAGCAACCGTCAGTCAGAGGATCAAAGTACATGATAACATTCATCGACGATTTCTCCAGGTACGTCTAGGTCGACTTCATGAAAGAAAAATCTGAAGCATTAAACAAATTTAAGGAGTTTAAAGCAAAAGTAGAATATGAAGTAGGCAAGAAAATACTATGCCTTCGCACGAATAATGGGGGAGAATACACATCGGATGACTTTACAAAATTTCTTCAAGAATGGAAGATACGTCGACAATTTACTTGCCCAAATATGCCACAACAAAATGGAGTTGCCGAAAGAAAGAATTGGCATTTGGCGGAGACATGCAGGAGTATGTTGCATGCGAAGAGTGTTCCACCCAAGTTTTGGGCTGAGTGTATGAAGACAGTAGCGCACGTGATCAACAAACTACCTCAAGCAAGGCTTGGCTTTATGTCACCTTATGAGAAGTTGTGGAATCGCAAGCCCACGGTAAGTCACTTTAGAATATTTGGGTGTGTATGTTATGCATTCTTGCCATACCATTTTCGTAACAAGTTCGATAAGAAGGTAGTTCGTTGCATATCCGTGGGCTACGATGATCAAAGAAAAGGATGGAAGTGTTGTGACCCTACAACAGGGAGGTGTTACACTTCTAGAAATGTGGTTTTCGACGAACTATCATCTTGGTGGACATCACAACCTAATTCAAACCAAGTTGAAGAAGAGATTCGTGAAGGAATGGAAGAAAATGACAAGATTGATAAGGGCCAGCCAATTGAAGAAGGAAATGATAATGTAATTGGAAGAAAAGAAGTCAGAGCACAATCACCAGAAAAATCAAAGAGCCCATGGCGAACTGGTGTACATCCAAGAACTACAAAAGAGTTTCGACCAAGTCAGATGGAAGAACCTGAAGAGGAGGAATCTCAACTAAGGAGATCAACAAGACAAAAAAGACCAAATCCCAAATATGCAAATGCGGCGCTGACCGAATATGTCGGAGTAGTCGAGCCATCCACATATGAGGAAGCTTCGCAAGACATGGAATGGAGGAAAGCCATGGAGGAAGAGATACAAGCACTAAGAAAGAACGAAACGTGGGACCTAGTACCGAGACCTAAAGAGGTACATCATATATCTTGCAAATGGGTCTATAAACTTAAAACTCGACCAGATGGGTCGATAGAAAGATATAAGGCACGATTAGTTGCTCGAGGATTCTCTTAAAAGTATGGCTTAGATTATGATGAGACCTTTAGTCCAGTGGCAAAGATTACTACAGTTCGAGTCTTACTAGCACTTGCAGCAAGCAAGCCGTGGAAATTATGGCAAATGGATGTGAAGAATGCCTTTTTACATGGAGAACTAGATCGAGATATATACATGGTGCAACCAGATGGTTTCAAAAGTAAGTTTCATCCAGATTATGTTTGTAAGTTAAAGAAAGCCCTCTATGGCTTAAAACAAGCCCCGAGAGCATGGTATGGGAAGATTGCTAAATTTCTTGTGCAAAGTGGCTACTTCGTAGTGTAGCACCTTGAACCCTTCGAAGGTCGCCACAAGCACCGATGTTACATCTTATTACCCTTTTGTTCTACACTTAGAAGAAGCGTTGTTATTCACAGACATTTTTTTTTTAAAAAAAGCGGTCTCAGCGCGACTCACTAGCGGAAGCAAAATAAAGCATCACCATCTCTCCCCCTTCCAACCATGATACCAATACACACCACTAATCACCATAATTTTTATAGACAAGCCACGACACTTTATTTACATATATTTTCAAGATGGGACTTCTTTTGGATCGGTACATCAAAAAGGAAAAGCTAGGACTCAGCCATGTCTAGCCTAAAACCTCAAAAAGAACCCTCGACCCTCTACATCACATGTGCACAACCCCCATCATAAGTGTCGGCTAACTATCCCAAAAAGATCCAGCTTCTACTCGTCACGCACGGGCCTCACACCTAGTCCGGTGCGTCAGGCGACGGCAGTGGCAGCATCCCTCTCATCACCCCATCTCGGCGAACGTGGACAGAGACAAACTCCTGGACAATCGGACCCCCAGCCAGGCCTATGTCGTACGAGACAAAACAGCGCAGACGTATGTATGTTAGTCCAGGCATAGAAGGATAGCTGAACTCCTCACACTCTACCTCGACGTCGGACGGTAACCCGTAAAATGCACCCCGCGCGACGGCAGGAAGCGGCATACTGCTAATTTGAAATGTTGGTCCCCAAAAGGGGTGAGTACAACCACTCAGCAGATAAGGAATCCAACAACTACTCAATGCATCATACAAGTCATACATGCATTGCAGGCGTTACTTACCTTGAAGCCATGCGCATACTATCATGCATCATCATCACAAATTATAACACATACATGTGTATCATCATCATGTCATACATGTCATCATTATTATGACATCACCACATCACACATGTCATCATCATCATGGCATCATCATATCATACATGTCATCATCATCATCATCATGCATATCATCATGCCATATCATATATCATCATCATCATCATCATCATCATCATCATCATCATCATCATGCATGGTTCAATTTCCACTTTTAATTTTTTTAATTTGGTCACCACATCATCCTTCCTCGGATCATCACTTTCATCTCACATTATACACTCGTATCCCATGCGAGAAAAACCTCCGGCATTCAGCCATTCCAGGCCATCGGGCATCCGGCCCCCCATATTCCGGGCATCTTGCATCCCAACTGGCATCACGGGGCATTCCCTTCGGGTAGAAACCTCCGACAAGGCTTCCGGCATTTACAATCCCTGGCCGGGCATCCCGCACCCCAATCCTGGCATCGCGAGGCATTTCCTTCGGGCAAAGACCTTTGACAAGGCTTCCGGCCCCCCACATTCCGGGCATCCTAAATCTCCCAGGGCAATCCGGCAATGCATCTCTATACATTCCGGCATCATCCTCCACCACAACCACCTCCTCATTTACCATTATCCATGTTTACCAATTTCAGTCTTAATTTAGCATGGCATGTTACGTGACATCAAACAAGTCATACTTGGCATAGAATTCACACATGCATCTCAATTAAATGCATGCACACACCAAGACCTTATCATACATGCAACAATGCATAATTATTTATTAATAAATTTAATGGAATTTATGGCCAATAAAATAATCCATTTTATTTTATTTATTTATTTATTTTTATTTTACTTTTAAATTTCAACTTTATCTATAAATTCCCAAAATTATAAAAATTAAAGAAATTATCAAACAAGCCAATAGGATGATAATTTCATGGAAAATGCATGGCCAAATAGAATTTTACACAATCTCACAATTTTCACAAAACATCATATGATTTTCGGATGAAACCAGAATGCACGGTTTCCGAAGAAATTCGATTAAAATATCCATACGGCCTCCAAAAATTACGAAATTTTATAGAGTTATATCCAAGACATTTTCGTACAACTTTCATGCAGAACTCCAAGCCATATTATTTTTAGATTATTTTATACAGTCTCACGAAGCTTCTGGATCCATTACCGCATCGTCCAGTGCAAGCTTCTCCGAAATATTGAGTTTTAACCTACCTATTCTCTTTCGTTTTCTCTGAAATTTGGATATATTATACATCAAGATGTCATATACAAGTTTCATGAAGAGATATGAGTCAAATAACCAGATTATAGTCATCATCTATGTCCATGAAGTCTCGGGTGTCTCGGAATACATCACCAGAATCACCATCTTCAAGATCTAGTCTATTTACTAGGCTATACTTGTTCTTTTCACTTCAAATTTGAGTATGTTGTATTTTATGATGTCCCATACAACTTTCATGAAGAAATCGAAGAGATATTCTTAACACAAACCAACATGCAACCACAAATCCAACAAAAGGTCAGTAAAATCTTTCCAGATCTGAGGTCTCGGTAATATGAGACTTTAACCCCTCAAATCTCCATCATTTTCCACGAAATTTTAGTATGTTATATTTCAAGATGTTAGCTACAACTTTCATCAAGAAATAGAAGCCAAAATCTGACTCTAAACACACATGCAAGCTCAAACAACATTCTGACTCACAGGGTACGAGCAAGAACAGCCACACCATTCACACATAAATCGACCATGCTTCGGTTTTTTCTCACCTAACACCCAAGAATTTAACATGCAAGTATCATACACACATGCAAGAGAAGCTAGAGGACTCCCACTTGCCTCTAGACCGGTCGGTCAATGGCGTAAGACGGCGAACACGGCGGCACAAGGCGGACAGACGGCGGTTCCTTCTCCTCTCTCTCGGCTGCTCCCCCCTCTCTCGCACGATCACTCTCCCTCTCTCTCTCACTCTCTTGGGCGAATGAAACCGGCCACTCTCTCTCCTCTCTCCTTCCCTTTTATTTCCCCTAATCCTCATCATTGATAATCATTGCATGCCACTTAAATTAGCCAATGCATGGCATCCTAGTCTAGGCCAATGCATGAAGACTTCTTGCCACTTGTCAAAGTTCATGCATAATGGGCTTGGGCCTCCTCTTCTTGGGCCTTCTTTTGTGGCCGACAGCCACATCTCCTTGGGCCTAAATGGGCCGGCGACAGCCCCCTTCCATGGGCTTCTATTGGGCCAACTAGCTTGGCCCATTAAAAGCTTAGGCCAATGGGCCTAAGGCCCAACCTAAAAATTGACTTTTTACTCTTCTTTTTTTTTTTTGAAATTCTTTTATAAATATTTTTAAATTTCAATTTTCATCTTGGCCAAAGTCTTGGGGCATCTTGTTTATTGAAATTTAATTTATAAAGTGCATGGCCAAGCATAGATTATTATCATAATCTATCAATTTAAATTCTCACAAATATATACACACATCATCTATTCTAAAAAAAAAGACTAATGGCTAAAGCATAAACCTTAGGAAACCTAATTAAAGACTTTAACACACCTTATGGCTTGACATTGAATTTTGGGATGCCACACGTAGCCCCAGCAGACTCGAGCTTGTTTGTAAAGGCAGAAGATGGCAAGCTTGCAATAGTATTAATCTATGTGGATGATCTAATGAAAAGGAGATATGCCAAATTAGAACCAACCTCTCAGTGCGGTTCCGGATGAAAGAGCTTGGAGAATTAAAACATTTCTTGGGACTCGAGATTGAGAAAACCAATGAAGGATTATTCCTATGTCAGCAGAAGTATGCATGAGACCTCCTAGACAAGTTCAGGATGCTTGATTGCAAACCTATTTCTACTCCAATTGATGGAAATGTAAAGTTATGTGCAATTGAAGGACAAGAATTAGAAGACTCAACTATGTATAGGCAATTGGTGGGTAGCCTTATTTACCTAACCATAACACGGCCTGATATTGCATTTGCAGTGGGAGTAGCAAGCCGATTCATGGAGAAGCCACGAAGGCCCCACTTAGATGCAGTCGGGCGCATACTAAGGTATGTAAAGGGTACATTTGATTTTGGGCTCCTATATAAGAAAGAAGCATCATGTGAAGTTGTAGGCCATTGCGATGCTGACTTTGCTAGAGATCGTGACATGCGACGATCAACTACTGGATATATGTTTAGCCTCGGATCAGCAGTAGTGTCATGGTGTAGCAAAAGATAGGCAACTGTGTCACTATCTACGACAGAAGTTGAGTATAGAGTAGCAGCAATGGCAGCACAAGAGAGTACATGGCTGGTAGAGCTAATGGAGGATCTCCATCAACCAATAAATCAACCTACACGGATATATTGTGATAATTTGTCAGCCATAAGCTTAGCGAAGAATCCAGTTTTCCATGCGAGGACCAAGCATGTAGAAGTGCACTATCATTTCCTACGGGAAAAAGTATTACAAGATGAGATAAAGATGGAGTATGCCAAAACAGATGATCAAGTTGCAGATATCTTCACCAAAGGTCTTGGAGCTGTAAAATTCGAAGAGTTTCGAAGACAACTTGGTATGATCACAATGTCCATGCTAAGAGAGAGTAGTCGGTGAGGGGGAGTGTCAAAAAAAAAAAAAAAGGAGCACCGCCTCTCTCTCTCTCTCTCTAGATTTTTCCAGATTTCTCTCCCTTTCTCTACTACACCAGAATTTTCTCCCCCTCTCCAGACTTTTCTCTCCCCCTCTCTCCAGATTTTTCTCACCAACTTTACACCCTATAAATAGGAGTTCTTGCCCCTTGTGTGAGGTGTGTGTGATGTGAGTGGAGTGTGTACGTGAGTGAGTGTGTGAGTGGGTGGAGTAGGTGACGTGAGTGATAGAGAGTGAGTGGGTGTGTGCAAGAGTTGTGTTCGTGTGAGGTGTGAGAGGTGTATGAGAGTGGTGTGTGTAGAGAGTTTGTAATATTGTTTATATAAAATAAAGCAATTGTTTTACATGTACATCCACTTACTTCTCTACATTTTGGAGGTGGCAAAGCTTAACAAAGGACACAAAAACTATGAAGCGTCAGCAACCTTTCTGGAACCGATTCACGATGAGGCACAAGCACAGAAAACCAAGTCTCGACTAATGTCGGGGGTGGCGGCGGTGTCTTGAAGAAAATTTCAGGGCAGTATCGTGATTGATTGCGATAAAGGCGAGGACCTTATCATAATTGACGCGAAATAGAGGGGGTTTGGAGAGAATACAATAGTGATTTGAGCTTACTTTGAGAGAGCTTGACCAGATCTTCCTCGGGCACGTAGACTCTCTTGAAGCTCCAACCCGTTTTCTCCTCCCACAGCGAAATCAGTTGGTGCTGAGAGATTAAGTTCGATTTCGGGCGATAAGTGACGACCCGATTTGATGCAAGCCTAGGGGAGGCTTTCTCAAACAATAGGATCGGGAGAGTGACTCGCGCACAAGAAACGGGACGAACAGTAATTTCAGCACCACGCAAGCTCAGGAGAACAGTCGTATCTTTGTTGATACAGATCGGATCAACCTGATTCCAAAGCCAAATGAACAAAAACTTCTGGATCTACAATTTCTGTGTTTTGGGATTTTTTAAATAAGCACTTTAGTATAGTCGAAATTGGGTTGGAAGTAACGAACAGAACAGGAAAAGATAGGAACTTCGTTGGTTGCTCTTCTAGGCCTCCAAGGAAGTTGAAAGGGACACCGAAATCGATGACTGCAACTCTTCAAGGATGCAGATTTCGAAAGCTCCGACTCTTCAAGGACGGAGTGAAAACTCTTCTAGGTTTTCAAGGGGATGAACTCTACAAGGTTCACGATACTTGCTTCAAAGCAAAGTTTTCATTCATCAAAAGCTATCTGTCTTCTACAAGAAATTGGGCTTATATCATCAAAGAAATAAAGATAGAGCATTGAAAACTAGGAGAAATAAAGGAGCATTGAAACTAGGAGATATAGTAAAGGGCATGGAAACTATAAACTAGTAAAAGTGTCACGCAAGCTTCCAAGGTGTCTTTCAAGCTTCCGGGATGGACTCAAGATGTCGTTATGGCTTCTCGGTTTCGTCGAGCTTTAATGCGGGCCGATCTTCTTGGTCGAGAGAGCCGGTCTTCAATGTGGGCTGCATCACGATTGCACGCCCTCGGATCATTCGCCGCTACAATTAGCGGTCTCGTCCGTCATGAGCATTGTAGTCATAGAGTTTCTAATATAATTATTTCCACTTTAATTTTGAGACTCTAATGAGTTAGTAGAAGGATTTGAACTAGGATCAAATGATGAGGGTGATAATTGGATTGCCAGGGATGTCTCACGTGTGACACAAAGGGAGCAATTCTCAATGCACAGAATCTTCTCGTTAATTCTGGGTAATTAAAGCCTCTACTAGCTTTGTCCCGACCATTTAGTTTGATAGGCCTACTCTTACGCGTCAGTGGAGAAGCGATTTTCGTTACATCGAATTTTTTCGTTAATTCCATAAATTTAAGTCTCTGCTAGCTTTGCTTCGACCATTCAATCTAATATATCTACTCTTTTGTTTTTAATAAGAATAAGAATAGTAAAAAGTATGATATTTTTTCTACATCTACTCAGAGTAAGAGAGGGTGGCTCGAATAGCTTAGATCATAGAGTTAAGAAGTGAGAATTGAAGAGAGGGTTTTTTTATATTTTATTCCTGTACTTTTAGTACCAAACTCCTTCAGAGAATTGATTATTATACACTTGGACTAGGTGGATCTGACTTTCAAAAGAAGAGAGAAAGAACCTCTCAGTTAAAAAAGAAAAAGAGATTGAATGGCCAATTTCCTAGCCTAGGGAGGATTACCAAAAAAGTTCTAAACATACTATAATTGTGCCAATTCAATCTTTTAGCTCCTTTTTTTTTAACTAATTGAGTCATAAACCCTTTGCATTTGAGCTAGTTGAGTGATATAGCAAAATCTAAGCAATCGGTGCTAACATGGACACCGCCTACTATTGACATGAATAATTTTTAATAATTTTTTAATTTTTTTAATTTTTTAATTTTTGTTTTTTTCTTCCATTTATCTTCTTCCTCTAGCCAATTGTCAAAACTTAGCAACCGACCAAGCGAGGTTGACCTCATCAAGAGCAAGCAAGGTTTGCCCTCACAGCAGTCGGTAGGGCTAACCTCACAAGCCCTCACCTCTAGCTAGTCGTCAAGTTTTGGTGACTAGCTAGAGGAAGAAGATGAAGGGAAGGAAAAAAAACCAAAGAAAGGGAAAGGGAAAATAAATAAGTAAATATCATTAAAATGTTATTAAAAATAGTGTTGGTCATGTCAAATAGTATAGCCAATGTTCATGTCAGCACCATCGGCCAACATTTGTCGGATGACCTGAATTGGCACAAATACAAAAAGTTTATGAACTCAGTTGGCACTAAACTAACACAATTGTAATAGGTTTAAGACTATTTTCATAATTTTTTCTCTTAGACTGGCTAGAGATAACTTACCTTGATGTTGCCGGCGGCGATGATGGCATCGATGATCTTGAGTTGGTCAAGTACTTGAGGGTATGCAAGAGCGGAGATAACTATGTCCACCTTCTTGAGTGCTGCCACAATCTTCTTGTGCTCCTCTAGCTCTCCCTATTTCATTGCCACATCAACGTCAATGATGAATTTTGCTTTATCCTTGTTCCTCCAACTAGTATTATGATTGATGGATTGTAAATATATTGTAGGTGATGATATCCACAACATATAGCACAATAGTTGGAAATATAATTAGAGGAAAACATAGCCTTTGTCAACATTCGGGTGTGCATCCGAATGAGCTCCCATCACATGAGAGAGAGAGAGAGAGAAAGAGAGAGAGAGGCACGCATACTTCGATGATGTGAACGCCAATGGAGTGGAACTCGCGCCGGAGGTTAAGGTTCGAAGGCAGGGTCGCCGGGTCGACGGGCCGAGCGTAAATGCAAGTCGGGCGACCCAAAGAGACGCTCGCCCTCACCATGTGCTTGCCAATGTATCTAGTGCCACCGAAGATGAGAATCCTACTCGCTTCCGCCTCCCTCGCCATTCACCCTTACTCTGTCTTCTCCTCCCTTTCTTTTTGGCTCTCGCCCATTCGAGTGTGCCTTGGCTACACTCCTATTTGTACTAGGGGTGAGTCCAGTTCCCAGGTAGAACCAGGAACCGGAGAACCCCGGTTCGGTTCTCGATTCTAAAGAAATCAGTTCCGATTCCCGGTTCTAGTTCTGGTTCTTATGAGAACCCAAACTGGAACCAAAACCAGTTAGGGTTCCAAAAAAGAAAAACCTAAGTCAACGGTCTCCTCTCTTCCCCCCACATGATTTCCCCCCCTTCACCTTTCTTTTTCTCTCTCTCTTTCTTTTCTTACCTTTTGCCTCCTCACATCACTTCATGCCCCCTTTTCTTTTTCTCTCTCTTTCTCTTTTCTTTCCCCTCTCTCGGCCGAAACCCCCCCTTCTTCTTCTCTTCTTCTTCCTTCCTCTTACTGGTTGTTGCTTCACCCACCACCACACCGTCGTCCCACGCCCTACTCACCACCACCTTTTGGCCACCGAACCACCACCACCCACCGCTCGATCGACGAGCCGTCTCGCCGTTGAGCCTGACGAGCCGTCGCACCGTCCGCGCCGCCATGAGCCACTTACGTCATCCCCAAGCCACCGTTACCACCTCTTGCCGCCACTCGCTCGACTGTCCGGGCCGTCATTGCGCCGAACCGCCACTACCTCCGCCCAAACCAAGCTCTTCCCCCCTTGGCCGTGGGTTGAGCCACGACTACCGTCGTCTTCGCTACGCCGTTGGTGCCGTGAGACTCGTGTCTTCATCGCCGTCGCTGCATGCTCGCCGTCGCCAGACCTCCCTTCTTCTATTGAAAGAGCAATTATTGTTTTCCATTCTTCTTCTGATAGATTTTGTTCCCGTAATTTAAGAATTCATTAATCCAACATACTCAGGATCCATATGTGTTCTAGTCAAGCAACTCGATAGCAGTCATTTCCTATTCTTCATTACTTCTGTGTACAGATGCTAATCTTCGTGGTCATTGCTTGATGTACTAAAAAGTTGCATCATTTGTCACTAAGCTGAGGTTTGAATCTTCAGGGTATTGTCAAGAATCTTGTATCGTTCATTCTAATCCATTTGCTTTTGTTCTGGCCGTGTAGGTGATACACAGAGACTTTAAGTCATCGAATGTATTACTGGACGAGGACTTCAAACCAAAGCTTTCAGACTTTGGGCTTGCACGGAAGGGCCAACGGCTGACCGTACTCATGTTTCAACTGCTGTAAGTTACACTTAAACTCATTCTTGATCCCTTGTAGCCAATTGTTTAGAGGCAATAAGTGTTCTTCTATAGAAGACTCGGTAACTTTTGTTGAACTAAAAATTTTTACGGCGCTCATATCCTTTGTTGTCTCTTTCCTTCTTCATTATAGTTCAAATCTGAAAAAAAAAAAAAAAGAACTGTTGGAATCTATCATAGGTAAGTTTCAGGTTCTTAGTTCTAACGAGTAGGTTTCAGGTTCCCAAAAATGAGGAACTTATACCCGAGGATATGTTCCAAGTTCAAGATGAAACCGAATCAGAACCGGGAATCGCTCACCCCTAATTTGTACGCCAATCAAGGAATGGGCAACCCTCTCTCTGTTGGCTGCATTGGGGCCAATATCTACCACAAATGCATACTTGTCATCTTATCTCGCAGAGGATGAGTTTCCCTCTGAATTTGAGAGATTGCAAAAGAACAAAGGGTACGGCGCATTGAATGACCGAAATCGATGATCGTCATCTCCAATAGTGACACTGATGGAAATATGCATGCACATCATGTTCAGGGAAAACGTGCTTTAACCATGTACCGTGTGTCCCCTACGTCGTGGACTGTGTTCGCTTTCGCCTGAAATGAGACTTTGAAAGGTCCATGTCTCGGCTATTTTGCTTGTGTTGTGTTTGGTAAAAACTCGAGGAGAAATGGAGACGCTCGGTTCTACGGAAAAGGAAAGCCAAATTTCATTCTCCATTAAAATCCACCATTTTGTGCTTCGTATTTGCTCAAATAGGTTTAGGATTTCCATATTATTTCAGGAATCGGGTGAAAATTAGGGTCAAAAAATGAATACGAGAGGCGATATATTGAAGATTGGAATAAAGAGAAAGAGAGACGCGAGTGATGTGAAGATTCCTTTTCTTTTTTTTGGGTACAGCAAACAAAGGCTTTTTTCCCGATCAAAGGAATGAATCTTGCACCTCTCTCTTTTCGCGTCCTCACCCTCCGAATCCCAGTCACTCGGTTGTGTGCCCAATCCAAAACTCACGTTCAACCGTGCATTTTAACCTTAAATAATATTTGCGGTCTAACTTTCCATCTTTAATTTGTTGAATTTCTTCGACAATCGACATTACATTATGAAGATGGATTAGCCGTTTGTGTACATAGGTGACAAAATATACAAATTATTCAAACTCGTTCCAAAAGGTAAAAATCCACTCTTAGTTTCTAAACCTGTGCGTACTTTCAATCAAAGTCCCTCCCGCTTCAAGTCTAATTAATTGGAGTTGCAAGTCCAGTTGGAGGCATCATGAGCCCGAGTGGGAAAAACTTCTGTCGCCATGAGCGTGGACTATCGACCAATGCCAAACTCTAGGATTCTTACTCTTGACCAGGCCAAGTTTGTTTGCACTCCTCGGAGGTATGTCGACTTCTTTTCAGGGCACACCAAAGGAAAAAACCTCGTCATTCTTTAACTGTAGCTGCCTGCGAAAGTAAACCTTGTCTTTTGCCTGAAAAAGAGACTATGGTCGCTGTTGCTCGGATGCGCGAATGACTAGCGTATGCAGAAATTGCCCTGTACATTATGCAAAGTGAAGTGGTTTTGGTACCGACCGATGGTGTTTAACAGAACTCACAATAACAGAGTGGTCTAGCAAAGAAAGGGGCGGTTGTGTGCCCATTGTCCGAGGCTCTTCTTTTCAACCACAATGACTAGCCAATCTGAACATCCTCATCCTTCTCGTCAAGTTCCAATCCGGGTCCCTGAGCCGCCTTGCTTATTTGCTCATGTCTATCCTCAGAGGCTCTATTTTCCAAATGGCCATGAACATTTTTCTGCATTCACTTTTCAGTAATCACTTCCGAATCAATCTCGACTGCAAGTTCCTTTACTACTTAGCTTGCTGGGACTTTCTACGATGGGTTATTGCCGGTGCTTCGACAACTTCAAAATTATCATATTTCACACATCCTATGCTAGCTTGGTGCCCATCCTTCCTGTACTCAGCAAGACATTGGGATGGCATACTTCATTCCTAGCCGCTATTCCATTTGCAGCTTCTAACGGATCAATGCCCACTATCAGTTTCACCATTAATCTTCTTCACGTCCTTCGTTTACTTACTCTCGGTTTTTCATTTATCTTCCTTCTTGTCAGATGCTCACTTGAGTTCAACTTCAACGCATTTTTCACTACAATATCTAGAGCGTAACGAGACATGGCTGAGAGTGCTAGTATGAACAAAATAAAGGAGTTAAGGAAGAGAATAAGAACACGAGATTTATAGTGGTTCGGCTTAATCCAAGCCTACGTCCACTCTCCCACGATAACAGCCTTCTTGGCTGGATTCCACTATGCAATCAACAAGAGATTACAACTTCGAGTGCAAACACTTAGTAGTAGATCACACTATCTCACTAAGTCACTCTCTTGGTATTTCTCTCACGATTACAAACGTTTAAGCTCTCAAGAGACAAGTATATGATCTAAAGTCGCTTAGACTTTGGAATTATAAATTCTACGCTCCGTCTCTTACTTGCTCATCGGTCCATGATCTCCTTAAATACTCCTCCACTTCCAAACTACCCGTTGGACAGTATCCCGAGAATCGTCTTCCAATATACCCATTGGACAGCTCAGTATCTAGAAGATTTGGTAGCCGTTGAGTGACAAAGGTAGAATCCCAAATTGATTCCGATCGCCCATACAAACGAAATCTTGGTTTCCATAAGTAAAGCTTCTTCGTATAGAAAGTTCTTGTCTTCAAGATCCAATCGTCAATCAATTAGATTGAATCAATCAAATCAATCTTGATGTGGAATCCAAACCAGATCACTAGCCGTTGTATGATTGGGCTTGAGTTACGATTCATCGAATCTGGATGTAAAGTCGAGTCTTGAGACTTTACGATATGAGTCTTGAGACTTTACAATCTGGGTCTCTAGACTTTACAATCTGGATCGAATATATCTGCTTCACGACGATTTAGCTTTAAGGTCTGTACCCGGTTCGACTTCAAGATAGAGTCTATCTTGGTTCAGCTTTAGCATAGAGTCTGTCTTCGGTTCATCATTCACGTTCAGTCTGGAATTTGTCGAATTAGCGAGACTTGATGT
This sequence comes from Eucalyptus pumila, assembly GCA_016097595.1. Classification (NCBI taxonomy): domain Eukaryota; kingdom Viridiplantae; phylum Streptophyta; class Magnoliopsida; order Myrtales; family Myrtaceae; genus Eucalyptus; species Eucalyptus pumila. The sequence continues at coordinate 16,537,997 of CM027855.1, forward strand.
AGAACAGACTTTGATACTAAAGTCGCGGTCTTGAGACTTTGAGTCTTGAGTCTAACGATCTTCGACTTTGAGTCTCGAGTACGCGAGTTCGACTTTGATAATATCCTTTACATGTTCTAACATCTGCATGGCCTATTACTCAACCATCAAATATGTTAGTAGCCTTTGATTTATTTTGTCATCTTCAAAACATCATAAGGGATTTCCCTAACAATGGCCTTTGATAAGTTGCAGCTTTTTAGGAGATTAAATGGCCTCAGATCTGCCTTTTTTTTTTTGGGCAAAAGCATCGAACTGTGAACGCCTTTGCGAATGCCTTCTTTCTCATATCTTCCTGTTTTTGAAATGCCTTAGGATGTTCCGCAAATGACTTAGGAAGTCTCACAGGAGATGCTCCGCAAAAGTGAGCGAGTCTCTTAGGTTGTTTAGGTGGCTTGATACGAACTCACAACCTCTAATTTGCTGTATTGATATCCTCGCGCTACACGTGGAAACTGTTGTTTCTACAGACAATGGACGGAAATAGCAAGGCTTGGAACGACGGGAACCGAGTCTCGATAAAAAAAAAAAAAAGAGAGAGGAAATGAAAAGAAACAGTTCATAGGATTTCAAATTCGAACATTCGAACCCACCAAAACGAAGCAATGCTTCGGTCGTTATTCAGCGCACTGCGCTCCTGCCGACTACTAGCATTCAACCTTACGGAATCATCTCATCCGAAAGCAGCCCTAGCTGGTTCTGGAGGATCTGTGAGGAAGTCGAGGAGCTGATCAATGGTGGTGAGCTGCATTTCTGGGTACATTGTCGAAACCTCGAGATCATCATCATCTATCTCGTAGCTCATCTGATCTCCCTTGACGAATACGGAGTGAAGTATGGAGACGGGTATGTTTTCCGGAGGTGGCAGAGCTTAACAAAGGACATGAAAAACATGTAGCGTCGTCAGCAAACCTTTCTTGAATCGATTCAAGATGAGGCACAAGCACACAAATCTGACCAGTGTCATTTAAAGAAAATTTCGGGGTGGGCGTTGCGAATAATTTCGATAAATGCAAGGACCTTATCATAATTGAAGAAAAATAGAGGGGGTTTGGAAAAAATACAACAGTGATTTGAAGCTTACTTTGAGAGAGCTTGACCAGATCTTTCTCGGGCACATAGACTCTCTTGAAGCTCCGACCCGTTTTCTCCTCCCACAGGGAAATTAGTTGGTGCTGAGAGATTATGTTCGGTTTCGGGCGATAGGAGACGACCCGATTGCACGCCCTCGGATCGTTCGCCACCTTGATCGTGTACTTCCCTACGTCTTCCTCGTAATTCAGCACGGCTAACGCAAAATAATAGAATCGTCAATCATATTTAGAGATGGAAAAGACAGGATGATGGCAAGGTTAAGTCTCTAAACTTTTTTAAACGAACAAGAATAAATAAATATATGGTGTACGGGTCCCATTGCACGAAATATTGTTTCAGGGGCGACATTACTGATGCGAAAAAGTTTAGGGACCTCCCTTACCAATTGATATAAATTTAATGGTTTCGGCCTTTTTCAGGAAAATTCAAAGTAAAACCCTTTCATTCAAAAATTGGATTAGCCCGAGGTTTACATCTATCTATTACCCAACATTTTGAATGAAGACTTTTTCATAACCAAATGACCTCGAAAATTCTTTAAAAGATCCCGTGATTTTCTTGTACAATATGATTGACTCCATCTATCATGTCAACATCCCACAAAGGATAGGGCTAGGCAACAAATTGAAACCCAAATTAAATCATAGACATCAATCATGTGGGATACAAAAGTGAGATCCACATGATCAATCATTTAGATAGAAACAGATAGCGTGAATCTAGATCTAGACAAGGCTAATTCGAGAGAGAGAGAGAGAGAGTACCGTTGGCTTCACGTCGCCGTAAACAACAATTTCATCGTGAGGGCTGTGGGGATGGAGGAGGACATTGATGAAGTATGCAGCCAAGCAGTTTGTAGCGACAAAGGTGAAGGGAATGCCTGCAGCCTCGGTGGCCCTCCTGATCTTCCTCTTCTTCTCCAAGAACTCTTCGAATGGAGGGAGTGGCGTTATTTTATCCTCCTCACACCCGAAATCAGACGGCACAAACCTCTGATTAAAAAAAAAAAAAATAGAAGGGAAAATTGTTAATAATAATGATAAAAATAGTCCAGTTTAAGAACGAAAGTAAGATATTAATGATTCATGTTGTTGGGATGTGGTAATCAGCGACCAAACGAGTAAAGTTATGTAATTAGACCTAGGATTTTAGTGATGCCATTTGACTGATTCCAACGTATGATGGTTCACATGTAATATTCATGAGAATCATTAAAATTGAAAGGTTCGCCACATAGTAAAAGTCGATTTCCATATACTTCTAGATGATGTTGATTTCTAAACTTCGAGGGTTTGACGTGTGGGCTGTCTCCTTATTAAAGAGCAACTTGATGCGATGGCCTAGAAAAAAAAGATGGCCTAGGAAAAAAAATGATATGCTAAATGCACTAAGATTTCTTGTTGATTAAATTAATTTTTTCCCTAATTTTTACCTACCCTATTGTCAATATTTGGATGCTCATTTAAACAAAATTCTATACTTATTAGATCAAGGACACTTGAACAGTAAAAAGGTTATGTTGGTTCTTTGAGGATTTTCTAAATTTTTTATTCTAAACTGAAATTTCTGACATATTTCAACAAAGGAAAAAGTACATATCAAAATGAGATGAAAAGTATGATATGCTTTTGATTGACGTGGTTTTTTAAGATAATGAGATTTTTCTTTTTTTTTCTTTTCAATTTGAGATCAAAAGAGTATAATATCATTCATTTTCATGGCAAATTCGAATAGTGTCCAGAGGCATAACTTCTTGTAACAGGGGTTATTACTTTATAAATATATATATATATATATATATATATATATATATATATATTAATTAGTTCATAGCCAAAGAAACAATTTCTCTGACCTAACTCAAAAATAATATAATGAAGGCTCGACCAATTAGCAAGGGAAAAAATGATTAAGGTAATAAGCAAATCAAAGTTTTTTAATCATTTTGCTATTTTTCCTCTTTATCTTATAGCTTCAACCATAACTTCATTGATCTCTATTTAATTGTATATATCATGCTTTTCACTTTTTCTCAATTTTAAATTAATTTTATATCTCGTCTTATCTAAGTTGAACCAATTATTTCAGGAAGTAACAATAATATTATCTAAAAAACATTAAACAGATTTCTTACTCATTGGATACATAATTTGATTTTTTGTACAATAATAATTGTAACTTCCCTTATATGCCTGATTAGACAGTGCATTCCACGGATGACATTCTAGTTTTTTTTGGAAGGTACCAACTCTTTTGATAGTTTATTTAATATGGTACGAATGACGAATATTTGTCTATTACATGTCATCATACTCTGCACGGTGACAAAAATAATTATCGACATTAAAAGGCAGTAAGCCAAAGCTGACACATTGTCGTTCTGTGCCCTTGTTACTTTCGCAACTAATTTTGGACCGTGGTTTTGAACGCAAGAAAAATAACCTGTTGGATCAACCCAATATAATAATAAAATTAGAGATTAATATTATGAAAAATCTATTACCGATATATTTGTCATACATTTATCTTAAACTAATTTTTTTATTGCAAAAATTTTAATTTTGTATACTTATAACAAATGTACGCAAAATCAATTTTTTAACAATAAAAAATCTCAAATTAATATTCATATAATAAATTTAAGATAAATTAATTTTTTGACCACAAAAAACTCAAATTAGTAGATTTATAGCAAATTTATCCTTTGTTAATTTTCGTCAAATTTTATTATTAAATTTGCCGATATGGATGACACATGGTGAAGTGGCAAGTCCACATAGAAATTTATAGGGTTAAATGTTATGAAAAATCACAAATTTGTCCAAGATATATCATTAAATTTATCACAAGAGTATTGATAAATTTGTCACAGGCGTACTGGTTTAAAAGTTTTAGTGATATTTACAATATGGATTTTCATGTGGCACATATTACGTCATGATGTGTTATCTAGGTCAACAAATTTAACTATTAAATTTGACAGAAACTAACAAATGGCAAATTTGTCATAAGTATATCAATTTAAGGTTTTTTGTGGTGACACAAATTCTATCAACCCACCCGGAATATTAGGCAGGCAAGGCACCCCTAACACAGGAATAAAAACTCTATTGCTTGGTGAGGTTACATAGGGCTACAATATGGTAATAAAGTAAGTAATGTAGAGTTTATAGTATAGTTATTTACACTTTAATTTTGAGACTCCAAAGAGTTACTATAAGGATCTGAACTAGGATCGACGGACGAGGGTGATAATCAAATTGCCAAGGACGTCTCACATGTGACACTAAGAGAGCAATTCTTAATGCATGGAATCTTCTTGTTAATTCTAGGTAATTAAGCCTCTACTTAGCTTTGTCCTGACCATTCATTTTGATAGGCCTACTCTTTCGCGTGACTGTAGAAGCGATTTTCAATTTATTGAACATTATCATTAATTCCAGAAATTTTAGTCTCTGCTAGCTTTGCTCTGACCATACAGTCTGATACGTCTACGTTTTCTATTTTTTATTTTTAAATAAAGAATAAGAATAGTAAAAAGTATATATTTTTTTCTACATCTGCTTGAAGTAAGAGTGGGTGGCTCGAATAGCTTAGGCTATAATTTTTTTCTTCTACATTTGCTTGAAGTAAGAGTGGGTGGCTCGGATAGCTTAGACTATAATTTTTTTCTTCTACATTTGCTTGAAGTAAGAGTGGGTGGCTCGGATAGCTTAGACTAAGACTGTTGGAGTTAAGAAATGAGAATTGAAGAGAGTTTTTCATTTCATACTTTTAGCACCAAACTCCTTAAGAGAATTGATTTATTATACGGTTGAACTAAGTGGATTCAACTTTGAGAAAGAATAGAGAAAGAACCTTTCTGTCGAAAAAGAAAAAGAGATGGAATGGCCAGTTTTCTATACTGGGGAAGATTATCAAAAAGTCCTAAACATATTATAACTGTGTTAATTTAGTTTTTAACTCTCTTTTTTTGCCAATTGAGTCATACACTTTTTGTATTTGTGCCAATTTAGTGATAGCAATTTTGGGCAGTCAGTAGGCCAGTGTTAACACTAATAATTTTTAATAATTTTCCAAAGTATTTATTTAATTTTTACTTTTTCTTTTCTTCTTTTTTTCCTTCAATTTATCTTCTTCCTCTAGCCAATTGCCAAAACTCAACAACCGACCAAGCGAGGTTGGCCTCACCTTGGGCTAGTGAGGTTTGCCCTCCCTAGCAGTCGGCAGGGTTGATAAAGTCACCCTCAACTTTGGCTACTCGCCAAGTTCCAATAGTTGGAGGAAGAAGATGAAGGGAAGAAAAAAAGAAGAAGAAAGAAACATAATGGAAACAATAAGTAAATAATAGTAGAATATTATTAAAAATGTTCAGGTTAGTATGGTCGTGCCACGTAGTACGGTCAGTGTTGATGTTAACACTACTAGCCAACATTTGTCGGATGGCCTAATTGGCATAAATGCAAAAAGTTTAGTACTCGATTGGCTAAAAAAAAGTTTAAAAACTAAATTGACACAATTGCAATAAATTAAAGATTGTTTTGGTATTTTTCCCTTCTAGACTAGTGAGGGATAACTCACCTTGATGTTGCCGGCGGCAACTTGGCATCGATGATCTTGAGCTGGTCGATTACTTGAGGGTATTCGAGTGCGGAGATAACTATGTCCACTTGCTTCAGTGCGGCGACAATCTTCTCATGCTCATCTAGCTCTCCCTATTTCATTGCCATAATCACGTTAGGGCGTGTTTAGTAATCATTATGTTCTCGAGAACAATTTTTTGTCAAAAATGATTTTTTTATTCTATTCTTGAGAATAATTTATCTGTTTTTGAAGGCGTTTAGTAATTGTCCAAAATTTATATTCCTAAGATAAAAATGCGTTTGGTAGAATTCTTAATTTTTTTTTTTCCTTTTCTCTTCTTCCTCCTTTTTTATGGTCAGTCACTCGTCATCGCCGTGGTCGGCGATCAGTTGAGTGAGGTCCATGAGCTCGCCTGGCCACTGCGAGCCTTGGCCTTGCTGGTGGCTAGACGAGCCTCCCTAGGCCACCGATGAGGCTCGACCTCGCCCATATCTATTAGGTTGAGGCTCGCGGTGGCTAGGTGAGCCTCCAACGAGCTAGCTAGACCTCGCCCAGGCCTGGCGAGACTCCAGCAAGCTCACCAGACCTTGCCTAGCCAATCATCGGTGACCGTTGGCAGCGGCAGTGGCTAGCAATGGCTAGTAGAAGAAGAAGAAGAAGAGAGAAGGAGAAAAGAAAGGAAAAAAAAAAAAGAAGAGAAAAAAGAAAAAGTTTTGTTCTTGAGAATAATAAATTACTTTTTTCTACTTCTTGATTCTATTGCAAATCTATTTTTGGGAATAAGTAAATTGGATTTTTGTTTTTGAAAACAAAAAAAATTTACTAAGGGACGTTTGGTAACATTTTTATTCAAAAATTGTTAGGAGAATGAAAATAGAAAAAACTATTTCTATTCCGGAACATTTTTTACCGTAACACGTTTGGTAAACTTTTTCTAGGGAATAAAAAATGAATAAAACACGTTTGATAAATTTATATTCTTTTTTTGTTTCTTTTAATTTTTTAATATTTTTAAATTATTTTTCCTTTTTCCTTTCTTTTTTCTTTTTTCTTTTTTTCCTCTTTTGGCCAATGGGGGTCAGCAGCCTTGCCCAGCCACGGCGAGGCTCGCTGGCCCTCGGTGAGGCCGAGCCTCGCTATGGTTGGGCAAGGCTCAGCCTCACCTTGGTTGGGCAAGCTCGGGCTCGCCCAGATCCGGCAAGGCCGAGCCTCGTCGGTGGCTGGGTGAGCTTGGCCTCGCCCGATCCGACGAGGCCGAGCATCGCGGCCCCCTTGGCGAGGCTCGGCCTCGCCAAATCTGGGCGACCTCGAGCTCGCCCAGCCAAGGTGAGGCCAAGCCTCGCCAGGGGCTGGCGATGCTCGACCTCGCCGGGGGCCGGCGACGATCCGGCAAGGTCGCCGACCCTCGACAGCATCGCCTACCCTCGACGGCCGGTCGCCGGCCATGGTCGAGGCCGGTGATCGGCCAAAGAAAAAAGAAGAAGAAAAGGGAAGAGAGAGAAGTGTTTCTTCAAAAGTGTTTAACAAAAAATAATTTTTTTTTGTTTCTCATTTCTATTCTTTTTTGTTAACAAAAAAAACATTTTTGACAAAAACGCAAACAAACACGTTTACGTTTTTTTTTCCCGCGAACAAAAAAACAAAATTTTTGTTCATGAACAATAAAAAACATTACCATGCAGCCCCTAAATGGATTTCTTTTTTTGTTCAGGGAACAAAAGAATAAAATTAGTTGTTTCTGGAAGTATTACTAAACATGACCTTAAAAGCCAATTTTGCTTTATTCATGTTCCTGCAACTAATCTTCTGATTGATGAAATTGTAAATAAATGGCAAGTGATGCCGTTCACAACACAAAACACAACACTCAAAAATATAAATAGAGGAAAACATAGCCTTTGTTAGCAATCGGGTGTGCATCCGAATGAGCACCTATCACATGAGAGAGAGAGAGGCATGCATACTTGATGATGCGGATGCCGGTGGAGCGGAACTCATGCCGGCGGTCAAGGTTCGAAGGCCTGGTTTGGGGGCCAGAGGGGCGGGCGTAAATGCAAGTCAGGTGGCCAAAAGCGACGCTCGCCCTCGCGATGTGCTTGCCAATGTATCCGGTGCCACCGAAGATAAGGATCCTGCTCGGTTCCGCCTCTCTTGCCATTCGCCGCCCTACTCTTGTCTTGTCCTCCTCTCTTTTTTGTTCCCGCCCATTTGAATATCCTGGTACTCCTATTTGTGTGGCTTAGGAAAGGTGGGGCTCTCTCTCCCTGTCGGCTTCACTACAGCCAATATCTACCTCGAATGAGTCCTTCCCGTGAATTTCAATGATTGCAAAAATACAAATTGCACGGCGCAATTAACGACCGAAATCGATCGTCACTTGTTCGGGCTCAAATGTCGGAGTGGGGACTATTGGGTATCAAGTAAAGCAGAGAAATCAAGGCATCTGACTAACGGTGACACTGATGGAAATATGCATGCACGACATGTTAATGGAAAACGAGTTTTAAACATGTACCGTGTGTCCCCTTCGTTGTGGACTATGTTCGATTTCGCCTGAAATGGACCTTGAGAGGTCCATGGCAGGACCACTTGCATGTGTTTTGTTTAAAAACTCGAGGAGAAATGGAGACGCTTGTTTCTATGGAAAAGGAAACTCAATGTCATTCTTCATTAAAACACGTGATTTTTACGCTTCATAAGGCATCTAATTGACAGTAACACTGGTGGAAATATGCATGGACGACATGTTCATGGAAAGCAAGCTTTAAACATGTGCCATGTATCCCCTTCGTTGTGGATTGTGTTCGCCTTCGCCTTAAATGGACCTTGAAAGGTCCATGGCACGGCTATTTGCATGTGTTTTGTTTAAAAACTCGAGAAATGGAGATGCTCGGTTCTACGGAAAAGGAAAGTTAATGTCATTCTCCATTAAAATACACGATTCCGTGCTTCATATTTGCTCTAATACATCTATGTTTTCCATATTATTTCCCAAATCGGATGGAAATTAGGGTGAAATTGAAAATGAGAGGCGATTAATTAAAGATTGGTAGGGCTGAGCGGTCGCCTAAAAGCTCGACCACCGGAAAGTGCGGGTAGAGCGCCGCGTCTGCGGTCCGAAAAAAATATCTGGCCCCGTTGGTTCTCCCCTCCACACCTCTCTTACGGGTAGGGGAACCAGCCTGGATCCCCGTGAAGCCTTCCCGGCTAAAACACGCCGGCGTGGTTCAAGGAAATGAAAGGTCCAGAGGAAAACTCCCTCGGGTGGACAGAAGAGAGAGATGTGAGAATTTGTGGTACTATAATCAATTATTCAAAAAACTTAAGTTAAGCATGAACATATTTAATTGAGGAGATAAACGGAATGTAGAAATATTTGAACTCAGGACCTCCCACTTTGATACGACGTGAAAATTTGTGGAAGTATAACCAACTATTCTAAAAGTTTAAGCTGTTAGATGAATGTGTTGTTTAATATTTAATTATGCTAATAAGAAAGAAATGTGGGTGACGTGAAGATTCTTTTATTTTATTTTATTTTTTGTCATTGTTAGTGCCCCACAAAAAGGCTTTTTTTCTCCACCAAACGAATGATTCTTGCACCTCTTTCTTTCCTCGTCCCCACCTCCCAAATCTCAATAACTTGATCGTGTACCCAATTCATAACTCATGTTCAACCGTGCATTTTAACCTCAAATAATATTTGCGGTCTAACTTTCTATCTTTGATTTGTTAAATTTCCTCGACAATCGACATTACCTTATGAAGATGGATTAGCCTTTTTGTGTACATAGGTGACAAAATATGCAAATTATTTAAACTCGCTCCAAAAGGTAAAAATTCACTTTTAGTTTCTAAACCTGTGCATACTTTCAATCAAAGTCCCTCCCGATTCGAATTAATTAATTGGAGAAGGAAGTTCGGTCGAAGGCATCTCGAGCTCGAGTGGGAAAAACTTCTTTCGGCATGGGTGTAGACTATCGACCAATTTTTTTTTTTTTGGGGGGGGGGGGGAAAAATTTCTTACTCTTGACCGGGCCAAGTTTGTTTGCACTCCCTGGAGGCATGTCGACTTCTTTTCGGGGCACGCGAAAGGAAAAAAACCTCGTCATTCTCTAACTGTACCTGCCTGCGATGGTAAGCCTTGTCCTTGGCCGGAAAAGAGGATTTTGTCGCCGTTGCTCGGATACACGAATGACTAGCGTATGCAGAAATTGCCCTGTGCATTATGCAAAGTGAGGTGGTTTTTGGAACCGACAGAGGGGGATTTACAGAACTCACAACAACAGAGTGATCTAGCAAAGAAATTGGGGATTGAGTCCCCTTGCTACTTAGCTTGCTGGGGACTTTCTCCGGTGGGTTACTGCCGGTGCCACCCCAACTTCTAGATTATCATATTTCGCACATACTATGTTAGCTTAGTGCCCATCCTTCCTCTACTCAGCAAGACATCACGATAGCATACTTCATTCCTAGTTGCCATCCCCATTTGCAGCTTCTAATAGATCAACGCCCACTAGCAATTTCGCCGTTAATCTTCCCCTTGTCCTTCGCTTAGTTACTCTTGGTTTTTTTATCCATCTTCCTTCTTGTCAGATGCTTCACTTGAGTACAACTACAACGCATTCTTCACTACAGTATTTAGAGCACAACGAGAAATGGCCTTGGATAAGTTGCCGCTTTGTAAGAGCTTAAAAGGCCTCAGATCTGCTTTTTTATTTGTGCGAACGTCTTCTTTCTCATAATTTCCTGTTTTTCATTGCGGTTTCACATGTTGAACGACTAACGCACTTCTTAAACTTCCGTCCATCAACGGGGAAAGCTTTTGCTTCTTACATCCTAAAAAATGCTCGGGTGTCTGCACTCTTACCATATACAATCAGCTCACTGTAGTAGCAAACTCCACGCCAAGTCTTGTTCCTGTTCCTATAAAACGCGACTTGTTCGATGTCCCGCAAACGGCTTAGGAAGTCTCTCGGAGGAGATGTTCTGCAAAAGTGAGCAAGTCTTTTAGGTTGTTTTAGTGGCTTGTTACGTATTCACAATCTCTAATCTGCTGTATCGATATCCTTGTGCTGCACGGGAAAGCTGTTGTTTCTACAATTGGAACCAAGTCTCAATTGACAAAAAAATTAGGAAAGAAAAGTGTTGGGATTAACGGATCCCCGAAAACCGGATTCGACACTAAATCGAACCCCTAAAGCAATGCGGAAGACGAAGCCCGGGAAAATCACATATCACCGATCGTAAAGCACACCACGGATTCGAGCGTACCTTGTTAGCCACAGATTAGACACCGATGCCAATAAGAGGAAGAGAGTCTGGCCCTGTTTGATCCGATGACGCCTTGAAGGGAAGAAAAACGCTTACTGTTTTTCTTTTCATTTTGGAGAGAGAGAGAGAGAGCGCGCGAATTTCCAAAAGGTGTCTTCTCCCTCTTTCTCATCCCTTTTATACGTCCCTCCATCCACGGGCCCTATTCCTATGGGCCGGGCTTTTGGGCCCAACATGGGCGAGATGGCCTTAAGCCCATCACTAATAAAACCATCATCTCTCACTCGCACATGGTGGGCTGAACAGGATTCTCTTTACCTCTCTTCAACATTCATACCGGTGAATAATCCGTGCAACCCGCATACTTTGAGAGCTCGTTGCCATACATCTGTTAGGAATATATAGCAGCTCATAATGGGCATCACACTCCGAGTAGATTTAGTATGCAGCACCCTAAATCGATTGATCACATTTATATCTCTCTTGATCTCTTTTAAACAATGATATATATATATTGTATTCACAATTATGATTATCACAAAAACAGTCATAATTGGTTAACCGGTGAATACAAAAACTACAATGTGATTCTCCAAATTCGATCTTCCTCTTCCCTTCAAACTCTCAATTTCAGTTCAGCTTGCTTTTCTAGAAATGTCCCATTAGATCGAATCAACTCATGACCATTGGCAACATCCTAAGATAGCAAACATTAAATAAAAATCTTGAGAATAAGTAAGAGTCATGAGGGGACCAAAAAAAAATTGAGGAACTCTTTTTCTTAAGAGTCTCACACGACATAAAAGTTGAGATCAAACTTTTGTCACTCTTATTGGTCGTTTCATGCATACGTAGTATGAAATACGTATTACGGTATTAACTCATTTCCCATGGAGCGTATGTCTATACCTTTCAATACTGTACAGATGATAGTTCAGACATACCCAATGTCTAACTTGAGTTCACGTATCTACTCATTCACAAAATTCATCAGAACTCACATCTGGCATCATAGACAGATAAAGTAAAATATGTGGGGTATTTTACTTTTGGACATAGTAAGTATTATGTCTTCATTTTAACAATTAGTTAAGGCGACATACATATTTTAAGTTTGAGCTCTCGATTATCACCTAGATAATAAGCTTAAAAACAGTCTCATCTCTATTTATCACATAGTAAATAGAGGCGATTACCCGTGTGAATGGGTTAATCTTTTATCTGTCCGACATACTTTCTCACTTAAAGTAATGCACTGAGCATTAAGATGCATAAAGATCAAACAAAGATTCATAGGCATCAATGATGAAAACACAAATTCATCAAATGTGAACACTTAGGGAAATTACAATATTCAGTACATCAGCCTCTTCGCAATCCTAGAAATTTTACATGGCCACAAAACACATCTCTAGGTATTGGCTTTGTCGTAGGATCTGCTACCATTCTATGCGTAGTATGTACTCTAAGTTCACATCTTTTCGTGCATTCATATTATTGACAAAATTATACTTTGTATCTATATGTTTGGTCTTGCCATGATATTTTGGATCTTTGGTGTACGCTTTTGCTGCTTGGCTATCACAGTTAACCAACAATGAATCTGCAGCACTTCAAATAACGCCTAAATGATCCAATAATCTCTTAAGCCAAACATCTTATTTTATTGCTGCTGATAATGCCACGAACTCAATTTCCATCGTGGACAAGGCTATACACTTTTTTTTCTTACTGCTCCAACATATGGTGCCATTATTCGGTAAGAAAACAAACCCAGAGGTAGATTTTCTTTCATTTAAATCTCCTCTCCAATCAGCATTAGAATAGCCTTTGAGTTGCAGATCCTTTCTATAATAACTCAACGTATAATCAGCAGTCCCCTTTAGATACCTTAATATTTATTTAACGGCTTTCTAATGTGCTTGACCTGGATTGGATTGGTATCTGCTCACCATTCCAACTGCAAAACATATGTCAGGTCTTGTACACATCATAGCGTACATCAAGCTCTAAACAGCACTAGCATAAGGAACATGTTTCATTTGTTCCTTCTCTTGTGGAGTCCTTGGACACAATATATGGCTCAATCCTTCACCTTTTGCAATAAGAGTGTCTTTGGGTTTACAATCCCATATCATTCAATTCAAAATTGGAAGATAACCAACTTTTGACAATATTGACAAGCTCTATATTGCTTCCAGCAATTAGTATATCATCAACATATAATGATATGATCACAAATTGATCATTTGATCTTTTGATATATATATATATATAATGATCCTCATCTATCATTGTGAAATCATATGTCATTATGGCATTATGAAATCGTATATACCATTGTCTTGACGACTGCTTAAGGCCGTATATCGACCTCAAAAGTCGACATACATTTTCTTCTTGGCCTTTCACTATGAAACCAACATGTTGTTACATATATGTTCCTTCCTCTAATTCTCTATTGAGGAGAGCAGTCTTTACATCCATTTGATGTAACTCAAGATCCATACTAAACACTATTGCCAGAATTATGCGAATCAAGGTAAATCTCACTACAGGAGAAAATGTATCTTCATAATCAATTCCTTCCTGTTGATTATACCCCTTCGCCACAAGGCAAGCCTTATGTCTTTCTATCGAGCCATCAGCCTTTCGCTTTATTTTGAGAATCCACTTGTTCCCAATAGCTTTGCGTCCTATTGGAAGATCAACCAATTCCTAACTTGGTTTGACTTCATTGACTCCATCTCCTCTTTCATTGCATAAATCCATTTTTCCTTACTATGGCAATTCAGAGCCTCGTTAATATTTCTTGGCTCATCCTCGTCTTATGGAGCAACCATAAAAGTTTCCCCTTCAATGTCAAAACTTCAACGGGGAATAGTCTGGCGACTTGTTCGCCGTATGGGAGATTGTACACTTAGCACATCATTCCCCATAATGCTCCCACTAGGATTAGATAATGATGACATCGTCTCATCATATGGTTGTAATTGAGAATGAGTTGAATTCAATTCATCACTTCTCATATTACTCCCACTTGGACTGTCGTGACCAAATTTTTCGGGGCGTGAACCACCTAGGGTTTGGCTAATGGATTGTTAAGCCTAAACTTAACTCGGGCTCTCCCAAGCCCATACCAATTCGCGACTTTCGGTTCAAGTTCTTAACATGCAAACTTTTTAATTGGGAGTCGCCACTAATCTATTTTTGGTGGGTCGATTAGAAACCCAAGTAAAGTAAAGGGAGATTTACTTTACTCTTACGAACCAGAGATTTATGAGTTCGGGGACTTTGTTACACTAGATTTCTCTAATGCCTTTTTAGTACCATTTTTTTAATTTCAAAAATGTTTTTGCAGGCAGTTTGGATTGATTTTAAGTTTAATTCCCTAACATGTGAGGCGATCATGCGGGTGCGCAAACCACCAATTTAACACCCAATTAAAGCAGTAAATAAATTGCAAGACTTACCTCATAGCAACGAAAGCATCTGCGTTGTTAGATTAGAATTCACATATGATTTCTAATTAACAAGCAATTACTCAATTTTTATTTCACTTTTTTAACGAGAATATAATCCATATGCAATGCAATGTTTCTAATCTAATATGAAATAATATGGCATGGCAATATGTTCTAAACTATATGAATGAGTAGAAAAAAAAACTAATGATTTCTTAATGAACATGCAATAATTAAATATGCAATCTAAATTAACAAAAATGACCTAATTCTAATGACGGACAATTTCTAAATAAATGAACCTAATAACAATCACTAAAATGACGTGCATTTCATGGGCCTAATTCTATATGACGTGCACATGATTTTTATTTTCCTAATAAGCATGCAATCTATTTAGGAGAAATTATCTAAACCTATAATATGCAATCTTAAGATGCAATGACGTGCAAAGAATGCCCTGATTCTACATGACATATGCATAATGACTTTTTTTTTGTGTTTTTCCTTTTTTTTCCTTTTTTTAAATTTCGAAATTAATAATTGCCAAATAATTAAACATGCAATCCAAGTTTTTTAAAAAAACTAGCAACCTAAGTTAATTGATTTGATTGTTTTGAAAATTCGAGATAAAATACCTATTATGAACATGCAAACCCTAAAACTATATTTTTTTAATTTTTTTTTAAGAAAACTAATTTAAGTAACATCACAGCAAACCAAGCCATATTGATACCCAAATTGACGAACCATATCTCGAGCATGAGATCGGGTTGGCCAATTTCACATAAATCACAAATCGGATCTCGAGCGGGAGATCGGATTGGCAATTTTTAAGTAATTGCGAGTCGGATTTTGAGCTTGAAAATCGGACTAACAATCACTAATTTCAAGGCAATTTCATATCATGGAATTTCAATTTCACATTAAAGGAATAATTACACTAAAAAGATAAAATTAAATAGCAAAAATAATAAAACAAAAATAAGATAAAGAAAATACCTAAATTTTCTTCTTTTTTTCTCTTTTTTTTCTTTTCTTTTTTTTCTGAAAAGGAAAAAGAAAAACAAAGCTGTGGCCGGTCGCGAGGGGGGATCACCGGCTAGGGTTCCAGCGAGGCTCCGGAGCAGCGTGTCGACAGCGAGGCAGCAGGGAGCGTCGCGGGTCTACTCGGGCTGGAGGCGAAGCGGAGGCGGCGTCGGGGCGGCACGGGCCTGCGTCGCGGGGGCTGCGTCGGGGCGCTCGGATCACTAGCTTCAACCGGCGGGGCGCTGCAGGGATGGCGAGAGGTGTGGCGAGGGGCTCGACACTGGCGTGGCGGTGGTGACTCTGGGTCAAGCGAATCAGTGACGGGGCAGCACGGCGTCGCGGGGAATCGAATCGTGGCTACTGCGGGGACCTCGAATCTGCAAGCGGAGAGGCCTCGGCGTCTGGATCTCGGCTCGGCGGCAGCGGTGACTTCACGGGCGGAGCGAGGCGTCGCTTGGAGACGCAGCGGCAGGGCGGTGCTGCACGCGGAGACGTGCGACCGCGGTGGAGATGGATCGGCGATGGTGCGGTGAACGGCTCCGGCGTCGGGGGGCTAGCTA
Organism: Eucalyptus pumila; assembly: GCA_016097595.1. NCBI lineage: Eukaryota > Viridiplantae > Streptophyta > Magnoliopsida > Myrtales > Myrtaceae > Eucalyptus > Eucalyptus pumila. The sequence goes on from CM027855.1 coordinate 16,554,042, forward strand.
CGGCCGAACGCGGGGCTCTGCGATTGGGCGCCGGCGGGGGTGGGAGATCCTCGGGGAAGACGATTAGGGTTTCGCCCCCTTTCTTTTTCTTTTCTTTTTTTCTTTTTTTTTCTCTCTCTTACCTCACTCACTTTTTACTTTTTGCTTTTTCCTGTACTTTTCACCCCAACGGAAAAGAACCCCCTTTCGACGAAGAGAACCCTCTTTTTGCTCCGAATTTTCCGAAATTCCTCTCCATTGTGTATCAATATGTGTGGCCTCCTTTTTTTTCTTCTCCGTACGCGGCTCTTATATAGGTGAATAACTTTGATTTTCGTGGATTATTTCACTTCCTTTCTCAGCTCACGCACGAAATCTCCTTTGATTATGAAATATTTCTTGTCTTGAGACATAGAATATATCGCTCAAAATATCCCCACGTGTGATATTCTTCTTGATATTTCATGCTTAAACTTCCAATCTTCTGTAATATATCGCCTAATGTGAATATATGAAATAATTACCGAATATTGGAAGAATAATATGAATCCTTTCTGAAAATACCGAATTGTCAACTCGTAAAGGTGAAGCTCATCCGCCGCTGATCAAATGCAAAAGTGATAAAAGAATAATGTAAAATGCTTCTAAACTATATGTTATGCAATTAAATAATTTTTTTTTAGGGATAAAATTAACCTTTAATTTTCTATGCACTAAATAAATAAATGGGCCGCCAAAATTTAGGTGTCAACATGGACGAACTCCACTAATATCATTATCTTGATCCAAGGTTTCAAATAGGAAGTAATCTTCTCCTATTTCGCCCCTCTTAGGAAATTCATCCTCTAAGAATGTGACATCCCGTGATTAAAATTCAGTTATACTCCCACTTTCCTGCTCACCTATGAACACATACCCTTTCGAGTGTTCGGAGTATCTCATTAAAATACTCTTCTTTCCTTTAGGACCCAATTTCCCAAACTTGTGAGAGGACTCATGAGTATAGGCAGCACAACCCCATGGCTTAAGAAAACTTAAGTCCGGTTTTCTACCTGTCCATAACTCATATGGAGTAGAACTAACTTATTTGGAAGGCACCCGGTTAAGTATATTGGCAGCAATTAACAACGCATCACTCCAAAAAGTGATATGTAAGTTAGCATGCGCCATCATGGGCCCAACCATTTCCAGTAGGGTTCTGTTTCTTCTCTCTACAACACCATTTTGTTGAAGAGTATATGGAATAGACAACTGTATTTCTATTCATTTTCATCACATTATTTTCTGAACTCATCAGATAAATATTCTCGACCTTGATCGGATCTCAATACTTTTATTTTCTTGTCTAATTGATTTTCTTCCAAGTTCATAAACATTTTTAAACAACTTAATGCTTCAGATTTATGAGAAATCAAATAGACATATCCGAATCAAGTATAATCATCTATAAAAGTGATGAAATAAACAGCCCCATGCCTTCCTCTCACATTCATTGAACCACAGACGTCAGAATGGATTAAATGTAGAGGAAATTCAGCTCTTTTATCTTTTCCAAATGGTTTCCTTGTCGTTTTCCCTACTAGGTAATGCTCACATATGGGCAAATCAACTTTTTTAATGTTGTCCATCAAGCCCTCTTTGGCCAGTCTATTCATACATTATTGGCCAATATGACCAAGTCTAGCATGCCACACATTCACATCATTATCATATGAAATAGAAGACGTGAAACAAGGGAATTACAAACATTGACATCACCACAGTCAACATTTAGTACAATAAAACCATCCAGAAAGTTACCACAATCATAGTAGTTTGTATCCAAATACAGATACACCGTTATTACGGAAGTTCACACTAAAATCAAGTTTAACCAACACCAAAAACAGACACTTAAATTTTGACGAATCTCCGAAGCATATAGAACATCATGTAGAAACAAGGTGCATCCATCACACATGTTCAATTGGTAGGTGACAATCCCTTTAACTTCATCTCTGGAGTTATATCCCACATAGATCCACTTAGTTCCAGTTGGTACTCGTCGGAATTCCACGAAGGATCCTCTATCCTTCGCTACATGACCTGTCGCTCCTGAATCTACAGTCCACAAAGGATTGGATTCAGCCAATAATACAGAACTTGACACATAAGCAAAGTTCTCAAATGTACAAGAGGTGTTTACCTTCTTTGGCTCACAACAGTCGCGAGCATAGTGACCATTCTTGTCACAATTGTAATACCTCACCCTTGACATTTTCTTCACTTGAGGACGTTTTCCTCTCTTGTGTTGGTTAACTCTTGATCTCTTGCAATAAGGACTTGATCCTTTGCATTCCCACATATTGAACAAATCAATACGTTTGCACTTAGAGCTCAAAGCCCTTTCTGAGCTAGAACCAGCATTGCAAATATCTATTTTCGGCTCACATGCCATCAAGCGGTTGTCGCGACCCGATCTCGCCGCCCCTCGAAAAGTATCGAAGGTGGGGAAAGGTCGGATTTAGGGGTATTTGATCTCAAGAGTTTTCTCACGAGATCGCAAGCTCTCCCAAGCTCATACCCCGCGTGATAGCGAATTTATTATGTGGTCTAATTGTTTAACAACCTAAAAATATACAGGAGTCGCCACTAGCCTCATTTTTAAGGGGTCGGCTAGAAACCCAATCGAGGGTCGGGAGTATTCCCTCGATTCCTACGCAACCAGATATCTAGGTTCGGGGACTTGGGTTACACTAATATTGCTATTAACGCCCTTTCGGTACCTAAACAGTATGTTGTGTTTTTCCTAATATGTCCATGCATTTCTTTTTATATTTTCAGGATCATCAATTCTATACTAAATGATCATGCGTGGTGGATACTTTCATTCAATTCTATTCTACTATATTCCTAACAAATGAAAGGAAAACAATCAATGAAAATTAAAATGCAAGACATGAAGTAAACAATCAAGAGAAAGCAATTAAACCTAATCATGCGATTCTAAAACAATAAAAATAAAAGAGAAAAGAGAAAACACAATTAAGAAAAATGAGGGAAAAAAGGAAAACCCGCAACTCGTCGGGTTTTATACAACACAAGGAACCCGAGACATATGTCGAGAGAGAAACGAATATTACAGAATAACGATCGGAGTGGACATCGACCTCCACCATCTTCACTTCTTCTCCATCTTCGAGATTCTAATCTAAACCTAATATAATAAACCTATAACTAGGTATATGCAGTGGAAGGAAACAAACAAACATATCAAAACATCAAAGAACAGGACATTATTAGTGTTCAAAAATGGTGACTAAAGTCATGAAGTCCTTACACCAAATTCTAAGTGAAATCCCAAGATTTAGCATCATTATGTATTATACCTAAATCATTTATCTAACGATCACACACAAAGCATATAACATGACAAACATTCAAGCCATATGACCTTGGTTCTCAATCAACCCAAAACAATGAATGAACCAACTAAAGATCACTTATTCCAAAACATGCACCATTGAATTCACTTAACATATGTATTTAAGGCAAACGGAGCGATTAATGTGTGACCCACATGATACCTAAAACCGTTTTGTAGACAATTGATAAAGGATGTCATTCCATGAAGGAAGCACCTCAAGATTCCTAACGTATGAATTTCTAAAAATATTAAGAACATGAACAAGTCAATCAAGAATAGATCATAGTAGCATGTCACACCGTCATTCTACAACATATTGAAAGCAATTTGGACAAATCTACTATCTCATCTTAAGACTAACAGCAACTTGCCACAGAAAAGATAGCATTTCTATAATCGAATCAACTTCAAAAATCAAAGACAGCACTTCATTATATATTGTATCGAAAAGCACGTGAATTTATAAAATCCTGGAAGAGATCAAGATCAATCAAAAGTAGAACAGAGCAGCAAGGCAAACATACAACCATTTTTTTTTATGCAGTTTTTATGTGAAAGACAACTTTCATGAAGGACCTAATCCCAAACTCCTCACACAAAAAATTCGTACCAAATTCACAAGTATTTGAAGCTATAAAAACAAAGCATGTATTCTAAATCAAGACTATTTCCAAATTTCAATATCAGCAAATTCACGCATGAACAGCAAATATCAATTGCAATTAGTCAAATGGGTGCATGATATTCACATCAAACGGGGTTCAAATATGATAATGACTCTCATGAAAGATTCAACTCCAGCAAAGCATGTTTACTAACTCAAATTTGAACACATGCATCAGGTCTCAAACAGGACAGATTCTGGACTGAACTTTGGACATGTGAAAATCATATCAAATGAGATTCAATTAGGGCATTCTATAGTGCATTGGAAAGATATTCGAACCATCTTCGACTTTCATGAAGACTTCGAACACAGAAAACCACAATAATCAGCTCATATCAAATTATTTACACAGAAGGTCAGATCAGCGAAAGAAACAGAACACATCAGCAGATTAGTGCTCTTTGCAAGAAGCATCAGGCAGGGCAAATGGTGGCTAAATCGCACGTATTATATGTCTATGGAACGCTTGAAAAGTCTATTACAAATCTCTAGAAGACATTAAACCCTAATAACATCATTTACCAGTTCATATCAAGCGGTTTATACAGAAGGTCATCCGAAACAGAAAAACAAATATTTGGCAGATTCTGGACCTAACTTTGGACAGGCAAAAACCATATTAAATGAAGTCCAATTGGGGTATTCTATATCTCATTGGAAAAATAATCGAAATGTCTTCGACCTCCATGAAGACTTCGAACACCAAATACCACAACAACCAGCTCATATCAAGTCATTTGCATAGAAAGTTATTCAGTTAATAGAACAGCAAACAGTTAACAAACAGAAATGTGATCGGTTCAATGCCATTCTAATGCCAATCCCACATTCTCCTCTGTCCATTCTCTCTGTTCACTCTCTACGCAGCTCACAGAAGACCACAGAATAAGCACTGACCCTGCTCTTCTCTAATGACTGAAAACATTTGATGGTTCGAGCAACTAAAGGAACCTAAGCCTAATCAGAATAATTCAGGTTTCATACAAACCACATCTAGCCACCATGCGAATGCCATTCATGGCCACAAATACCACCAACCTTCAACTTTGACAGCTGAGAACTAGTTACGCAGAAGCATAACACATGCACAAAATCGTCGAAACAAAAACATACAAAACACAAGGAGGCGGTAGACATCTATCAGAATTTATCTGACAAACTATGAACCCAAAAACACATAGAGGACTAAGAACAAAAGCGTAGATTTTACTCAGGCATTTCCCCAAACATGTGATATGCATTTCCACCAAGGAGTTTATACAAGAATCTGAATCAACGATTCACTTTTATTTCCATCACAACAACATCAGAGCAAGCTTATTTTAGGTCGATCATGCTATTTAAGCACATCCTAATCTATGCCATCAGAATCGTTCAAACAGAGCACAGAAACACATACCACGAAAGTGTAGATGTCGAGTGATGGGATTGAAAAATGTATATCCCGGAATCGTCAATGCCACCGCTGTCTTTGCGGATGTCGCCGCAATCGAGCAAACTAGAGAGAATCAGAGCGAGAGGGAGTCCGAGAGAGAAAACCCTAGCGAATCCCCGACCACCAGCCTCCGATCTTCGATCCCTCGTCAATGGAGTAAAAACCCTAGCCGATCGAACCGTAGAGAGAGAGAACACTCGATCGAGAGAAAAATCGTTGGCGAACTTTCTCCGAACTCAGCGCAAACCCGAGCCACCACAACCCTTAGGAACGTCAAGGACTGTCCAAAAGGGACTAAGATTGCTGGAGATGCTGAAGATGACACCGGATTTGCTCCGGTTTGCTGCTGGACAGAACAGCCACCAGATTGGATACAAAAAGATCACCGGCGACTTTTCCGGTTAATCATAGCCACCTGGGACTTGAGGAAGGGCAGAAGAGCATTGAGGACGGTTGGCAACGCCGGAGAGTTCGCCGGCGAGAGGCTGAACGCCGACAAGGGGTGGTGTGGCCAAAGAAAAAAAACGTGAAGACGAGAAGGGAAAGTCGGTGGGAGAGAGCAACGTCGAGAGAGAATTTTAGAGAGAGATAGTGAGAGAAAACTATCTGGAAAAATGCCCCCCTAAAACCGTTCGCCCAGCCCCCCTTTTCTATTTTTTTTTCTTTTATTTTTTTCTTCTTCTCTCCTTTTTCTTTTTTTTCTTTTCCTTTTATTTATAATTTTTTTCTTTTCATTTCATTTCATTTTTTTTCTTTTTGTTTTGTTTTGTTTTCTCTCTCTTTTTTTTTCTTTTTTTTTCTTTTCTTTGTTTTCTTTTTGGCTCTTTATTATTTTTTTATTTTTTTATTTTTTTGCAAACAATGGATGATTAAAATGTCGACGAAAATTTCGGGTGTCGACAGCTACCACTCTTTGGGTGGGAGCTCGAAGAGGTTCCTCTCAAAGACAAAATTGACACCTGAAATTTTTAGTCGACTCGGTTTTGAAAAATAGAAAATGACAAAAGCAATGATGGTTGGTTAGGGACATACCTGATACTTACCTTTGCTCATCAAGGTATCTGAACTCTGGTTGGGGTTTATTTGCTCTATTTATGTTTCTCTCTCTCTCATGGAATGGAATGAAGGCAGTGAAATCACTGAAACCATGTGGAGAGGTTTAAGGATAACCTGGAACCGTGTGATTTAGACTGGGAGAAAAGTCTCACCGTGTAAAAACGGGTTTCGACTAGGTGAAATGTCTCACCGTGTGAAAACGTGTTTCGACTGGATAAAATGTCTCACCGTGTAAAAACAGGTTTCGACTAGGAGAAATGTCTCACCATGTAAAAACGGGTTTTGACTGGGAGAAAAGTCTCACCGTGTAAAAACGGGTTTCGACTGGGTGAAATGTCTCACCATGTAAAAAACGGGTTTTGATTGGAAGAAATGTCTCACCGTGTAAAAACGGGTTTCGACTGGGTGAAATGTCTCACCGTGTAAAAACGGGTTTCGATTGGGTAAAATGTCTCACCGTGTAAAAACGGGTTTTGACTAGGAGAATGGTCTCATCGAGTAAAAACGGGCTTTGACCGAGAAGAGGTCCTTTCGACCGGCTATGAGTTTTGAAATTGCTGGAGAACCAATCTTGCATAATAACATTGATTGTCAAATCCTTTCAGAGAAGATTTTAACAAAATGAGATTTGATTAACCATCTAAGTGTTAAATCAAATATGCCAAGTGGAAATATCCTAATCAAAAGAGGTCTTTTACACTAGCTCTCAAAAATGGCTTTTGTTCCCAACCATTGATATGGGAAAACTATTTAAATCTCACTGGAGAAGTCTCACTCAACCTATGTCTAAGGTTTTCGGAAACGTTCACAGTGAATACAATCCATTGATCCAAAGGTCTTTTAAAGGGACCGTAATGATGGCTTGGTCATGGGCTTACACAAAGGGTATGCACTTTGAGGCCAAGAAATGAATATTCAATCAATATCTTCATCGGGTTTACAAGTCAAGAACCTTGAAGATAAGATAAGATAGGATTGCTTACACTCCTTCTAGCGGTAGTTCCTATGTGATATTCTCATTTCAACTCAAACCATCCCAATCAGAAGAGACTTCGGATAAGGGTTGTAATGTTGGTTTGGGTGAGGCTTAAAAAGGCTTAAAAAACTTTCAGATATCAAAGGGTTAAAAAGTGAGTGATTATCTTGGCATCATTACCATCACACGACTTCTCAAAAATTCGACTCTTGAAATTTTTACTATCTCGAGAGTCCTTTTGGTAATTTGTCTTGAGACATGAGAGTTTCGCTCTTTGTTCTAATGATATGCTTGCAATACGTGTTTTCTCTTGCAAGATATTTCTTTTGTTTTTTAACGAATGATCTTTTGCATGATCATGGATTTCACTCTTTTTTGCATTCTTGCTTTTCTTTGCATTTTTTTTCATGGGCATCAGCCTTGCTTTTACCAGGCACACTGCTTTTTCATGCCCCCTAGTTTTCATCCTCTTTTGAGCATCTAGGACTCTCTAGTGGCATTTACAAACATTACCAATATTCTCAATTTTGTTGGTAAATCATGTGCCTTGCCCCAGTGTGGGAAGATAATCATCACCTGGGGTTATAAAAGAATTGCATAAGGCTCAAATTGGTTAAGCAATGGATAATTGTGTTTATGGTAGTGAACGGAATGCTCTTCGTCACTCTGGGACGCTTCGAGTTTCAACAAGAAATCACCTGAAGCTAGCACAAGAAGATTGACACAAGTGAAAGCAATAAAATCTTTCTTAATCTTTTGCTCCATGATTTTCAACCAAGACCTCCTATTTTGCCCCAATATGGGGTTGTTCTTGACAGGGTTATTTTGAAATGCTCCATATTTGGCTCGAAGTGGCTTGCAAGGGATATCAATAGTGTTTGGGGATTGAGAAATGAAATGCCTTTATCATCTCAAATCATGTATTCACTGTGAATGAATCCTATGCCCTAAGACATGGTTCTTTTCACTCAATTCTCTCAAGGAGTGTATAAGGACGTGTTTGGTAAAGGGGTTGCCTCTCATCATTTTAGGCACTACCACCTGGCATAGTTAACAATCCTTTTCAGGTTTTCCAAAACTCACTTTAGTTAAACTCAACTCCTTGGGGAAATGAAAATATAATGAAATTTCGTCTGAAAGGACATGTTTCCTTGACCCTACTAGGGAGATTTTTTTGGAAGTAAGGTTTGATAAAATTTGTAGACAGAATAGGCTTTGCTTAGCACATGGGTTCATTTCTAAAGTTCTAACTATACTTCTGGAGTTCTAATCGACTCTAAAGTTTAAACTGACTCTTTTGGCATTCTAAGGAACATGGTCACTTCTAAATTCTAAAGAAGAATGGACACTTTTGAAAGTTTTGCACTCTTGAGATGAACCTCTTGCAGACAGGTAGAATCTTCATCAGAGATCCTGCAAAATGAACAAACATGCAAATGCAATATGTACGCATGAAAATGCATGATGCAAACATCCTAAAATGGCTCGGATTCAATCCAAAAATGGCTCAAAGGCCTTTCACTTTATTCATGGATAATACTTCTTAACAGCATCAGCATTTACAGGTCTTGGCAATTCATGACCATCCATTTCTACAAGAATTAGTGCCCCACCAGGTAGCACTTTCTTTACAATATATGGACCTTCATAGTTTGGAGTAAACTTCCCACGAGGATCTGGAATGATAGGTAAAACCTTCCTCAAGACAAGATCGTTGATCTCAAAATGTCTTGGTCTAACTTTGCGATTAAATGACCTAGCTAATCTCTTCTGATAGCTTTGTCCATGGCATAAGGCTTTTACCCTCTTTTCATCAATCATATTAAGTTGTTCAAATCTTTGTTGAACCCATTCAGCTTCAGAGAGTTTGATTTGAGAAAGTACCCTCAGTGAAGGAATTTCCACTTCCACGAGTAGTACAACTTCCATCCCATAAACCAATGAGAACGGTGTTGCCCCAGTCGAAGTACGAATTGAAGTTCGATAAGCAAACAAAGCATATGGTAACCGATCATGCCAATCACGATAATTTTCCGCCGTTTTGGCTAAAATCTTCTTGATGTTCTTATTTGCCGCTTCCACAGCTCCATTCATTTGTGGGCGGTAGGGAGAAGAATTCAAATGGCGAATGTGGAATTCTCCAAGTAAATCATCCACCACTTTATTGTTCAAGTTTGATCCATTATTTGTGATGATCACTTCCGGAACTCCATATCGGGCGATGATATCACGACGGATAAATTTTGCCACACTCTTTGCAGTAACATGGGCATAAGAATTGGCTTCAATCCATTTGGTGAAGTAATCAATGGCTACCAAGATAAAACGATGCCCATTCGATGCTTTAGGATTAATCGGTCTGATGATGTCGATGCCCCACATTGAAAAAGGCCAAGACTCGGACATTTGATGTAATTCATTAGGAGGAGCATTGATCCTGTCTCCATATACTTGGCATTGATGACAGCACCTCACATGCCGAATACAATCGGCTTCCATGGTCAACCAATAGTAACCGAGCCTCATAATTTTTCTAGCCAAGAGATGACCGTTCATATGTGGACCACACTCTCCTTCATGTATTTCTTTCATCAGGAGTCTAGCTTCTTGTGCATCCACACATTTCAATAAAACTGAATCAAAAGACCTTTTATAGAGGGCTCCTCCACTGAGGAAGAATTTAGATGCCAACTTCATCAAATATTTTCGATCATTGGCTTGACTACCACCCTGGGGAATTTGCCTTCTCGAAGGTAATTCATGATGTCATAATACCAGGGTTGACAATCAGGTTCTTCTTCTATCATCAAGCAATAAGCGGGCTTTTTCAAAACGTCGATTTGCAAAGGATCGACGCTCAAACCATCAGTTACTTGCAACATCGAAGATAAAGTTGCCAAGGCATCAACAAACTGATTTTGTGATCTCGGAAGATAATCAAAAGAGATCTCGTCAAATTCCTTGACCAAGTCTTCGAGATATTCATGGTAAGGGATTAATTTTACATCCCGTGTTTGCCATTCACCTTCCGTCTGGTGGATGATGAGTGCGTAATCACCATAAACTTGAAGCTTTCGACTTTCATATCGATGGCTAATTGCAAGCCAAGGATGCACGCTTCATATTCAGAAATATTGTTGGTACAAGGGAATACCAATTTTGCAGCTCTTTGGATAATGTTGATCTTCCGGAGATATTAAAAGCGCCCAAAGGTGCCGGAACCAGAAAGGTTAACTGCACCATCAAAATACATGGTCCACTTGTCAAGTGAGACCAAATAAATCCGTTCATCGATTTCATCCCAATCATTAGACTTCCTGGGGTTTTCGGCTAATATATCAGCTATGGCTCGCCCTTTGATAGACTTTTATGCCATGCTTTGAATATCAAACTCAGAGAGTAATATTTGCCATTTAGCGAGCCTTCCAACCAATGCAGGCTTTTCCAAAAGATATTTGATCGGGTCATTCTCAGTCACCAAAAGGATGCGATGATGCAAAGTGTATTGTCTCAGTCGGTGTAAAACCCAAATCAAGGCTACACAAGTCTTTTCCACCTTAAGATATCGAATCTCAGAAGTAGTAAACTTCTTACTGGGGTAATATATGGCACGTTCTATTCCATCCCTTGGTCCTTTTTGTGCTAACATGGCTCCTAAAGACTCCTCATGAATGGTGAGATACAAGATCAGAGGCACGCCTTGGATAGGTGGTACAAGTACAATTGATTGCGAAAGATATTGCTTCAGTTCTTCAAATGATTTCGACATTCTTCATCCCGAGTTGACCTTAGTGTTCTTCTTTAATAGCTTGAAGAATGGCTTAGCGATTTACGACAATTGAGAGATAAATCTTGCAACATAATTCAATCTTCCCAATAAGCTTCGGACTTCTTTAACAGTAGAAGGAGGTTTCAAATCCCATATGGCCTTCACCTTAGAGGGATCTATCTCGATACCCTTGTTACTAACCATAAATCCAAGAAGCTTTCCAGACGTCGCCCCAAATATGCATTTTGCGGGGTTAAGTCTCAGCTTGAATTTCCTCAAACGGTCAAATAATCTTCTTAAGATTTCAACATGATCTTCACTTTGTCTTGACTTTGCAATCATGTCATCAACATAAACTTCAATCTCCTTATGCATCATGTCATGGAATAGTGTCACCATGGCCCTCTGATATGTTGCCCCCGCGTTCTTTAAACCAAAGGGCATAACTTTATAGCAAAATGTTCCCCACGGGGTGATGAATGAAGTTTTAGTCTTATCATCCTCTTTCATCCGAATCTGGTTATAACCAGAAAATCCATCCATGAAGGAGAACAATTCAAATCCGACAGTACTGTCAACTAAAACATCAATGTGCGGCAAAAGAAAATCGTCCTTAGGGCTTGCCTTATTCAGATTGCGATAATCAACACATACTCGGACTCGTCCATCCTTTTTCATAACCGGGACTATATTAGCAATCCAATCCGCATACTGGGTGACTTCAATGAAACCAACATTTAAGAGCTTCATGACTTCTTCTTCAATCTTTTTCGACAATTCAGGTTTCTTCCTTCTGAGCTTTTGCTTCTTCGACAGAATATTAGGATCAAGTGGTAACGCATGTTCCATAATATCAGGATCTAAACCCGGCATATCGGCATACGACCAAGCAAAAATATCTCAATATTCTTTCAAAAGCCCAATTAATCTATTGGCATCTGCTTGAGAGAGACCTGCCCAATCTTGGTTTCTTTAGGGTTGTCTGAATCTCCCAAATTTACAGTGACCGGTTGTTCGGTGGTAGGAGGTTTAGACTCTTCATGTCTGAGCCATTCTTTTTCAATACTTCGAGGATCATCTTCATTCTCTGAGTCGGAATAATCGGGTTCGTCAAAATCTTTTGAATGCGAATCCGAGCCATGTAAATGACTATCATGATGTAAAATGTCATGCCTGAGATGCAATTGAAAAAAAAAAAGTTAGTATATGTTCATCTAAATGAATGCAATGTATGTAAATGTCATGAAAAACTTGTTTTCGAATTCAAGTTTTTGAAACTATAGATCATGTGGAGGCTCAGGCCTCAAAGCATCATCATAGGACTGATTTGGGGCTTCACACGTCTATTAACAAAACATGAATTTTATTGATATTCAAAAATTGCATTACAACATTTATCATCTTGGATCAGAAAGTTTATGATCCAGATTATTATAAGTACAAACGAATGAAATGAACGGAATTCCCTCGCAGGGGAGAAATGAATGAAATTCCCTTGCAGGGGAGAAATGAATAGAATTCCCTCGCAGGGGAGAAATGAATGGAATGCAACTAAAAATTAAGTGCAAGAACTAGAAACATCCCTTACACAGTGGGAATTGTAGGCTCTTCATCTTCACTAATAGTGCCAACTAGACCATCTTCGAACAAATCGGCGAAGTGATAGATATTGGCTTCTTCTTCTTGTAAGAGCTTCGGTGGCCCAGGAAAGAACTCTTTCAAAGGTAGAGGCAAGAGACGTTGGTAGCTTTTACCTTTGACGTTTGGGCCTTTGCGATTACCTTGACCCTTACGGTCACCTTGATAACCCAGGCCTTCACGCTTGTTGATTTTGACCACCTTAATAGGATCTGGCATACCTTGAGTGAACTTACCCAAACCTTTTCCCATAGCAAAACCATTCTTGAGCAGTTCTCTACTTGCCATCAAGGAGGCCTCTGAGAACCGAGGCTTTCTGATAATCGATCCAACAGGCACATGAGTGACAGACACCATCTCAAACGAGTGATAGCTCGACTCTCCCTTGACCTCGGGCTCAATAAAAGGTATGGCTGTGTTATGAAAAGTCTCCACTTCTCTTTCACGTCGGATAGTCACAATCTTTCCATCGATAGGAAGTTCATCATTTGATGAAGGCTGAAAGGAATGATTCCTGCAGCATGGATCCAAGGCCGCCCCAATAGCAGGCTAAAATTGCTCGGGATATCCAGTACTTGAAACTTTTGAGTCATGGTAATAGGGCCAATCGTCAGTGGTAAATCAATTTCCCCTATTGTTTCTCTCTTCATCCCATCAAAGGCTCGAACAGGAATTGTTGGAGAAGAGACATTTTCCATTCCTATCCCCAATTTATAAAGGGTGGATAAAGGGCAAATGTTCAAGGCAGAGCCATTATCAATCAGGACCTTTGAAATCTTTGTCTCAAAATGTTGAGCAAACACATATAACGCCTTAGTGTGTGCTTGGCCCTCAGGAGGGAGGTCTCTCTCGTAGAAAGTAATTTGATCTCTTAGAAGTATTGCACCCACAAACTCCTCCAACTGTACTTCTCCAATAGCCTCGGGTACATGAACTTCATTTAAAATTTTGAGGAGAGCATTTCTATGCTTTTCAGAGGTTTTAAATGGCTCCAATAGAGAAATCTGCGCAGGCATCTTGCGCAATTGATCAATCATTTTAGCCTCACTTGTCTTGAGTGTTTTGAGGAGTTGTTCAACTTCCTCATCAATTACAGCCTTCTTTTCCTCACCTTCACGTGATGGGTAGATTCGACCCGATCGGGTGACGGCGTCGATTTCATTTGTATTATAATTCCAAGGGACCGCCCTAGTGTCAAAAGTAGGAATCACTTTAGTGTTGGAACATTCACCTAATTCTGGTGGTAACTCGATCACAACAGGACCAAAACCCGTGTTTGAGATCTTCATGGCTCCAAAATTATCAACCAATGAGCCGACTTCGATGACACTCTTAGCAGTTGTATCATTCCCACATGGAATTTTCCCTTTAGTCAGATCAATTACAACAGGTTCAATCATAGCCATGAAATCATTTTCGAAATCCTCTCCCCATCCATTAGGGACGATATCCTTAGGATCTTGGAAATAACTTGGAGGAGGAGTATACTTGACCATAAAGTCATTTTCCACTTGGTTGTCCCAAGGTGTCTACCACTTCACCCTTCTCACGGGCTTTCTTCACAAATTCACGGTCTGAATGGGAAGTTTTGTATTCATCATCTTCTGTGTTATATGAGTAGACCTCTTTATCCTTTGGCAAAACTGAAATAAAGTCTTCTTCATCATGAACGATGTGACCTTTCAGCTGGTGATCATTGAATGGCATGCTCTGCTCTATCTCTTGGATATTCATCAAGGGTATATCCTTGTCAACATCCCCATAAATCATGTTGACATTTTCAGAATGCTTTGGAAGAGGATTTTGTTCGACATTCGGTGCTGAATCCTTGAAGGTGAGCAGCTTTTTATCCAGCAAATTCTGGATCTTATAACGGAGCACAAAACAATTATCCACGTGGTGACCTTTTTCACCCATATGATACTCACATGTTTTATTAAGGTCGAATCCAGCAAACTTTGGCGGATTATTCCTTGGGATTTCTTTTGCGACAATATGATTTTCAATCAGCATTGGAAGTAGTTGGGACATAGGCCTAGGCAATGGAGTAAATTGCCTTTGAGGGGCCTTTCCTTTATGCTCAAAGTTCCTGGAAGAACCCCTTACCTCCATGGAAGGTTTATGAATTTGAGGATTATACGGCTTCTGAGAAGAGGAATTTTGTACATAGGCGATCTCCACAGTCGATTCCTTATCCCTCTTCGGGGTATATCGACGATTTGTGTTCTCAGACAACCTTCCTTCTCGCATGATCCCCTCGATGCGTTCTCCCAACTCTACAAATGTAGCAAAGTTCATACAAGTATGATTGTACATCTTCTCAAAAAAATCACGGGGCATGGCCTGAAGCAGCAATTTCATGGTCTCTTTCTCAGACAATGGCGGTTTCACTTGAGACGCAATGACCCTCCACCTTTGAGCATAGGCCCTAAATGATTCAGTTCTTCTTTTCTCAACCCGAACCAATTCCTCTGGAGTCGGAGCAATTTCAGTATTGAATTTGTATTGCTGAAGGAATTCATCAACGAGATCTTCCCAAGTACGGACTTTCTCCATGTCCAACTCTATAAACCAGTTAACGCAGGACCAACCAGGCTGTCCCGAAATGAATTGATCAAGAGTGGGGATTATCTGAATAACGGGCCATTTTGCCTAGGTAGTACTTCAAATGAGTCTTCGGACATCCGATGCCGTCGTATTTCCTTGTGAACTCCGGCTCCTTATAGAATTCGGGGACCGTAACTTTGGCAAAGGGTGACGGTTTATCAAGCCCCCGCAAATCGGTAGCCTTGCAGCATGCAAAGGCGTTCTTCAATCTTGGCAAGGCGCCTTACATTTTCTTCATCAAAGTGCGAAGTTGAAATCTCTTTAGATGGAGGCTCTGGACCGATAACTATCGGGATTGCAGTGGGGATCTCTTCTACAGGCCCTTTTGCCACGGGCTCTACTACCGGCACTTCAGGGGACGCGGTAGGAATATTCATGGTAGGAGAAGTAGATGTCAAGTTTTTGACTTGGCTAGAGAGATCAGCCAATAACGTCATCATTTGTGCCATTTGATTCTCCATATTAATGACACGGGCTCGGGTATCTTCGTTTTCCATCTTTGTTTGGCGGCGAGTTCGTATAACAAATTTTTCTTCAGCCGTTTTCAAAACCTCCTGTAAAATAAAATGACTCGAATTAGTACCGATCAAAAGAAACCATTAAAGTACAAACCCTAGTCAATTTTATATTTTCTTGAGATGAAATAATGATAATAAGTGTATATGATCACAGTATCATATAACATTCTCTTATCGAAATTTCCTCAAAAGAAATTATACAATTGAAAAGGAACGACGACAAATATTTAATCAGAATGCCCCTTTTCTAGAAGTTACATGAAAAATGTTCATGAATTTCATTCATTTCAATCGAACAATTACAAGGGAAAACAAAACCTTGCTTTCTTGAAGCTTACAAAGTAGTTCGACTTTACATGTGATGTTTACATGGGATATGAAAATGAATACAAGTAAACCTCAATAGAAAGGAGGGAAACACAAATGAAATCCCTTTACAAGAAAAGCATATGAAATGAAAACCTAAGTACTATGCGAGATCGTGCAAAGACGCTTGTTTTCATGGGCCAAGCATTCCTCATCGATCAAGACATTGTTTTCTTGCTCCTGAATATGAGCTTGTTGAAGTCTTTGAGGCTCGGGAACATCCGGCAACTGAACCTTGAGCTCAGGTTCTACTTGACGGTATATGTAATCGATGGTAGCTTGATGGGTCTTCATCTCTCCTTCCAAATCAGCTTCATCGATGGCAACCACGTGATGCGAGGAATGGGAGTACCAAATCCCAATAGCAACTTGAATTGCGGCCTTGATATGGTCAATTTGGTTTTCCTTGATGACTTCATTGTGATAATCAATACAAGATAATTCCAGCTTGAGGATTGGCGGGATCGTTAGAAGCGCGCGATATTGGCGGAGTACCCTTAAAGGGTAATATGACGTTAAACCCGTCAGTCCCACGAGGGGAAGTGGATTGTCAACTCCACTAAAAAGGCACACCTCAGGATTCCCAAGCCACCGAGCATTCCATTGAATTAAGCTATGGTTGAGATTTTTAAGGAAATGGAACCACATAGAGAAAGACCATGATGGAAAGGATTCGTTTCATTGGGAAAATCTAAGAATTGGATGATGATTTTTTGTGACATCAATAATCTTCATGTGAGGGGCAAACTCTTTGATATGTGAAAAGAGCCAAATTTGGAGAAGTCCTAATAGGGCTCTAAGAGTTCCTCGACCATTTGCTTTAAACCGATTAAGAGACACAAAAGTTTCAGCAATGATCATATGTGTGAAAAATTAAATGTGCACACTTGGTTGACAATATGTGTGACTAAAGGATCCATTGTTTTCCGGGTATATGGGAATATCACAAAACCAAAGAATATGAGTAGGAAGACACGAGGAATTTGGTTCCCAGATTTTGGCTCAAGGCTACGGAAATGTTTTTCGAGGAAATTATAAGGTATGGCATGAGAGTTTCCATTAAGAATAGCTTCAATTTTATCATAAGGGATATTAAGGAATTGACTTAGAAGAGAGATTGGATTTTGGCCAATAAAAGGAGTGACAAAACCTAAAGAAGCTTTACCTAATCCAATGGCTTTTTGGAATTCCTCAATTGTAGGGGTCAATTCACATTGATTAAACACAAAAGTAGAAGTCACAGGATTCCAAAAATGAGCCAATGCTTTGACCATTGCAATACGTGGTTCGACTTTTAATAAAGTCGGGAGGAAGCCTATGCGCTTTTCCACGTAGTCTTGATGTCTTGGTTCGAGATTCTCTCATAAAGTCTTGAGATTCCCGAGGCACGGGGATCACGTCCACTTCAGGTCTACCCATCTAATCTAAACCTAAAGGGGAATACATGATTAAACATATCGTCGTTGAAATATAAAATTGCATAATTGAAATATGGAAAGTAAAAAATAAGCACGATGAAGAAGGAACGATATCTTACCCACTAGACACATGACAAGCACAAATCACATGTCGCATGAAACTGTGAGGTTTTAACGCCTAAGGTGAGGGTGCTAAAGGCTCAAGGTCCTCATCCCAAAGGACAAAAATAGTTTACCCACCGCTACTATTGTCGGTCAATGCTATTTTTATCGGTTGGGATTAGCGGGTTTATGTAAATAATGGATTACCACGAGCATCCACTCGCAGATTCCACCCATAAACCCTCCTAAGGTCCTAGATTGGGCGATCGGGGTTTTAGACCGCGGTTGTATGTGCAATGTCGTGCTAAAGCTGGTAAACATGCATTTAAATTTAAACATCCAGCACTTCAATATAAACACACATACATTCATACATCCCCACACCACCTACAAAACAAAGGGTTTAAAAGCACGCCTCCCCTTATGACTCCCACCTGCAAAACCATTTAACACGAGGTTAGCGACTAACCTCATTTTCCACGCGACTTTGACATGCAGGCGATCCTACATAAGACATGTTAGTTAAAACACAACAACCATTTTTAAACGGCTTCAAGTCCTCTTAATCTAGTAACCAGTCCCCAGCGGAGTCGCCAAGCCTGTCGCGACCCGATCTCGCCGCCCCTCGAAAAGTATCGAAGGTGGGAAAAGGTCGGATTTAGGGGTATTTGATCTCAAGAGTTTTCTCACGAGATCGCGAGCTCTCCCAAGCTCATACACCGCGTGACAGCGAATTTATTATGCGGTCTAATTGTTTAACAACCTAAAAATATACAGGAGTCGCCACTAGCCTCATTTTTAGAGGTCGGCTAGAAACCCAATCGAGGGTCGGGAGTATTCCCTCGATTCCTACGCAACCAGATATCTAGGTTCAGGGACTTGGGTTACGCTAATATTGCTATTAGCGCCCTTTCGGTACCTAAACAGTATGTTGTGTTTTTCCTAACATGTCCATGCATTTCTTTTTATACTTTCAGGATCATCAATTTTATACTAAATGATCATGTGTGGTGGATACTTTCATTCAATTCTATTCTATTCTATTCCTAAGAAATGAAAGGAAAACAATCAATGAAAATTAAAATGCAAGACATGAAGTAAACAATCAAGAGAAAGCAATTAAACCTAATCATGCAATTCTAAAACAATGAAAATAAAAGAGAAAACACAATTAAGAAAAATGAGGGAAAAAAGGAAAACCCGCAACTCGTCGGGTTTTATACAACACAAGGAACCCGAGACATATGTCGGGAGAGAAACGAATATTACAGAATAACGGTCGGAGTGGACATCGACCTCCACCATCTTCACTTCTTCTCCATCTTCGAGATTCTAATCTAAACCTAATCTAATAAACCTATAACTAGGTATATGCAGTGGAAGGAAACAAACAAACATATCAAAACATCAAAGAACAGGACATTATTAGTGTTCAAAAATGGTGACTAAAGTCATGAAGTTCTTACACCAAATTCTAAGTGAAATCCCAAGATTTAGCATCATTATGTATTATACCTAAATCATCTATCTAACGATCACACACAAAGCATATAACATGACAAACATTCAAGCCATATGACCTTGGTCCTCAATCAACCCAAAACAATGAATGAACCAACTAAAGATCACTTATTCCAAAACATGCACCATTGAATTCACTTAACATATGTATTTAAGGCAAACGGAGCGATCAATGTGTGACCCACATGATACCTAAAACCGTTTTGTAGACAATTGATAAAGGATGTCATTCCATGAAGGAAGCACCTCAAGATTCCTAACGTATGAATTTCTAAAAATATTAAGAACATGAACAAGTCAATCAAGAATAGATCATAGTAGCATGTCACACCGTCATTCTACAACATATTGAAAGCAATTTGGACAAATCTACTATCTCATCTTAAGACTAACAGCAACTTGCCACAGAAAAGATAGCATTTCTATAATCGAATCAACTTCAAAAATCAAAGACAGCACTTCATTATATATTGTATCGAAAAGCACGTGAATTTATAAAATCCTGGAAGAGATCAAGATCAATCAAAAGTAGAACAGAGCAGCAAGGCAAACATACAACCATTTTTTTTATGCAGTTTTTATGTGAAAGACAACTTTCATGAAGGACCTAATCCCAAACTCCTCACACAAAAAATTCGTACCAAATTCACAAGTATTTGAAGCTATAAAAACAAAGCATGTATTCTAAATCAAGACTATTTCCAAATTTCAATATCAGCAAATTCACGCATGAACAGCAAATATCAATTGCAATTAGTCAAATGGGTGCATGATATTCACATCAAACGGGGTTCAAATATGATAATGACTCTCATGAAAGATTCAACTCCAGCAAAGCATGTTTACTAACTCAAATTTGAACACATGCATCAGGTCTCAAACAGGACAGATTCTGGACTGAACTTTGGACATGTGAAAATCATATCAAATGAGATTCAATCAGGGAATTCTATAGCTCATTGGAAAGATATTCGAACCATCTTCGACTTTCATGAAGACTTCGAACACAGAAAACCTCAATAATCAGCTCATATCAAATTATTTGCACAGAAGGTCAGATCAGCGAAAGAAACAGAACACATCAGCAGATTAGTGCTCTTTGCAAGAAGCATCAGGCAGGGAAAATGGTGGCTAAATCGCACGTATTATATTTCTATGGAATGCTTGAAAAGTCTATTACAAATCTCTAGAAGACATTAAACCCTAATAACATCATTTACCAGTTCATATCAAGCGGTTCATACAGAAGGTCATCCGAAACAAAAAAACAAATATTTGGCAGATTCTGGACCTAACTTTGGACAGGCAAAATCCATATTAAATGAAGTCCAATTGGGGTATTCTATATCTCATTGGAAAAATAATCGAAACGTCTTCGACCTCCATGAAGACTTCGAACACCAAATACCACAACAACCAGTTCATATCAAGTCATTTGCATAGAAAGTTGTTCAGTTAATAGAACAGCAAACAGTTAACAAACAGAAATGTGATCGGTTCAATGCCATTCTAATGCCAATCCCACATTCTCCTCTGTCCATTCTCTTTGTTCACTCTCTACGCAGCTCACAGAAGACCACAGAATAAGCACCGACCCTGCTCTTCTCTAATGACTGAAAACATTTGATGGTTCGAGCAACTAAAGGAACTTAAGCCTAATCAGAATAATTCAGGTTTCATACAAACCACATCTAGCCACCATGCGAATTCCATTCATAGCCACAAATACCACCAGCCTTCAACTTTGACAGCTGAGAACTAGTTACGCAGAAGCATAACACGCGCACAAAATCGTCGAAACAAAAACATACAAAACACAAGGAGGCGGTAGACATCTATCAGAATTTATCTGACAAACTACGAACCCAAAAACACATAGAGGACTAAGAACAAAAGCGTAGATTTTACTCAGGCATCTCCCCAAACATGTGATATGCATTTCCACCAAGGAGTTTATACAAGAATCTGAATCAACGATTCACTTTTATTTCCATCACAACAACATCAGAGCAAGCTTATTTTAGGTCGATCATGCTATTTAAGCACATCCTAATCCATGCCATTAGAATCGTTCAAACAGAGCACAGAAACACATACCACGAAAGTGTAGATGTCGAGTGATGGGATTGAAAAATGTATATCCCGAAATCGTCAATGCCACCGCTGTCTTTGTGGATGTCGCCGCGATCGAGCAAACTAGAGAGAATCAGAGCGAGAGGGAGTCCGAGAGAGAAAACCCTAGTGAATCCCTGACCACCAGCCTCCGATCTTTGATCCCTCACCAATGGAGTAAAAACCCTAGCCGATCGAACCGTAGAGAGAGAGAGAACACTTGATCGAGAGAAAAATCGTTGGCGAACCTTCTCCGAACTCAGCGCAGACCTGAGCCACCACAACCCTTAGGAACGTCAAGGACTGTCCAAAAGGGACTAAGATTGTCGGAGATGCTGAAGATGACACCGGATTTGCTCCGGTTTGCTGCTGGACAGAACAGCCACCAGATTGGATACAAAAAGATCACCGGCGACTTTTCCGGTTAATCACAGCCACCTGGGACTTGAGGAAGGGCAGAAGAGTGTTGAGGACGGTTGGCAACGCCGGAGTGTTTGCCGGCGAGAGGCTGAACGCCCACAAGGGGTGGTGCGGCCAAAGAAAAAAAAAATGCAAAGACGAGAAGGGAAAGTCGGTGGGAGAGAGAAACGTCCAGAGAGAATTTTAGAGAGAGATCGTGAGAGAAAAACTCTCTGCAAAATGCCCCCCTAAAACCATTCGCCCAGCCCCCTTTTCTATTATTTTTTTCTTTTATTTTTTTTTCTTCTCTCCTTTTTCTTTTTTTTCGTTTTCCTTTTATTTCTAATTTTTTTCTTTTCATTTCATTTCATTTTTTCTTTTTGTTTTGTTTTGTTTTCTCTCTTTTTTTCTTTTTTTCTTTTCTTTGTTTTCTTTTTGGCTCTTTATTATTTTTTTATTTTTTTATTTTTTTATTTTTTTGTAAACAATGGATGATTAAAATGTCGACGAAAATTTCGGGTCTCGATAGCGGTCATCTACCAGCTCAAAGTGGCGCACAACATCCTCAAGATCTTCCATAACATGGTCAAGAGCTTCTAATGCTTCTTGCTTTTCCAGCACATATTGAATCTTCATATTCAATATTTCACAATTGTTGCCGTTCACATCAGCAATTACGTTCTTAGTTGTTGAATCCATCAATCTAAACACATCAGACGTATATGCACGAATATTTAATGCCTATCATTTATGCATCCACTTTGCACAGACTCATCATATCAATGAATAATTTCAAGTAAGGTTTCAGAATCAAAAGGTCAATACGTTTCAAATCATCCTCCAAAAATCCTAACTTAAAACTATTATTAATATAATTGTCTTATGCAAAATAAATTCTATGAATTTACAAAAAACTTATATGAACTACCCACAGCTAACTACCCACAGCAATCAGCAATAACAAAAAGCAACAGATAATTGACATCCAATAAAATAATAATGCTTTCAACTAATACAACAATCCATTACACTAAGTAATATATCCAAAAAGAAATATCAACATAGAAAGAGATATTCAACACTAAAAAACATCTCAAACTAATCTAAGAAATTTATAGGGAAAGTCTCTTCTAATCTATCAGTCAAAGTATTTGAGAAAACTGAAGGCACATATGCCAACCATGGAAAAAAATTTGGGGAGCTCTCATGTCGCCTTCAAGGCGCATTCACTCTACGCCATGTGGCGCTCAATCTAAGGGTTGAAGCTTTGGCCAACTCAATCCTATAATGCTCTCTTACAAAAGCTTCCACTAGCCTCCTATAACCCGGGACCACGTTGACCTCCCATAGCTGATCTAACACTGCTTGCTATTCAAGTGAAAGAGTGATTATCAAAGCTGGCACCTTCTTAAAATCTGGCATAAGATAACCATTCCAGATGATTTCCTGTATCAACTGATTGACCCTGACCACGTGTGATACTAAATCACCGTCATGCCACCGATAATCAGCTAACTCTTTCATCAGCCTTTTCAGTCCAGCTCTTCCTTCGTCCGTTCTCGGGATTGCAGGTATTCGTGCATAACGCATCATAGTTCCTGCAACAAATGCAGAACCAATAAATGGATCACTTATAATCCACAATAAACAAAATGAAAAATACATAATTTTTCATGATTCATGCAACAAATGCAGAATAAAAAATGGATTACCTATAACCCACACAGACATAATTGAAAAAGAAACAAATTCTTTTTTTTTCTTTTTTCTTTTTTCTTTTTTCTTTTTTTCGGGTCAACGGTCAACGGTCGTCGGTCGTCAGACCAGTCGGGCCGGTCGGGCCGGGTCGGACGAACCGACCGCACGTGCCGCGTGCGTGTGCGGGCTGACGTCACGCAAAAGTTAGCCGGCACGTGCCACGTGCGTGCCAGGTGTCCGCGAGTCGGGTCGGGTCGAGTCGCCGGCCGGTGACTGACTGACCAACCATCGTCGGCGCTGACGTCATCGATGACGTCATCCCAGCAGTTACTGACCGTTGGGTGACGTCAGCACGCGTTGGTCCGCCGACCGGTGCGTGCCGGGCGTCCGCCGGCGTCGAGCACGTGCCAGTTCGCCGACCGGCGCGTGTGGTGCATGCGCTGGCCGATGCCAGCGCTTCGGGCGCGTCGCGCCCACGCGCAGCGGCTTCTGGCCACGCATGTGGGTGCGTGCGGCGTCGCCCGGCGACGCACAACATGTCGCCGAACTCGCCTCGATGAGCTATTTCACCCTATGCCTTCAGAAATCGATTTCGAATCACAGAAACTCAAAAAAATGGATGAACAGCGCTCGGATGTCGGGATTTCTTGCCTCGATTCATACGGCCAAAAATTTTCGCGAAAAATCAATCAAAAAACATCAAACAGGTCGGGAAAACGTGAACTAGGGCTCTGATACCAATGTTGAGATTAACGGATCCCCGAAAACCGGATTCGACACTAAATCGAACCCCTAAAGCAATGCGGAAGACGAAGCCCGGGAAAATCACGTATCACCGATCGTAAAGCACACCACGGATTCGAGCGTACCTTGTTAGCCACATATTAGACACCGACGCCGATAAGAGGAAGAGAGTTTGGCCCTGTTCGATCCAATGACGCCTTGAAGGGAAGAAAAACGCTTACTGTTTTTCTTTTCTTTTTGGAGAGAGGGAGAGAGCGTGCGGGAGAAGACGTACGTACGTTGAATTTCCAAAAGGTGTCTTCTCCCTCTTTCTCATCCCTTTTATACGTCCCTCCATCCACGGGCCCTATTCTTGTGGGCCGGGCTTTTGGGCCCAACATGGGCGGACGGGCCTTAAGCCCATCACTAATAAAACCATCAAAAAGAAACAGTTCATAGGATTTCAAATTCGAATGTTCAAATCCACCAGAGCGAAGTAACGCTTCAGTCGTAATTCAGCACACTGAGCTGCTACTGCTAACTACTAGAGTTCAACATGCGGAATCATCTCATACGAAAGCGGCCCTAGCTGTCTCAGGAGGATCTGTGAGGAAGATGTCAAGGACCTGATCAACGGTGGTGAGCTGCATCTCTGCGTACATTCTCGAAGCCTCAAGGTCATCTTCAATTATCTCGTAGCTCATCAGATCTCCCTTGACGAAAATGGAGTGAAGTATGGAGACGGGTATGTTTTCTGGAGGTGGCAGAGCTTAACATAGGAAATAAAAACCACGAAGCGCCAGCAGACCTTTCTTGAATCGATTCACGACGAGGCACAAGCACGGAAAGTCATGTCTCGACCAATGTTGAGGTTGCGACGATGTTTTAAAGAAAATTTCAGGGCGGTGTCGCGATTAATTAAAATAAATGCGAGGACCTTATCATAATTGATGCAAAATAGAAGGAGTTCGGAGAGAATACAGCAGTGGCATTGGCGATTTGAAGCTTACATTGAGAGAGCTTGACTAGATCTTCCTCGGGCACGTAGACTCTCTTGAAGCTCCGACCCGTTTTCTCCTCCCACAGCGAAATCAGTTGGTGCTGAGAGATTATGTTCGGTTCCGGGCGATAAGTGACGACCCGATTGCACGCCCTCGGATCATTCGCCACCTTGATCGTGTACTTCCCTATGTCTTCCTCGTAATTCAGCACGGCTAACACAAAAAATAGAATCTTCAATTATATTCAAAGATGTAAAATACATAGGATAATGGTAAGGTTAAGTCCCCAAACTTTTTTCATCGGTTTTTTAAATGACAAAACGAACATGAATAGATAAATTTATGGTTCATGGATCCAATTGCACAAAAATTATGTTCAAGGATGACATTACTAATGTGAATTAAGATTGGCCCTGGTTTTATTATCCATCTAACACCCCATTTTTTGGAATGGAGAGCCTTTCGTAACCGAATGACCTTGGAAATTCTTTAGAAGACCTTGTGATTTTTTCATACAGTATGGTTGACTCCGTCTACTGCATCCATGTTCCATGAAGGATACGGTCACGTTGACAAATTGGAGTGGTTTGCTTGGACCAAAGTTCATGAATCGAGATTCACATGATCGATTATTTCAATAGAGATGGGTGGCGTGGATCCAAATCCGGACAAGGCCAAGAGAGAGAGAGAGAGAGAGAGAGAGAGAGAGAGAGAGTACCTTTGACTTCACCGTTGCCATAGACAACAATTTCATCACTGGGGTCGTGGGGATGAAGGAGGACATCGACGAAGTATGTAGCGAAGCAATTTACAGTGACGAAGGTGAAGGGAATGCCTGCAGCCTCAATTGCCCTCCTGATCTTCCTCTTCTTCTCCAAGCACTCTTCAAAGGGAGGGAGTGCTTTTATTTTATCCTCCTCACACCCAAAATCAGACGGCACAAACCTCTGGTCAAACAAAAATAATAATAGTAATTAGAAGGAAAAATTGATGATGATGATGATCCGGTTTGAGAACGAGAGTGAAATATTTATAATTCATGTTATCAGATCATCGTAATCAGTAACCCAACAAGGAATGTTATGCAATTAGCCCTATAATTTCATCAGTACCATCTGATTGATTCTAATGTACGACGGTTCCCATGCAATATCCATGAAAACCAATCAAATCCAAAGGTTCAGCACAAGGTAAAAGTCGATTCCCATAGACTTTCAGATGACGTTGATTTCTAAACTTTAAGGGTTTGATCCAGTTTTTTTTCCCTTAATTTTCACTTGACCTATTGCCAA
Source organism: Eucalyptus pumila (assembly GCA_016097595.1). Lineage (NCBI taxonomy): Eukaryota > Viridiplantae > Streptophyta > Magnoliopsida > Myrtales > Myrtaceae > Eucalyptus > Eucalyptus pumila. Next base: position 16,580,725 of record CM027855.1, read on the forward strand.
TATTTGGATGCTCATTTAAACAAAATTCTATACTTCTTAGATCAAGTGCATTTGAACAGTAGAAAGGTTACGTTGCTTCTTTGAGGATTTCCTAGAATTTCGATTCTAAATGGAAATTTCTGACATATATCAACAAAAGAAAAAGTACATATCAAGATGAGACGGAAACTATGATATTATTTTGGTTGATGTGGTTTTTTAAGATAATGAGATATCTCCTTTTTGTCTTTTCAATTTGAGGTCAAAAAGTACAATATCATTCTTTTTCTTGGTGAAATTCGAATAGTGTTAGTGGCATAGCTTTTTGTAAGGATGATATATATATTAGCTCATAGCCAAAGAAAAAATTTCTTAAACCTAACTCAAAAATAATATAATGAAGGCTTGACCAATTAGCGAGGGAAAAAATGATTAAGGTAATAAGCGAATTGAAGTTCTTTCATCATTTTGCTATTTTTCCTCTTCCTCTTATAGCTTCGACCATGATTTTATTGGTCTCTATTTAACTGTGCATACCATGTTTTTAACTTTTTCTCAATTTTAAGTTAATTTCATTTCTCGCCTTATCTAAGTTCAACCAATTATGTCTGGAAATAACGATAATATTATCTAAAAAACATTAACAAATTTCTTCCTCCCTGGATAAATAATTTGATTTTTCATACAATAATAATTGCAACTTCGTTTATATGCCTGATCAGACCTTGCATTCCACGGATGATATTCTAGTTTTTTTTTTTTTTAAGTAATAGCCTTTTTGATACTTAGTTTATTTATTATTGTACGATGACAAATATTTATCTATTACATGTCATCAAGATCAGACTCCGCACGGCCTACAAAAATTAATAATGGCACTAAAAGGCAGCAAAGTCAATGCTGAAACGTTGTCGTTCGGTGCCCTCGTTACTTTCGCAACTAATTTTGGACCGTGATTTTGAACACAAAAAAAATAACCTATTGGATCAATCCAATATAATAATAAAGTAAGTTGGATCTAAGCATGTCCTTAAAAAGTTTCATCCCGATTTAATCTGAATCTTGAAACTTTTAGGATGTAAAACACTTAAAGGGTATTCTCGTATCTTAAAAAAAATAGATATACTTGGGGATATTAGGCGTGCGAGTATCAGCATATTAAAATAAGGAATATAGTCCTATCAGCTCACCTAAATTATCATGCAAGCAGGGTGGCCCTAACACGGGAGTGAAAACTCCTTGCTACTTGGTGAGGTTACATAGGGTTACAATGTAGTGATAGTAATGGACATGGTGTCCATCACTTTTGAAATATTGAACAAGCTTTTTTGGATCTGGAAATTATTTTTGGCGATATGAACAGTGACAGTGAACAGTAATTTCCTTAGCCTACTGTTACAGTAATGCTATAGTGACTTGCTACAATGATCTGCTACAGGCCGCTACAATTAGCGGTCTCGTCCGTCATGAGCATTGTAGTCATAGAGTTTCTAATATAATTATTTCCACTTTAATTTTGAGACTCTAATGAGTTAGTAGAAGGATTTGAACTAGGATCAATTGACGAGGGTGATAATTGGATTGCCAGGGATGTCTCACGTGTGACACTAAGGGAGCAATTCTTAATGCATGGAATCTTCTCGTTAATTCTAGGTAATTAAAGCCTCTTCTAGCTTTGTCCCAACCATTTAGTTTGATAGGCCTACTCTTACGCGTGTCACTGGAGAAGCAATTTTTGTTACATCGAATATTATCGTTAATTCTAGACATTTAAGTCTCTGCTAGCTTTGCTTCGACCATTCAGTCTAATATATCTACTCTTTTGTTTTTTAATAAGAATAAGAATTGTAAAAAGTATGATCTTTTTTCTACATCTACTCGGAGTAAGAGAGGGTGGCTCAAATAGCTTAGATCGAGACTTTTAGAGTTAAGAAGCGAGAATTGAAGAGAGGGTTTTTTTTTATTCCCATACTTTTAGTACCAAACTCCTTAAGAGAATTGATTATTATACACTTGAACTAAGTGGATTCGACTTTCAAAAGAAGAGAGAAAGAACCTCTCAGTCAAAAAAGAAAAAGAGATCGAATGGCCAATTTCCTAGACTAGGGAGGATTACCAAAAAAAGGTTCTAAACATATTATAATTGTGTCAATTCAATCTTTTAGCTTTTTTTTTTAACTAATTAAGTCATAAACCCTTTGCATTTGAGCCAATTGAGTGATATAGCAAAATTTGGGCAATCGGTGCTAACATGGACACCGCCTAGCATTGACATGAATAATTTTTAATAATATTTCAAATTTTTTATTTTTTATTTTTACTTTTTCTCATTTGTTTTTTTCTTCTATTTATCTTCTTCCTCTAGCCAATTGCCAAAATTTAGCGACTAACCAGGCGAGGTCAACCTCATCAAGAGCAAGCGAGGGTTGCCCTCACGACAGTCGATAAGGGCTGACCTCACAAACCCTCACCTCTGGCTAGTCGTCAAGTTTTGGCGACTAGCTAGAGGAAGAAGATAAAGGGAAGGAAAAACAAAAACAAAAAAACAAAGAAAGGGAAAGGGAAAATAAATAAGTAAATATTATTAAAATGTTATTAAAATGTTATTAAAAATTTTCCAAATTAGTGATAGTCACGTCAGATAGTATAGTCAACTTCCATGTTAGCACCATTGGCCAATATTTGTCGGATGGCTTGAATTAGCACAAATAAAAAAAAGGTTTAGGAACTCAATTGGCACTAAACTAACACAATTGTAAAATGTTTAAGACTATTTTCATAATTGTCTCTCCTAGACTGGCTAGAGATAACTTACCTTGATGTTGCCGGCGGCAATGATGGCATCGATGATCTTGAGCTGGTCGAGTACTTGAGGGTATGCAAGAGCAGAGATAACTATGTCCACCTTCTTCAGTGCTGCCACAATCTTCTCGTGCTCCTCTAGCTCGCCCTATTTCATTGCCACAACAACGTCAATGGTCAGTTTTGCTTTATCCCTGTTCCTCCAACTAGTCTTCTAATTGATAGATTGTAAATATGTCGTAGGTGATGATATCCACAACATATATCACAATAGTTGGAAATACAATTAGAGGAAAACATAGCCTTTGTTAACATTCGGGTGTGCATCCAAATGAGCTCCCATCACATGAGAAAGAGAGAGAGAGAGGCGCGCATACTTCAATGATGTGGACACCGATGGAGTGGAACTCGCGCCGGAGGTTAAGGTTTGAAGGCCGGGTTGCCGGGCCGGCAAGCCGAGCGTAAATGCAAGTCGGGTGGCCCAAAGAGACGCTCGCCCTTACCATGTGCTTGCCAATGTATCCGGTGCCACCGAAGATGAGAATCCTGCTCACTTCCGCCTCCCTCGCCATTTGCCCTTACTCGTCTTCTCCTCCTTTCTTTTCGGCTCCCGCCCATTCGAGTGTGCCTTGGCTTCACTCCCATTTGTACGCCAGGAATGGGAGGGGCTAACCTCTCCCTGTCGGCTGCATTGGGGCCGATATTTACCACAAATGCATACCTGTCAGCTTATCTCGCAAGAGGATGAGTTTTCCCTCTGAATTTGAGTGATTGCAAAAGAACAAAGGGTACGGCGCGCGCATTGAATGACCGAAATCGATGGTCGTCCCTCGGTTCCAAGTAAAGTACAGCAATCGAGGCATCTCCAACAGTGACACTGACGGATATGCACGATAAACATGTGCTGCATGTCCTACGTCGTGGACTGTGTTCGCTTTCGCCTGAAATGAGACTTTGAAAGGTCCATGTCTCGGCTATTTGCTTGTGTTGTGTTGGTAAAAACTCGAGGAGAAATGGAGATGCTCGGTTCTACGGAAAAGGAAAGCCAATTTCATTCTCCATTGAAATCCACGATTTTGTGCTTCATATTTGCTCAAATAGGTTTAGGATTTCCATATTATTTCAGGAATCGGGTGAAATTAGGGTGAAAAATTGAACACGAGAGGCGATGAATTGAAGATTGGAATAAAGAGAAAGAGAGACGCGAGTGATGCGAAGATTCCTTTTTCTTTTTTCTTTTCGGTACAGCACACAAAGGCTTTTTTCCCGATCAAAGAAATGAATCTTGCATCTCTCTCTTTTCGCGTCCTCACCCTCCGAATCCCAATCACTCGGTTGTGTGCCCAATCCAAATCACGTTCAACCGTGCATTTTAACCTTAAATAATATTTGCGGTCTAACTTTCTATCTTTGATTTGTTGAATTTCTTCGACAATCGACATTACATTATGAAGATGGATTCGCCGTTTGTGTACATAGGTGACAGAATATACAAATTATTCAAACTCGCTCCAAAAGGTAAAAATCCACTCTTAGTTTCTAAACCTGTGCATACTTTCAATAAAAGTCCCTCCCGCTTTGAATCTAATTAATTGGAGTTGCAAGTCCGGTCGGAGGCATCCCGAGCCCGAGTGGGAAAAACTTCCGTCGCCATGAGCGTGGACTATCGACCAATGCCAAACTCTAGGATTCTTACTCTTGACCAGGCCAAGTTTGTTTGCACTCCCTGGAGGTATCTCGACTTCTTTTCAGGGCACACCAAAGGAAAAAACCTCGTCATTCTTTAACTGTACCTGCCTGCGAAGGTAAACCTTGTCTTTGGCCTGAAAAAGAGACTATGGTCGCTGTTGCTTGGATGCGCGAATGACTAGCGTATGCAGAAATTGCCCTGTACATTATGCAGAGTGAAGTGGTTTTTGGTACCGACCGATGGGGTTTAACAGAACTCACAATAACAGTGGTCTAGCAAAGAAAGTGGCGGTTGTGTTGCCTATTGTCCGAGGCTCTTCTTTTCAACCACAATGACTAGCCAATCTGAACATCCTCATCCTTCTCGTCAAGTTCCAATCCGGGCCCCTGAGCCGTCTTGCTTATTTGCTCATGTCTATCCTCAGAGGCTCTATTTTCCAAATGGCCATGAACATTTTTCCGCATTCACTTTTCAGTAATCACTTCCGAATCAATCTCGACTGCAAGTTCCTTTACTACTTAGCTTGCTGGGACTTTCTACGATGGGTTATTGCCGGTGCTTCGACAACTTCAAAATTATCATATTTCACACATCCTATGTTAGCTTGGTGCCCATCCTTCCTCTACTCAGCAAGACATTGGGATGGCATACTTCATTCCTAGCTGCTATTCCATTTGCAGCTTCTAACGGATCAATGCCCACTATCAGTTTCACCATTAATCTTCTTCACGTCCTTTGTTTAGTTACTCTCGGTTTTCATCCATTTTTTTTCTTGTCACATGCTTCACTTGAATTCAACTATGGCGCATTCTTCACTATAATATCTAAAGCATAACGAGACATGGCCTTGGATAAGTTGCAGCCTTGTAGGAGATTAAATGGCCTCAGATCTGCTTTGTTATTTTTGCCAACGCCTTCGTTCTCATACCTTCCCGTTTTTCAATGCCTTTTCATATGTTGAACGACTAATGCACTTCTTAAACTTTCATCAACAGGGAAAGCTTTTGCTTCCTACATCCTGAAAATTGCTGGGCTATCTGCACTCTTACTCTATACAATCAGCTCATTGTAATAGCAAACTCCACACCAAGTCTTGTTCCTGTTCCTACAACACACTGACTTTTTTCGAATGTGCACAGTTTGATGTTCCGTGAACGGCTTAGGAAGTCTCTCCGTGGAGATGCTACGAGAAAAGTGAGCAGTGATTCTTTTGGGTTGTTTTAGTGGCCTGTTATGAACTCACAACCTCTAATCTGCCATATCGATATCCTCACGCTACACGCGAAAACTGTTGTTTCTACATGTTGACGCCTTAATTTTATTTAGGTTTATTGTATTAATTAATTAAGTTTTTTTATTTTGTCTTTTCGGGTAAATAATATAGAAATAAAAAAATAAAGTAATAAAAAAACAGCAAAACAAAGCAAAAGAAAAACAAAAAGAAAGAGGAGCAGCCCCTCCATGGGCCCTCGGCCCATTTCCACCCAGCCCGGCCCCTCCGTGTCTTCTTCTTCCTCGCGCCTCTATAGCGCACGCGCAGAGGGCGCGACGAAGGGGAAGGGGGTGGACGGACGGCGGTTGCACGTGGAGCAAGGGAGCAGTTGGCGTCAACGGGACGTGACCGGAGGAGGAGATGATGGCGGGTGGGACGGCGGTCCAACCGGCGAGTCGAAGCCTTGCCGACCGGCCGCCCCCGCGCCTATAAATAGAGGGGGGGCCACCATCGACGAGAGGGAGGCAGAGAAGAGAGATCCGAGGGAGAGAAAGGCCGGCCGAAGCTCGAGGTCCCCTAAGAGACTTCAGGGAGCTCGAGTGCAAGGTCGGTCGTGGCATGGTGAGCTCAGAGGGGTCCCCGAGAGACTTCGGGGAGCTCGAAGGGTGAGCCCGAGGAGAGAGAGAGAGCCCCGGCCAAATCTGACCTAACCCAGGCCTCGCCGTCACCGTTGTTGTTCGCTACGGCCTCCATCGTCGCAAACCGCCCTCCTACCGTCGCCGTCCCCATTCGAGAGAAGGTAAAAAAGGGTGTCGTTGTTCATCGTAGCCGTTTTCCATTGACCTAGCTGTCGTCGCCGTCGCTGTCGCCGTTGTCGCCTTCAACGTCGCCGCCGTAGTCACCGTCGCCGCCAAACACCTCGATCCCTCCCCCTTTCGACACCGCGGATTCGCAAACCCTAGGGTTTGCGATTTTCCGAGTCATCGAATCGGATCCGGGTCTCGAAACTGGGTAGGGTTTCGTGAGATTCCGGGGCGACGGAAAGCCGGGTCGCGAGGTCGAGTCGGACCCAGGTAGGGTTTCGCGAGGAGTCGGGTCTCGGAGCCGGGTTATCGAGCCAGGCCGAGCGTCCCTAAAAGCCCAACCACGACGTCGTTTTCTTTATAAAAAAAAAAAAAAAGTCGGGCCCGCATAGCGGGCCCGTCTTCGTTCGGGCTGGCCGGGTCGGACCCAACCGCGGTCAGACCGGGTCGGTTTTATTTTGTTTTAATATTTTAATATAAATAATATTCTAATAAATAAATAAAAAATAATTTATTTTCAAAAAAATCAAAAATGTTTTAATTTCCAGAAAATCGAAAAATATTTAAAAAATGTTGAAAAATGTTTTATTTTCTAAAAAAATCGAGAAAAATCAAAATTAATTTATTTTCCAGAAATATTTTGAAAAATACTAAAAAATATTTTATTTTCCAAAAAATGCCAAAAATCCAAAAAAGCCAAAAATTCATGAAAAAGCCAAGAAATTCAGAAGAAGCCAAAAAGACTTGTATTTTTCCAAAAAATACCGAAAAAAAATCCCTTTTATGTCCAAAAAATTAGAAAAAGACTCAAAAAATGTTTTTCCTCCCGAAAATGCATGGAAAATCCCTCGAACATCCAAAAAGCCTTAGGGTTTAAACAAGATTAGGTACCGAAAGGGCATTAGTGATTAACTAGTGTAATCAAGTTCCCGATCCTAATTTCTCTGGTTACGCAGGAGTGAGTATTTCTCCCGATACTTAGCTTGGGTTTCTAATCAACCCACCCCAAATCGATTAGTGGCGACTCCATTTTAAAAATTGATTTACAGGTTAAAAACTTGAACCATTAAGTCGTGAATTGGTGGACTTGGGAGAGTCCAAGCTTAATAATTTCAGCCGAGCCATTAGCCTCCTTAGGCGTTCGTACCTGATCGCTGGCACCGGAAAAAAGAGGTCGCGACAGCTTGGCGACTCCGCTAGGGACTTTGAAGACTTAGGTCATTTTTGTCTTGTTTAAATTCTTTACTGACTTAGGTTTTTTTATTTATGCAGGTTAAAAGCTTAGAAATTTATTTGAATTTTGCTTAAAATAGATTATCTTGTGATTATAAACTGTTGTGCATGCTTTACTGTTTTAAACACTACATATGGCACACACAACCGGGCCGCTGGACCTAGGCCGCCATAGGATTTCTAGGATGGTGTTAAGAAAGATACAACCTCGAATGCGAGACTGCGATGTAGAGGTTGCCTTTCTTTTCCCCAAATTTCTTAGCCGAGGTTAGGAGGGTATGCTGCTAACGTGAGACTACAACGGGCGGATATCCTTTTAATCTCACCAATCCTTCTTAGTTAGAAATCGAGCCGCACGTCCCATGTGCATGTCTTTGTGCTTGCCATTTTTCTTTAAAAAGCAAAGGTAATTTCTTTACTTTTACTCAGTCTTTTTATTTGGCCCATGGCAATTTAGGATAAGCTTTTCAAATCCCAGTTTATATGCGATGGGGAAAAACGATATCCAGTTCATTCATACTCCCAAGGCGGAGCTCTTCAGATGGTGGGGTCAATTAGATCAATTTGCCCAAGAGCATGTGAAGGCCAAAGTCGGTCATCTCCTATCGTTGATCCAAATCACTGTTCACCCTGAAGTCATACAAGCCATGGCACATTTTTGGTGCCCGAAGACGGTTACTTTTATGTTTGGTAGGTTTGAGCTAACCCCAACCCTGGAAGAATACATCATCATCACTAGAATGCCTCTTGAGAAAAAGCTCATCAAACCATCGACAGGCGCCCTCTCGTGGCGCGGGTTGGTGCGACTTTTAGGAACTGAAATCCATGTCATGAGACAAATTCTTGAAAACAACCATAATACATGCCCTCTAGAATTCGTGAATGCGTGTTTTCAAAACCAGCTTATGACCCAAAAAAGTGAGATTTTCCTCCTGGCCTTTTTCGGGCTCATTGTTTTCCCCCATCAAAGAAATGCCATAAGTCCTAAGATGGCATGGATAGTTGATCAAATCTTGAGAGGGGGGAATTATGTCAACATGATTTTAACTAAAACATTCTTGTCTTTTAATCGTTTTAAAGACGACACGAAGAAAATCATGCGAGCCTCTCCTGAAATTTTACAAGTCTGGTTCTTTTCTCACCTAAGCGAATTTCGAGACTTCATGCGATCGTCTGAAACAAATGCTTTTGAAAATCCGTTACAAAAATTTATGGTTTTAGGACTGTATATTCCCAATCAAAGCTGTTTAAATTGGGTTGACTTCCGAAGAAACCCAGCTCCTGAGGCATTCCAATGGTGTGCTAGTTGGTTCCATGAAAAGCGGGCCCACTTTGCTTTCACACGCACCCGCCCAATTCCGTTGCTCGGCCTCACCAGCACCATTCCCTATTACCCATATCGGGTGGCACGACAATATGGAGCTCTTCAGGAGATCCCACCGCCTTTCAAGAGGATGATCCCTCCAGTTCTTTTCAACACTAGCCGTGACTACGCAATCGAAATTTCTATTGCTGAGGAAACTTGGGACAAGTGTCATCGCAAAAAGGATCGTGGTACCTGAAAGGCTTGAGGGAGAAGAAAAAGCCCACTACGCCTCGATGTCCTACATCCACAACCATCGTATCCCGACAAGGTGGAAGCCATCGGTCCCTCGCTCAATCAGAGAGAGCAGCCCGCACGAGCAAGCAGAGCTCATGGAGAGGGATTTGGGAATGGACTGGATGCACACCTCAGAGCCAGCCCAGGGAAGCAGGCATCCTCGCAAGAACAAGGCTCCCCGCCACATATAAATTGGCAATCATGTGCCCCTTAGTGTTAATCTTGTGAAAGTTTTGTCCCATTGTTTAGGGACTTTTGTTTAATGTCTAGTATTTCATTCTATCATTTCAATTTCAAGTTTTAGATGTCAGAAGTTTGCGGTCTATAAAATCCTCTTTTGATAAATAAAAAGTAATTAGACCATTGCCATGGGTCAATCTCTGTTTATTTCCGTACTCATTCATTGTTTTCGCAACGAACAGGTAATTATGAATCGTCGGCCACCAATAGCTCGCGAATAGCCTCATGCACTAGGGCCCGATCAGAATGATGTACAAAATCGCCTCACTAACATTGAAGGCGGCGTAGGACAAATGTCCATTGTCCTTCAACAACTCTCAAGACAAATGAAATCTACTCAAGCTGAGCCCGACTCTGCAATTGCCTTAAACACCATCATGACACCCACAAATTTGCCAGAAAATAGCCAGTACCATAGACAGTTTGAAAAGATAATGAAAAAGTTAAGCCAGCTGCAGGAGCAGAATCCCATGGACATGTCAATTACACCGGCATTAAGACCCCTGAAAAACTCAAAGCACCTGAATGCGAAAGGTATGTTGATACCTCCCGCCCAATGACCTATTTCCAGGCCTACCTGGTTCGAAGGATGATTCAATCGTACTAATCGAGCTTGACCGACCCTGCCTTGCGATGGTACATTATCAGGAAGATTAGTCCCCTTAAAACCTGAAAGGAACTAATTCATGTTTTTCACCAAGAATATGATATTGACATCAGCCCTAACATAGCCTTGCCCTACAAAGAACTGATGATCACGGAGCACGAGGAACCGTTAGTCGCTGAGATAGGAAAAGAGCATGTCAATTAAGCCTTGCGTGATAAATGGGCAGCTAAGCAACATCTTGTTGCTGGAAAATTTCCCACTAGGAAAGGCAAGGAGCCTTTGCACGAGATCAAAGACACAAAGCCTGTTCAATAGTGGGGCACGACTGGACTACTCCCCAAACTTACTCCAAGAGCTAGGGTCCAAAGAATACCGACCCCTATCAACCTGGAAAGCGAATCAGACGGTGAAACTCTAATGTCTCTCACTTCCTTTGACAGAATCGAGCTGGCAAAGCGAAGGGCCTTACTCAAAAGGTCTGGACTAAAAGCCAAGAAAAGAAAGCCTAAGCAGATCAATACAGCACCTGCCGACGAGCCACCGCACCAAAGCTTCGAGCATTCCCAAGAATACAGCTTTGAAGGCTATCATCCCCTAAAGTACAATCCTGAAGACTTCCCAGCTCTAGAATACAATCCCAAGGACTTCCAACGTTATTTCGACAATGAAGCTGACGATTCATCGTATAGCTGTTTCCTACTCTCATCCCGGGATGAAGGCCCGTCAGAAGGGGAAGCATACATCTTTATCTGCTACGATCCTAACAAAGTACTAAACTCCTCCTCTAACCGTGAGAATAGCTTCAATACTTCATCCTCATTTGGAAATTTTGACCAAGAAGAAAGCAATGGGGTAATCTCGATAGAATCCAACTTCCTTGAAACAGAAAAATTCACCACTACAACGAATATGCAGTGGGAAAACCAGTGGCCTAGCCAAGACATACCAAGCTCGTCTTGCCCTTGTAGGATCATGACCCCCATAGAAATATGGATACCCAATCTCTGCAAGTATAACGGCACAACTTGTCCTGTGGCCCACTTGTAGTATCTCCATGCGGAAATGAGTCGGTACTATGGTCCGATGTCGTTCACAACTCAGGCATTCCAAGAAACTCTTACGGGGTCTGCATTGCAATGGTTTATCACAGCAAATATTTATGTTCTAAATGATTGGAATGAGCTGATTTCCACATTCTTGCATCAGTACCAAAGCCAGATCGGAACTGAACTGCCTTGTGAGAGCTTGGCTCACTTCACAAGAAAATCAATGGAGGATTTCCGAGCATATGTAGGGAGGTGGAGAGCTTTCATGATGCAAACCCGCCCTCAACTGGCTAAAGAGGAGTAAATGAAGCAGTTCATAGAAGCTTTGTCCTGCAAGCATCGCTGTTGGCTGCATGGGTTGCACTTCCATAGCTTCAACGAGGTAGTCATTGCATGCGAATACTTCGCGTCTACTGAAGGCGAGGAATTCAAAGACGCTTAGCTTCAAGACCAGCGCTATCAAAGAGCTCCTTTACACAGGGGTTTTCATGAGTTTTAATTGTTTTTATAATTTCATGTTTTTCATCTTGTCTAGTGTGCTACTGTTGTATTTTCCATTCAAGTACTCTAATGTACAGTTCTAATATTTTGAGAGCATGAGGCGGTACTCCAAACCTGCCCGGTGATGCTATCCATCCATGAAAAAATTATCATCCAAGAAGAATACTGAAAGCTGGGCTTACTCATGCTTTCTTCCCCCTCATGCTTTCTTCCCCCCAAAGATATATACTTTTGAAAACAAAAAAAAATGTTTTATTGCCAAAAGCTTTTGTCAAAACAAGATTATTAAATCATGTTTGTCTTTCTAACTCACTCACTTTGTGTCTTAGAATATCATCCCCATCCCCCTTGACTTAGTGTGACAGAGGGGATTTGAAGCTAGCGCATCATGTGAACAAACCAAATTCAAAAGCACCCTTCCAAGAAAGCAGGGGCAAACAGAAAGGATCGTCACGTTTCAAAATGGTAAGTCATATTCCCTGAGCATAATGTTGAAAATGACATCCTCTCTCTTCCATGTATAGGAGACGAATGATGGGACGTAATAGGCATAGGCATATTATCAAACTTGAAGCATGCATAGCATGATAGCTCAAGGCAGGATGTCGCGAGTTCATTGGCGGGACTTCCAGCTTCAACGAGCCAAGAAGCACAAAGAAGGAATTGCTTCTCTTCCTTTAAAGTGATTACTATCAACAGGGAGAAAATCTAGACAGTCAAAGCAATCTATAGCCTCACACCCTGGACAATGACTTTGGAATCTAGAAACTTTACTCCAAACGCATATTCTTCCAATGAGTAATTGCCATCAGAAAGCTTGAGATTTTTTATCTTAGATTCCATAGAAGCTTGAGGTACATGACTTTTGCCAAATGATGCTATAGTTAAAGACAAAAGGAGAAATTCCACAGAAGGAAGGCGTTGAAGATGAATCAATGACCAACAATCATGCATACATGGTCACAAAGGAGGAAGCCCAATTGAAGGAAATATTGAACTATGCCAAGACGAAGAGGCTGTCATCAGTATACAGAAATCCTTAGGAATCAACAAATACAAACTTTGGAGAAGAGTAATTTGGTATCGTTTCCAATACTCCCACTATTTGAACCCGCTTTTGACATATTTTCCCTATTTGACAGAGAGCATCACAACTCAAGAACCAAACTCAATGGTTAGGTTTGGCAAATCAATATTGGCCAAGCTAGTACCCACATCAAATTCACCTAGCTTCATGTAAAAAGACATGTCATCTAGGAGCCAAGTCAGAGAATAATTGACCTAACGAAGCAAGGGACATAGGACTTCATGTCCCCCTCTCACTTTAAGTTCACCCAATCATCTACAAACCAGTGAAGGGTAAAGTTGTATCGCTTCCAATTATTCGACTCTTGAAAAAGTTCATGACTAACACATTCCCTCTTGTTTGTTGCAGGATCACCTAACTGTCAAAAGTAAGGATAACGAATCAATGAGAAGCATGTCTTGTTTGTTGCAGGATTACCTGACTGTCAAAAACAAAGATAACAAATCAATGAGAGGCATGACAAACTCTCCCAAGCAAAATGGCGTCTCAAGTATTGCCAAAGCAAATGACAGAGATCCTTCAGGCCTCAACTCACATTTGATTTTGGCCAGACTAATTGATCTACTTGTACATCTTTTCTTATACAGAGGCAAAAGCAAAGATGCTCTATCAGATCCCCAACCCTGGCTGATCCTTCATGTGTCATATCCCTAACCAATAAGGATAACTATCGACACCCCTTTGTGAATAACCCTTTTGATGTTCAAAATTTAAAAATACTATTTTGTTGACCCTTTAAGCTACCAAGAAGGTCTTTTTGAGCCAAAACCTTTCATTTGTTCTGAGAGTACCAACTCCATCACATTTAAAATGCTACATGCCTTTTCCAAATGGATTTTGCATGATGATTTTCTTGTCTAAATCACTGATTCCATTGATAATTATTAGAATAGACAGCTAAATGAAGAATACAAGATTAATCGAGCATACTGGATGAGGCGCATTAGAATGATGAAAGGCAAGCTATATCCTATACACAATCCCCCTCATCTATACACTTGTGAGATGAGCGCAAAAGATTCTATGGCTGCAAGGAAAAGAGTTCTCTTGCGAATGGTACGATAACCAAAATAGTGAGAGGCATTCCATCGCTCACCCCATTGAGCCCCATATACTGATGAAATTTATGTCCTATCCCCGTCAAGAGCCACCCCACATTGGGGCAGATCAGAGGCAAAGCAGCATCACAAGGCGAGAAGAGAGATAGAAATTTTCTTGCTTGCACTTGCATCAATCTTTGAGTGTCTTTATTGCACATGAACACTCGCGTTAATTTAAGTGCCCTAGAGTCATGAAGAGCAGCTCTTTCTTTATACACTTGTATCCATTGTACAACTCAATTGAGTCTGTAAATTCACCATCACACGGAGGCAAAGCAGAGGCCACTGCTGCTTAAGCAGCATAATCAGAAGCGCCGGCAAAAGATGAAGACTCAATAGTCTAACAAAGGCGTTTGCTTGAACTTGTCAAGATCAGCTCTCAAGCAACAAAAATGAAAAAGCAGGGGCATAAAAAAGTAGTGTACCTGGTAAAAGCAAGGCCAATGCCCATATTTGAAGAACTGGAATAAAAAATAAGGGCACGAAAAAGCAGTGTGCCTGGTAAAAGCAAGGCCAATGCCCTCTAGTCAAAAATACAGCCAAGAAAAAGTTGTTGTTGTGGTTCAATTGATAGAGCCTCCATTTGACAGTGAGAAGAAAGACAGGTGACAAATGCCAAGGCAATCACCAACTCTCACCCTTTTACACATGAGTCAAGCCTACATTGCATCCCATTGTAAAAGTCTCTTCAGACTAGGGGCACTTCAATTAACGTGGGATTTCATATGTTTATAAGCATCGCTCGAAGAAGTACAAGCAAGATTATTCTATCTCTTTTCGCAGGATTCTTGACTTGCAAACCTGAGGATGATCGTGCGGCACTTCATTCAGGAGCCTTGACCTCGACGGTCCCATTTTATGAGCCGTTGACTAAGTCTTCATCACAATTTCAACAAAGACCTCTCACATTGGTAAAGTCATACTGTTCGCGAGAATATTCACACCCATGCTGACATGATGACAGTGAGATAGTGTGGTCCTTATAAATCCTGCATTAATGGTCAAGATAGCATTTTCCAAGAGAGTGAGTGAAAAGTCCTTTCAGACTGAAAGTCCCTCATCTGGCATGCTCAAGACATCTACATTCTAAATGAAGGTTGTTTTTCTAAATCTTCCCCGGTGGAAATCAGATGATGTAAAATAGACAAAATTATCATGCATGAATCTCATTTGAGCTCATGAATTTACAGCATATACAATCATGTGTGCATATTGTGCAAATAGCAAGCATACTCTCAGAGATCAGAGATGTTGCCAGGAAAGCATATCTCTATCCCCATTTGTCTTAAAGTACCTACCATTGTCCAGGTACTCTTTTATTGATACTCAACCTATTTGAGTCGTCCCTTGAGTTTGGGTGCTTGTTGCTATCTAGGTATCCCCATTGTCTTTGAGTACCGACCACCATTCGGATACTCCCTTTTCTTGACACTCGACCTGTCCGAGTTGTCCCCAGAGTATTGATACTTGCGACTGACCAAGTATCTCTTGGAATACTTACTGCTGTCTAGGTATCCCCATATCGTCAAGTACCCACCGTTGTCCAGGTACTTCCATTTCATGACACTCAACCCGCCCGAGTTGTCCCCAAATAATACAGCGGCTGTTCAAGCATTCCATTGCTTTGCTTGGCACCGCCGTCCAGGCATGCTTTCTAGTGGTCCCAAATCATATCATTAAGTACTCGTGTTCATCCAAGTATTCCAGTACTTTGTACACCTGTGGCTACCAAGGTGTTCCAGCCCTTTTGAGTGCCTACGGCCATCTAGGTACGCCCTCGATATTCCCAATTACCAGGAGGTGAGAGACCTTCACGAATATCTCAGGTACGTCCTTGATATTCCCCTTTACCAGGAGGTGAGAGACCTTCATGAATATCCAAGGTACGTCCTCGATATTCTCATTGCCAGAAGGTGGGAGACCTTCATGAATATGCGAGGCACGTCCTCAATATTCCCAACTACCAGGAGGTGAGAGACCTTCATGAAAATCTCAGGTACGTCTTCGATATTCCCAATTACCAGGAGGTGAGAGACCTTCATGAATACGCGAGGCACGTCCTCGATATTCCCAACTACCAGGAGGTGAGCAACCTTCACGAATATCCCAGGTACGCCCTCAATATTCCCAATTACCAGGAGGTGAGAGACCTTCATGAATATCCAAGGTACGTCCTCGATATTCCAACTACCAGGAGGTGAGAGACCTTCACGAATATCCCAGGTACGCCCTCGATATTTCCCAATTGCCAGGAGGTGGGACACCTTCGCAAATATCCAAGATATGTTCTCAATATTTCCAATTATCAAGTACCCATTCGATACTTGTGAATGACCAAGTATGTCACGACCCGAACCCCGGGCACATGCACATCCCTCAATGGTCGATTTTAAATTTGCAACATCCCGGGAATTGTTGCCAACCCATTCATTTATTTTGCACATGCGGAAACGTAAAACAATCTCCATACAACAAAACAGTGGGATAGAAACGTAGGATATTATTTTTCACAAACCACACCTACAACATTATCGTATTTATGTAAATAGACCAGTTTAACACTCCAAGGTTTGATACAAAAGTGAAGATGTTTGATTACCCACTAATTAAGCTTTTATTTATAAAACTGGGGTTTACTACTACAATACCATACTTCTCAATATCTCAGGGGTGAGCTGTCACCCTACATCCAGTCTTGACGGAAAACCCGTCAATCACTTGGAAGGAGATAGCGAGAATCCTATTCCTCCTTTACTACGACCGACTGTACACGATCCAGCCTTCCTCCATTTAGGGACCTGAAAATGTTAGCCCACTAAGGGGTGAGATCACATCTCAGCGAGTAAATCCCCTAATTCTAGATTAGGAGAATGGTACATCCTGCATGCAATCTAATCACATTTCTTACCACTCTTTTAATACCAGTAAGTTCCTGCATATTAGCATCAAATAAAATATTCCTAACAGTATCAAGTTCACACATCACAGGAATACTTTAACATAAGCATATGCAAGGGCGTGAATATCCATATAAGCATACAGGCCATTGTCAATGCAACAGATAACAGTCTCCCGGCATAACCGGGCATTTCATGTGTACAAATGATGTCAATGCTCAGATAACAGTCTTCCGGCATAACCGGGCATTTCATGTATCACAAATGATGTCAATGCTCAAATAACAGTCTTCCGGCATAACCGGGCATTTCATGTGTAACAAATGATGTCAATGCTCAGATAACAGTCTTCCGGCATAACCGGGCATCACCTCGCACCATCAAGCGCGGCATCGTCTACATCTAGACGGCATTCCATATAGGAGCATCGGTCCAGCCTCCACTGCGACCGGCATCCGTTAACGTGGGGCATTCCCGAAGGAGCATCGTCCGGCCCAAAGGCACGTGACGGAATCATGTCGTGAATGCATATGATCGATGTCACATTTCAATAATCAATTATATACAGCATCCACAGCATCAATTGAGCAATTTCGTAGCAAGAATACTTCAAAATAACCATACATTCTTACTAGCCCAAATTCACAGAAATCTGTCCAATTACGTTCTCCCAAATTCGAAGTCAAAAACCCACTCATATGAGCTCTAAAAATTCTCAAGTTTGGACACGTGTTAGAAAACACAAAAACAAACATTTTTCATGAGGACACTGAGATCCAAATCTCTCTGGATTCGGCCCAGAAATTCTTTCTATCCAGCACAAAAATCGGGTCCAGTTCCAGAGAGCCAAACCTATCGAAATCAGTTCGTTTTTGGGTCGAAATCTGCTTCGTTTGACTTGAAATTTAAGTATGTTAAACTAAAAGTTATAAAGAACAACTTTCGTGAAGGAAACAATTGGAAATTCGACCTCTAAAGGTCATTAACAGCCTTCGGAATCATAACAGGTCATGGGTTACAAAACTGTCCGATTACTGTTCCGAGGATGACGTCATTAAAATCGTCATCTTTTTAATTTCTAAGAATTAAGAGAAAAATATATGTTATTATTTAAGATGTTCACAACGTTTCTTCAGAACAAAATAATTTCAAAATCGTAACACAAAGTTGTCTACAAAATTAGCAAAACATACACGTTCTAGAAACTGTTTCAGTAATCAACTACTGTTCTAGTCCGAATCTTCCACCACGACTTTTGTTTTGCTCTCTAAGACTTATCTAAGCTTTTCTATGTCTATCATAACGTCCCTAACCAACATCTATCCATATATAACGTCATCTACATCTTTCTAACTTGTACGGATTCCTAATAGACGTACTCAACCCCTAGTCCAGATTTAGAAGACAACTCACCACCGAAACTAATGGCGATCCTCACTTGTGGCCGGACGGCAACACAAGGACAGCCCTGGAGGTTTTTGACGATGATTTGGACCCGGAACAACGGCTAGAGGTGTCGTTGAGCGACCACCACAGCAGCACACAAAGTCTCGGATTTTCTTGAGGAGGGAGGAACGCTCGAGACCTTGCTGTTCGGTCACTGCTTTGTCGTCCAAGGGGGAGCTGAAATGGAAGTTGCACGTTCAAGGGAAGAGAAAGCAATAGCTTGTACGTTGAAAGAGACAAGGGAGAAGAATAGAATAAGAGGAAGAAGGAAAAAGATGGAAGTTGCCGTGTAAACTACAGCAGCCCTTCATGCGTGAGAAAAGGATGGGGAAGGAGAGTGGAAATTGCTTGGAAGTTTCCTTGAAGTTTCCTTCAGCTTTTGACCTAATTTTCCATAGAAACTTTGGCCACCCATCACCCTCATAGGCCCCACAAAGTTTCCAACCTTGTCTCTTCTAAATGGGATGAAAGAAAAGGTTGAAGTCAATGTTCGCTGAATCGCTGAATCCGAATTTTGAAGTGGATTCTCGTAGCTTTTTTCCCATGGAGATTGAGTCCTTTCCCTATCAAGTGGTCCTCTATCTTTTTTCCAAGTCAATATCCATTAAATGCTAAGTAAATTGAGGTGAAATTGTAGGAGAGAGGGATTCCTACGAATTTTCTTTTTGAGTAGACTTCTCTTCTTTATTTAATTACCAATCTAACATCTAATTCAATAGGGTCAAGTCCCTTAGTAACAACTTATAATACCTCTTAAATTGTTTCACATTAAAGGTCTTAAAATCCTACTTAAAATGTAGCAATTCCTCGCTCTTTTAATTTGCTGATCTTGCATATTTCGTGAACAATTCCCATCATCCATAAATTTTGAGAAAACGCAACAATGTCCTTGGGATGAATTGTGACACGTGACAATTCTTAATTTCTGTAATCGACATCATTTCCTCAGTTAATTTCAATCAAAATGTGATTTTTAGCGCAACTTAAACTATCGGTTAGTTTTTGGGAACTTTTGGTGCACTGACCCGTGGTCGATTATTCCCGAGCCACGATATATATTTTCGACACATTGGCAACTCTCGATTGTCGTGAAAAATCTCGAGGTTTCAATTACGAGCACAGGGTACTAAAACAACAGAAAAATCGGTTTAGTGCCGATCGACGAGAAGTTTGTAATTAGCTGGAATCACCCAAGCCTAATTTTATTTCTATCGAATCATCCTATTTCCGATTTCGATAGATTTTCGATCATGCCGAACTGATCCTTGTAGACTAACACGGTCGAAAGATCGATTCTCTGGTCGAATTCTCAAGTCTGTTGCATCGAAATTCTTTAATAACTTTCCCGATTAGTCAAGTTATCTCATGAGTGATCAGTTCAGAGAATAACGCTATAGGCACGTTGACGAAAAGCCCGAATTATTTAATTGAAAACAAAAGCGGAAAATCAGACTGTCACAAAGTATCCCCCAAGAATTCATACTTGTGATCATCCAAGTACCTCTTCAATGCCTATGGTCAGTCAAATACCCATTTTGACGCCTACAAAGGCCCAAATACCCTTTAGGTTGGTACTTGTGAATATCCAGGTACTCTTTAATATGCTTGTGAATGTCCAGGTATCTTCCAGAATCGATGCCATGAGAAAGGTCGGCGCATCCTCCCAAGAAAAGTCGGGTACCAGCTGTTGTCTTTGACAAAGGTCAAACACCCCCACAAAACAGATGCCCTGAGAAAGGTCGGCGCATCTCCTGAGAAAAGTCGGGTACCAACTGGTGTCCTCGATACAAATCAGGCACCCACAAATGAGATGCCCTGAGAAAGGTCGGTGCATCTCCCGTCAAGGCGACCAAAGAAAGGTTCGGGTCCTAGACAAATCATTGATTGTTTTAACAAACGACCGAAGAATGGTTCGGGTCCTAGAGAAGCAATTTCCCGTCACAGCGACCGAAGAATGGTTCGGGTCCTGGAGGAGCAGTCTCCCGTCAAGGCGACCGAAGAAAGGTTCGGGTCCTAGACAAACCATTGATTGTTTTAACAGGCGACCAAAGAATGGTTCGGGTCCTGGAGAAGCAATTTCCCGTCACAGCGACCAAAGAATGGTTCAGGTCCTAGACAAACCATTGATTGTTTTAACAGGTGACCGAAGAATGGTTCAGGTCCGAGACAAATCACTAATTACTCCAATAGGCAACCGAAGAATGGTTCGGGTCCTAGACAAACCATTGTTTGTTTTAACAGGCGACCGAAGAATGGTTCGGGTCCTGGAGAAGCAATTTCCCGTCACGGCGACCGAAGAATGGTTCGGGTCCGAGACAAATCATTGATTATTTTAACAGGAGACCGAAGAATGGTTCGGGTCCTGGAGAAGCAATTTCCCGTCATGGCAACCGAAGAATGGTTCGAGTCCAAGACAAACCACTGATTGCTCCAACAGGTGACCGAAGAATGGTTCGGGTCCTAGAGGAGCAATTTCCCGTCAAGGCGACCGAAGAAAGGTTCGGGTCCTAGACAAATCATTGATTGTTTTAACAGGCGACCGAAGAAAGGTTCGAGCCCTAGAAAAGCAACCTCCTCACATCACCAGGTAAGATGACGCCTTGATACTTGCCAAACTCGAGGTTCACACCCTATCTCACTCACTCCCGATAAGTAACTACAGGTATCTTCTTATCTGTCTTAGTATATGTAAAGTTATATTGCTCTTTTTGCATAGGATAATAAGTCCCAAATAAAATATAACCTGCTACGCATGCATGGATAAAATTTAGGCATCAGTTTGTCTTTGAATGCAACCTCTGCAAGCTCACCTTCAAAGAGGGGCAGCTCTTGACGCCTTAATTTTATTTAGGTTTATTGTATTAATTAATTAAGTTTTTTTATTTTTTCTTTTCGAGTAAATAATATAGAAATAAAAAATTAAAAAATAAAGTAATAAAAAAAAACAGCAAAACAAAGCAAAAGAAAAACAAAAAGAAAGAGGAGCAGCCCCTCCATGGGCCCTCGACCCATTTCCGCCCAGCCCGGCCCCTCTGCGTCTTCTTCTTCCTCACGCCTCTATAGCGCACGCGCAGAGGGCGTGACGGAGGGGAAGGGGGTGGATGGACGGCCGTCGCACGTGGAGCAAGGGAGCAGTTGGCGTCGACAGGACGTGACCGAAGGAGATGATGGCGGATGGGACGGCGATCCAACCGGCGGGTCGAAGCCCCGCCGACCGGCCGCCCCTGCGCCTATAAATATAGGGGGGCCACCATCGACGAGAGGGAGGCAGAGAAGAGAGATCCGAGGGAGAGAAAGGCCGGCCAAAGCTCGAGGTCCCCTGAGAGACTTCGGGGAGCTCGAGTGCAAGGTCGACCGTGGCATGGTGAGCTCGGAGGGGTCCCCGAGAGACTTCGGGGAGCTCGAAGGGCGAGCCCGAGGGAGAGAGAGAGAGCCCCGGCCAGATCTGACCTAACCCAGGCCTCGCCGTCACCGTCGTTGTTTGCTGCGGCCTCCACCGTCGCGAACCGCCCTCCTACCGTCGCCATCCCCATTCGAGAGAAGGTAAAAAAGGGCGTCATCGTTCATCGTAGCCGTTTTCCGTTGACCTAGCCGTCGTCGCCGTCGCCATTGTCGCCACCGTTGTCGTCATCGCCGCCAAACACCTCGGTTCCCCCCCCCCTTTCGGCGCCGTGGATTCGCAAACCCTAGGGTTTGCGATTTTTCGGGTCATCGAATCGAATCCGGGTCTCGGAACCGGGTAGGGTTTCGCGAGATTCCGGGCGAGCAGCCAGTCGCGAGGTCGTCGGACCGGGTAGGGTTTCGCGAGGAGTCGGGTCTCGGAGCCGGGTTGTCGGGCCGGACTGGGCGACCCTAAACGCCCGGCGACGGCGTCATTTTCTTTTCTTTTTTTTAAAGTCGGGCCCGTGTAGTGGACCCGTCTGCGTTTGGTGGCCGGTCATACCCAACCGCGATTCGACCCGGGTCGGTTTTATTTTGTTTTATTATTTTAATATAAAATAATATTCTAATAAATAATAAATAAATAATTTATTTTCAAAAAAATCAAAAATGTTTTAATTTCCAGAAAATCGAAAAATATTTAAAAAATGTTAAAAAAATGTTTTATTTTCTAAAAAAATCGAGAAAAATCAAAAATAACTTATTTTCCAAAAATATTTTGAAAAATACTAAAAAATATTTTATTTTCCAAAAAATGCCAAAAATCCAAAAAAGCCAAAAATTCATGAAAAAGCCAAGAAATTCAGAAGAAACCAAAAAGACTTGTATTTTTCCAAAAAATACCAAAAAATCCAAAAAAATCCCTTTTATGTCCAAAAAATTAGAAAACGACTCAACAAATGTTTTTCCTCCCGAAAATGCATGGAAAATCCCTTGAACATCCAAAAGCCTTAGGGTTTAAACAAGATTAGGTACCGAAAGAGCATTAGTGATTAACTAGTGTAATCAAGTCTCCGATCCTAATTTGTCTAATTGTACGAGGAGTGAGTATTTCTCCCGATACTTAGCTTGGGTTTCTAATCAACCCACCCCAAATCGATTAGTGGCGACTCCATTTTAAAAATTGATTTTTAAGTTAAAAATTTGAACCATTAAGTCGTGAATTGGTGGACTTGGGAGAGTCCGGGCTTAATAATTTCAGCCGAGCCATTAGCCTCCTTAGGCGTTCGTACCCAATCACGGGCGCCGGAAAAAAGAGGTCGCGACACTACAGACGATGGACAGAAATAGCAGGGCTTGGAACGACAGGAACCGAGTCTCAATCGACAAAAAACAGGAAAGAAAAGAAACAGTTGATAGGATTTCAAGTTCGACGTTCAAACCCACCAAACCAGCCATGCTCCGATCGTAATTCAGCACACTGTGCTGCAAATGCTAACTATTAGAGCTCAACCTACTGAATAATCTCATTCGAAAGCAGCCCTAGCTGGCTCTGGAGGATCCGTGAGGAAGATGTCCAGGAGCTGATCGATGGTGGTGAACTGCATTTCCGGGTACATTCTTGAAGCCTCGAGATCATCTTCCTTTATCTCGTAGCTCATCAGGTCTCCCTTGACGAATATGGAGTGAAGTATGGAGACGGGTATGTTTTCTGGAGGTGGCAGAGCTTAACAAAGGACACAAAAACTAGGAAGCGTCAGCAACCTTTCTGGAACCGATTCACGGCACAAGCACAGAAAACCAAGTCTCGACTAATGTCGGGGTGGCGGCGGTGTCTTGAAGAAAATTTCAGGGCAGTATCGTGATTGATTGCGATAAAGGCGAGGACCTTATCATAATTGAGGCAAAATAGAGGGGGTTTGGAGAGAATACACTAGTGATTTGAGCTTACTTTGAGAGAGCTTGACCAGATCTTCCTCGGGCACGTAGACTTTCTTGAAGCTCCGACCCGTTTTCTCCTCCCACAGCGAAATCAGTTGGTGCTGAGAGATTATGTTCGGTTTCGGGCGATAACTGACGACCCGATTGCACGCCCTCGGATCATTCGCCACCTTGATCGTGTACTTCCCTATGTCTTCCTCGTAATTTAGCACGGCTAGCACAAAAAATAGAATCTTCAATCATATTCAAAAATGGAAAATACATACGATAAAGGCAAGGTTAAGTCTCTAAACTTTTTTTCATCAGATTTTTAAACGGCAAAACAAACATGAATAGATAAATTTATGGTTCACAAATTCAATTGCATGAAAATTATTTCTAGGGGTGGCATTACCAACGTGAAAAAGTTTAGGGACCTCCCTTACCACTCGAAATAAATTCGGTAGTTTCAGCCTTTTCAATTCAAAGTAAAGCCCTTCATTTAAAATCAGATCGGCCAGACTTTTATTATTTACCTATCACCTAACTTTTTTGAATGGTGAGCCTTTCGTAAGCAAATGACCGAGGAAATTCTTTAGAGGATCCTGCGATTTTCTCGTACAATGTGGATTGACTCCATCCATCGTGTCCATGTCCCACAAAGGATAGGGTCATTGGAGTGATTTGCTCGGGCCAAAGTCCATGGATCTAAATAAATCACAGTCATCGATTGTGTGGGATGTAAAAGCAGGATCCACATGATCGATTATTTCGATAGAGATGGGTCGTGTGAATTTAGACAAGCCCGAGCCGAGCTGAGCTGAGAGAGAGAGTACCATTGGCTTCGCCATCGCCGTAGACAACAATTTCATCATGGGGGTTATGGGGATGGAGGAGGAGATTGACGAAGTATGCAGCGAAGCAGTTTGCAGTGATGAAGGTGAAAGGAATGCTTGCAGCTTCGATGGCCCTCCTAATCTTCCTCTTCTTCTCCAAGAACTCTTCGAATGGAGGGAGTGGCGTTATTTTATCCTCCTCACACCCGAAATCAGACGGCACAAACCTCTAGTCAAAAAATAAATAATAAGACATAGGATTTCATCAGTACCATCCGATTAATTCCAATGTATAATAATTCACACGCAATATCCACGAAAATCAATCGAATCAAAAGGTTTGGCCCAGTTGATTCCCATAGGTTTTTAGATGATGCCAATTTCTAAACTTTTTGAGCGTTTGATCCAGTTATTTTATCTCATACAATATTCGGATGCTCATTTAAACAAAATTCTATTCCTTTTAGATCAAGGGCATTTGAACAGTAGAAAGGTTTTGTTGCTTCTTTGAGGTTTTCTAGAATTTTGATTCTAAACTGAAATTTTTCACATATTTCAACAAAAGAGAAAGTACATATTAAGATGAGATGGAAAGTATGATATGCTTTTTGTTGATGCGGTTTTTTAAGATAATAGTTATTTCTTTTCTTTAAAAAAATTCAATTTAAAGTCAAAAAGTATAATATCATTCTTTTTCTTGGTGAAATTCGAATGGTGCTCAGTGGCATAATTTCTTGAAACGGGTAAAGACCTAACTCAAAAATAATATATTGAAGGCTTGACCAATTAGCAAGGGAAAAGATGATTAAGGTAATGAGCGAATGGAATTTCTTTCATCATTTTGCTATATTTCCTCTTTGTCTTGTAGCTTCGATAAACTTCATCCATCTCCATTTAATCGTGCATGTCATGCTTCTCATCTTTTCCCGATTTTACGTTAATTTCATATCTCGCCTTATCTAAGTTTAACCGATTATGCCATAAAATAAAAAAAGTATTAACCAAAAAATATTCAACAGATTTCTTACGGATCGACTATCGGGGGTGATAATCGGATTGCTGAGGACGTCTCACGTGCAACACTGAGGGAGCAAATCTGAATGCACGGAATCTTCTCATTAATTTCAAGTAATTAAGCCTCTATTGGATTTGCCCCGACCATTCGGTTTGATAGACCTACTCTTATACTTGTCACTAGAGAAGCGATTTTCAATGCATCGAATTTTCTCATTAATTCCAAAAATTTAAGTCTCTACTAGCTTTGCCTTGACCATTCACTGTATGATATATCTACTCTTTTGTTTCTAATAAGAATAAGAAGAGTAAAAAGTGCGATCTTTTTTCTGCATCTGCTTGGAGTAAGAGAGGGTGGCACGGATAGCTTAGATCGAAACTTTTGGAGTTAAGAAGCAAGAATTGGAGCAAGATTTTTTATATTTTTGGGTCTTTTAGCACCCAAACTCCTTAACAAAATTGATTTATCATACGCTTGAATCAGGTACATTCGACTTTAAGAAAAAAGACAGAAAGAACCTTTCTGTCAAAAAAGTAAAAGAGATTGAATGACGGGTTTCATAGATTGGGGAGTATGAACAAAAATAAGTCTTCAATTCAGTTCTAATTTTTTTTTTTTATCAACTGAGTTCTAAACCTTTTTTGTGCTAATTCACTTCATCTAATAAATTTTGACTAGTCGGTGTGGACATGGATGTCAGCCATCCTATGAGGCGCGATTGATACTAACGTGAATAATTTTAATAATATTTTAATATTTTGTAATTATTTAAGTATTTTCTTTTTTCCTTTTTTTTTCTTCCTCTCTTAGCATTCATAGAGGAAGAAGATGAAGGGAAAAAAAAAGGGAATAAGAAGAGAATAAATAAATAATCAAATAAATAAATAAATAATTCAAAAAAATCATTAAAATTTGTCCACGTCAATATTGGTCAGGCTGTCATGTTGACTTCAGTTGGCCAAAATCTATTGGATGAACTAAAGTGGTATGAATGTAAAAATTTTAAAACTCAATTGACTATAAAAAAAAAAAAAAAAGGTTTAGGACTAAACCGACACAATTATAATAGGTTGAGAACTGTTTTGGTAATTTTCTCCTAAGTTGGTGAGAGATAACTTACTTTGATGTTGCCGGCGGCGATGATGGCATCGATGATCTTGAGCTGGTCAAGTACTTGAGGGTATGCCAAAGCGGAGATAACTATGTCCACCTGCTTTAGTGCTGCCACAATCTTCTCATGTTCCTCTAACTCTCCCTATTTCATTGCCACAACAATTCAATGTAAAACATATATATTAATGGCCAGTTTTGCTTTGTCCCTATTCCTCCAACTAATCTTCGAATTCACGGATTGTAAATATGTTGCAAGTGATGATATCCACAACATATAGCACAATAGTCGGAAATATAACTGAAAAGAAATATAGCCTTTGTCAATAATCAGGTGCGTGTCGAATCCACACCCTCATACCTCTAATTAAAAAGAAATAGTAAGGGCCATGCATACACACAAATGTATCCGAATGAGCTCCCATCACATGTGAGAGAGAGAGAGAGAGAGAGAGAGGAAGAGAGGCACACATACTTCGATGATGTTGATGCCGATGGAGCGGAACTCATGCCGGAGGTTGAGGTTCGAAGGTCCCGTCTGGGGACCGGTGGGGCGGGCGTAAATGCAAGTCGGGTGGCCCAAAGAGACGCTCGCCCTCACGATGTGCTTGCCAATGTATCCGGTGCCACCGAAGACGAGGATCCTGCTCACTTCCGCCTCTCTTGCCATTAGCCCTTACTCTCGTCTTCTCCTCCCTCTCTTTTCGGCTCTCGCCCATTCGAGTGGGCCTTGTGTACTCCCCTTTATATGCCTTAAGACTGATGGGGCTTCCCTCTCCCTGTCGGCTGCATTATATCTACCACAAATGCACCCTTACGCCCAAAACATCATCTTATCTCGCACCGCATGAGTTTCCCCCCGAATTTCAATGATTGCAAAAATACAAAAGGGCACGGTACGTTGGATGACCGAAATCGATCGTCCCTCCTTCGGCCTCGAACGTGACATAAAAGAGGGACTGTTGGGTATCGAGTAAAGGACAGAAATTATGGCATCTGCCATGTGAAGTTGACTGACACTGTTGGACAATTCGAGGACACAGCTTTCCCATTCGTTGTGGACTCTATTCGCTCTCGCCTGAAATGGGACCTTGAAAGGTCCACGGCACGGCCGTTTGGTGAAAACTTCGAGGAGAAATGGAGATGCTCCTATAAAAGGAAAGTCAATTTCATTCTTCACTGAAACCCACGATTTTTTACTTCCTATTTGGCATTTGCTCAATTACGTCTAAGATTTCCATATTATTTCCCGAATTGGGTGAAATTTAGGGCAAAAATTGAAGATGAAAGGTGATCAATTGAAGATTGGTAGAGAGAGAAAGACGCGAGTGATGTGAATTTTTTTATTTATTTTGTCGTTGTTAGTACAGCACAAAAGACTCTTTTCTCAATCAAAGAAATAATTCTTGCACCTTTCTCTTTCTGCGTCCCCACCCACTAGATCCCCATCTCTGGGTTGTGTCCAATCCATAACTCATGTTCAACCAACCATTCTAACCTCGGTCTAACTCCCTATCTTTGATTTGTTGAATTTCCTCGACAATCAATATTACATTATGAAGATTTTTTTTTTTTTGTCAGTCTTACTTTATTCTTACTCTACACTCACTCTCACTCTCAGACTTTTGCTCTGCCTCTTACAGGGCGTGAGAGTCGAAACCCACCCCTGAAACTTACGCGTCCTCACCCCATCCCTCCCTGAGAATGTGGGGATTTGAACCCTTCACCTTCCCCTTCCATGTTGAAAGGGTGGCCACTGGAGCGAATCACAGTGGTTCATTATATTATGAAGATAGATTAGCTCTTTTGTGTACATAGGTGACATATAAAAATTATTCAAACTCACTCCAAAAGGCAAAAATCCACTTTTAGTTTCTAAACCTTTGCATAACCTTTGCATACTTTCAACCAATGTCCCTCCCACTCTGAATTTAATTAATTGTAGTTGCATGTCTAGTCAAAGACATCACGAGACCAAGTGGGAAAAACTTGTGTCACCATGGGCATGCACTATCAACCAATGTCAAATACAACGACAATAGCCAAACTATGAGCGATCAGATTTCTCGACACAAACACTGTAAATCAAGCATTCCACGTAATACTTGTGTCGATTCCGGCGAACACATACATTTCGTTCAGTGAAATTGATTTGAAATTAGAGGGACTTAATTTGACTAGCTATTGAAGTTTGAGGGCTTGATTAGACCAACAACTTGATTATAAAGATACAAAAATTCAGGGACCATAAATGGAAATATACCTAGCCTATTTGAGCCAAAAAAACTGACGTGTTTCTAAATTTTTCTATCTCACAATATGGTCCCGACTTCAATAACATTCAACGTCAGCAAAGAGGAGGGAATGAAACTTGGAATGGAAAACTCAAATTCAAACAAGGAGGCTAATGACCATGATTACACGAGAGTCAAGTCAAAGGGCTAGGTCTCTAAACAAGTCCTTCATTTCAATGGTTTTTAGATTTTTCACCCCAATTTTTGCACAACCGAAAGGCAAGTTCAACACGACGCCCCAAGTAATTTGGTTTATGGACGGACTAAAAACAATAATGATCCAGGCAGGGGTCAAAATCGAAACGCCAAAAAGTGGTGGGCCAAGAAGAAAGGCCTTGAGAAGATGGACATCTAGCCCCAAGTC
Organism: Eucalyptus pumila; assembly: GCA_016097595.1. NCBI lineage: Eukaryota > Viridiplantae > Streptophyta > Magnoliopsida > Myrtales > Myrtaceae > Eucalyptus > Eucalyptus pumila. The sequence goes on from CM027855.1 coordinate 16,609,889, forward strand.
CAGTCCATCGCGAAAAAATGGCTGCCTATAACCCAACATCCCTCAGGTCCCTTCTCAAGTCAGCTCCACAGATTGTGACAGGGTTCTAATTTTGGCCCGACCACATCTTCTAGTCCCTCTAATTCTCGCTCTCAGTGCAATTCGATCCCCCCAGCTTTCTATTTCGCTTGACTGATCCTTCTAAATTGCCCCCTTTACGCAATCAGGTCCTTCTACCTAACGTAGATAACATGTTAACGTGTTGATTTATTGTTTATTTTGGATTGATCGAAGTTTTAGCTCTCTAAGCTTTTGTTAGTTTATGTAAACATTTTTATGACAGAATATTTAAATAATAAACCATGTTTTCATCTTGTGAGATTTTATGAAATCACGCTAACTGTTCTAAAATTTTAGACTAATTAATGAATGAATGGTTTATTATTTAAATATTCCAACACTTCCTATCACGTTTAATTTAGTCTTTTTACTTAGTACTAACTGTGGATATTTAATTGGAGAGGCAAATGAGACTCGAAAAGATTCAAATTCAAGACATGCAACTCTAATACTATATGAGATTTTCACTATTTTTAAAATGTTTTCTAAAACAATTGGTAATGATCCTATAAAATATCACACTTGTTGTAAAATATCGCGTGGCGAATATATAATAGAGAAGAAATTAGAGAAGAGAAAGCAAGTGAACACTCAAGATAGCAGCAAGATGAGAGAGTTTTATTTCTGGTATCTCACGGTCGTGTTTCCGTGCGATTGTGTCTTGTACATCAAAACTAAACTCCTATTTATAGGAGAACAAGAATGTACTTATCATTAATATCAATGTATCGAATGATACATGTACAAGATAAGGGAGACGAACGTTCATTGTATAGGGAGATGTACTTAGAACATTTGATACAAATGTACCATAATAAGTACATTAGATAAGATGAATATAATGAATATTCATTCATGTATTCTATCCATTCATGTTAACACTCCCCCTTGAATATTCATCATATTCATTACGAATGTGCATTGAATGATACTGCCTCATTAAAAACCTTAAGCCGGAAAAACCCAGTGGGATAAAAACCGGACAAAAGGGAAAAAGAGTGCAGAGCACAAATGTTATGATCTCTCCCTTTTATGGATGCATTAATTGCCTCGTTAAAAACTTTAAGCCGGAAAAACCCTATGGGAAAAAAAAAACCGGACATAAAGAAAAAAGAGTGCAATGCATATATAGCCACTCCTGGGGCTAATCATTATTGCATCTTGTGAACTAGCCACATATCAATGCTGCAATGTATAATTCATAATATCTCCCCCTCAATTGAGCCATATAGATATGCCGTCACAACGTCCATAAGACGCATTTCCAATCTTTCAAAGATTGCTAGGCTAATGAGAAAACGAAATGTAATCATATCCATCACAGGTGAATATGTCTCATTATAATCAATCCCAAGTCTCTAGGAGAATCCTTGGGCAACGAGTCGGGCTTTATACCTAACAACCTCGTTTTTCTCATTTCGTTTCCTGACAAATACCCATTTATATCCAATGAGCTTTACATTATTGGGGATACGAGTTACGAGTTCAAAAACCTCTCGTTTAGCTAGGGAAGCTAATTCAGCCTTAATTGTTTCCTCCCACTTAGGCCAATCTTGCCTTTGACAGCATTTAATAATAGATTGCGGCTCACAATCATCATCCATAATTTTATGAGCAATTGAAAATGCAAAACATCATCAATGATGATTTCATTTCAATCCAAAATTTCATTACAGTAGGTAATGGAATTCTCAGTATTCCCGGGGCTAGTGCTCCTTTCATGGGTTTGCGCCTCTTCAGGGGCAATAAGTTCTTTGGGAGCGAGCACAACGCTAGGCTCTTCTGGAGTGAATTCCTGATTCTTTCCCCTTCGTTTTCGAGGAGCAGTATCTTTTGATCCTATCGGTCTACCACGCTTCAAGTGCGGGGGATTTTGATCCATTTTAGCCTGTTCTTCGGGAACAGCTATCCTAGCTGGAGCATTTGCAGCTGGAATATGAGACTTCGTTACCTTAGAAGCATCATTAAATGCGTCAGGAAGTCTATTGGCCATAGCCTGTAAATGGATTATGCGTTGCACCTCGTTTTCACATTCAGGAGTCCTTGGGTCTAATTGAGATAAATTTTTCTCATTCCAGGAAAAAACCTTAACTGGTTTTTGTTTTGCGATCATGGAAGTTGTAGGTATCCCAATTGATGGAAACCTAGTCTCATCGAAATGACAATCCGCAAACCTGGCGCAAAAAGATCACCGATAGTTGGTTCCAAGAACCTAATGATAGATGGTGAATTAAACCCAACATAAATGCCCAAACGGCGTTGGGGACCCATTTTCGTCCTTTTTGGCGGTGCTACAGGCACCTGTACTGCACAACCAAAGGTGCGTAGATGTGAAATATCTGGTTCATAACCAAGAACCATTTGAAGGGGAGATTGTAAAATATTAGCAGTGGGGCGTAATCTTATTAAAGCTGCCGCATGCAAAACTGCATGACCCCATGCTGTATCGTTGAGATTAGTTCTCAATAATAGAGTGCGGGCAATGATTTGGATACGTTTAATCAAGGATTCTGCCAATCCATTTTGAGTATGAACATATGCAACCGGGTGCTCAACCTCGATTCCGAGTGAAGCACAATATGTATCAAAACTCTTTGATGTAAATTCACCAGCATTATCCATCCTTATGCTCTTAATTGGATAATCAGGGAATTGTGCCCGGAGCTTTATAATCTGCGCAAGTAAACGTGCAAATGCGACATTGCGTGTAGATAATAGGCAAACATGGGACCATCTACAGGATGCGTCCACTAATACCATAAAATATCTAAATGGTCCACTTGGTGGTTGTATTGGTCCACAAATATCACCCTGAATTCTTTGTAAGAATAAAGGAGATTCAAAATTAACCTTTGTTATAGAAGGTTTGATAATGAGCTTTCCTTGTGAGCAAGCCTCACAATTATAATCTTTGGACAACAATACCTTTATATCCTTTAAAGGGTGCCCTTTTGTATTTTGAATTATCCTACGCATCATTGAAGCGCCAGGATGACCAAGGCGATCATGCCACAGTCCAAATTGATCAGGGCTTACCAATCTCCAGGATATGGTAGCGTAGGTTTCAATAGCTTTAATCATGACACAATACAAACCCATAGAAGAAGCTTCTAACTTCTCATGGATGGTCTTCAGGCCCATCTTATAAGAGGAAATGCCAATGTATTCCTTATCTTGCTCATAAATAGTCTCAATATGGTACCCATTACGGCGTACATCTTTGAAACTGAGCAGATTCCTTTTTGATTGAATGCTTAGAAACGCATTCTCAATATGCAGGATTGTACCATTTGGCAAAATAATTGTAGCATTCCCAAAACCATCAATAATCGGAACAGGACCTGATATTGTATGGATTTGTGCCTTACGCAATGTCATACTCGAGAAAAAACGTCTACTACAAAATATAGTATGTGTTGTTGCACTATCAAGCAAACAAACATCTTCCTTTTTCTCGGTATTTTCCATTTGCATTTATATTGACAACTTCAGGTGTCAAGTATCATAAAAGTTGCATATAATCCTTGCAAAATCAAATCCTTAAATTAATTAAAAGGATTTCTAAATATCCACCGCTACTTCAGGAGCAGAAGGATACTTTTAGATTTGAAATTTTGGCTTCGGGCCAAGAAAAATAAAAATGAAGAATTGATAGAAGAAGATGAAGTATAAGTTGATTAATGAAAAGAATACCCACCTTGCAAAAATTACTTACTCAATCGGTAGATCTTTGTACTTGCAAAAGTTACTTACTCAGTCGGTAGATCCTCGTGCTGATAACGTGTTGTAAAATATCGCGTGGCGAATATATAATAGAGAAGAGATTAGAGAAGAGAAAGCAAGTGAACACTCAAGATAGCAGCAAGATGAGAGAGTTTTATTTCTGGTATCTCACGGTCGTGTTTCTGTGTGATTGTGTCTTGTACATCAAAACTAAACTCCTATTTATAGGAGAACAAGAATATACTTATCATTAATATCAATGTATCGAATGATACATGTACAAGATAAGGGAGACGAACGTTCATTGTATATGGAGATGTACTTAGAACCTTTGATACAAATGTACCATAATAAGTACATTAGATAAGATGAATATAATGAATATTCATTCATGTATTCTATCCATTCATGTATTTCATAACAACACTCATGAATATTAAGCAATATTCTTTTAAAATGAATTGCTTCAACTCCATAGTTAATAAGATTATGTTCTGCCTAAAAGAATTATTGTGGCCCATGTGATTTTATTAATTAACTGTTTAATAAATATTTAATGCTAAAATGTATTGGCTATTAGAAGTTATGACTCTAATAAAATAATATAATCATCATCGAAAAGTTATTATTCTTCCAAAGAAGTGCGACTCAAAAGTTAAAAGGCACTTTAATGAAAGGCAACTATTAATAGCATATATAAATAAGAGTATGGTCCTCTCTCCATGCACAACGTGAAAAAGAACTTGTATTTAATCATCCATCAAACGTAATACATTAAGGAAAGTGTGGGTCAAGGGAGAGAAATCAGATTCTTCATCTTTTTGTTTTTCCATGACAAATTTTTTCAAGGGTTTTGCTATGGATAAAAGTATGTTTTCATTCCTCTTATCATGAAAATCATGAAAATCAAAGATCCTTTGTTTTAAATTTTCAGTATTATAGAATTACATTATCGCTTACAATTGGTATTACGTTATCGCTTGTTTTCATGTTATCTGCCTATTGTTGAAATGTTTTCAGAGGGGTTTTGTCCTAGGAAATCCAAATGACAAAAGGCACGGCGGAAACAGGGCGAAAAAAATGAAGAAAAATAGTTAATAGGTGCCAAGCGCGGGGGGGGGGGGGGGAAGACACGTGGAATACACACGCCCCACCCACACGCTGAAGGGTCAGGCATGTGGAACCCACACACCACATGCCCATACGTGCATTAGAGGCCTTGGCGCATGTCATCCACATGCTCGTGGATTCGGCACGTGCCTTGCATGCACCTGCACAACATTAAAGGAGCATGCCATGCATGCGCCTGTTGTCGAGAAAATATTGGGTGGGTTTTACACTCCACGTAGGCGAAATGTAAAACCATAGAAAAATCAACACGCGTTGCCACGTGTAAATGAGGTCAGTGATTCAAAATTTTGCATCTTCCCCCTCTTCTGCTCTCTCTCTCTCCTGTAGACCTGACCCACCTCTGCTCTCCTCTACGACGCTCTCTCCTTTGCTCTCCTCTGTAGACGGTCTCCTTCTCTCTCTCTCTCTCTCTCTCTCTCTCTCTCTCTCTCTCTCTCTCTCTCCTTGTTCTTTGTTCTATTGCGGTGAGAATAAAACTCGCAGTTCTGCTTCCATATGCTCTTCCCCCTCCTCTGCTCTCCCTCCTCCGCTGGTTGCTTCCATCTTCCCCCACCCTGACGCCGACACTGCCGATGCTCCTCTGCACAATGCCGACGCCCCTCCACCTCTGCCTCCGCCTCCATAGGTTGCCTCTGTCGCCCCCAACTCCAACGCCGATGCTCCTGCCTCCCTCTCGCGTACTCCAATCCACTCTCTCTCTCTCTCTTTCCTCCTCGAAGTCACACCTCTCTTCCAATGAATTGCGACGCCAACACCCCTCCGCCGATTACCTCCATTACCCCCTTCGCTAGTTGCCTCTGTCGCCTCCGACTCCGACATCGATGCCTCCGCCCCGACACTGACGCCCTTGCGCCTCCCTCTCGCGACCTCCACTCCACTCTCTCCCTCTTTCCTCTACGAAGCGCCCTTGCTGGCCAACCCCGACACCAACGAACCCCTGCTCGCGTTTTGGTCTCCCTCTTCACGAACGAAGGTGGCTCTACTTGCTCTCTCTCTCTCTCTCTCTCTCTCTCTCTCTCTCTCTCTCTCTCTCTCTCCTCCGTGAAGCCCCCCTTGCTCTCGAATGCGAACGCCGCCGACGCCATCACCTCCCGCCATCACCTTCCCAAGCCCCACCGATAGACACCCTATTGGCGACTCCCGTATGTTCGAAGGTTCGTTTTTTTTTTTTTTTTGGATTCCACTTAGTAGAATTCGATGCGATGTTAATGTTTAAGTTTACAGATTATTGCTTTATCTATGAAAACAAACAAAAAGAATTTCCCTGACATATGACTTTGGAGCTCTCTTTTAACTTGGAAGTTCCACAGCTCTTTTACAGATCAACTTCCAAGGAGTTAGGAAGTTGGACAGCATTGCTCATTCTCCTATCTATGCATCTTTCTCTGAGACTCTTGATGGATCATCAACTATATTGCATTCAAGTCTTAGGTAGGCATTGGATGTTCACATCAGATCCTTTTCATAGCAGAGTATCTCTATCTTCAAAAGACACACATGATTTATTACAGAGATGCGAAGAGACTATCATTCGATAATTAATTAATTTCGTGTTTGATGAGATTGATGTCATTGGTACAATTGCTGAGTTCCGACTTAATTAATCAAGTCTCATTTGAATAAGAGGGAAAAAGGTTGATGATTGACCTAATTCGATCGAATATCCAGCTAATGAAAAATAAAAACCCTTCAACTAAGTAACTTTAAATCGCATTTAAAACATAGCCAACTATATATTGTTAAGGTTTGCCAATTATAGCAAGTTGAAACAGTCAATTCAAAAGTATCCATCTTTCAATGTTAATTTTTGAGATGCGAAGTTGAGGAAAGTCTATGTTTACATGTGACGTGCAATAACACATTCTAATTTCTTTTTTAGATAAAGCAAACACATTAGAAATGAGTTTACGATTGTGAATGGTAATTTTTTGTGGCATTACTTGAGTTAGGCAAAAGGAGTCCTAATCTCTAGCTTGCTGCTAAATTAGCTTTCTAAGAATATTGGTGTCTCCTACCATTGTGGCCTTGATCTGATTAGTTTTTAAAAACTGATTTTGACTTATTAACAGTTTCACCGGTATACTTCCTGCAGCAAGATTGTCATTACTGCTACTCATACTCCTCGGTTTGGTTTGTCCATGAATAAGTGATGCTTGGGATGCAGACAAGGAGTAACTAAGGGTACTACTTTTTTCGGTTTGGTTTGTCCATGAATAAGTGATGCTTGGGATGCAGACAAGGAGTAACTAAGGGTACTACTTTTTTGTGCCACTGGAACATCGATCCTGAAGTTCCATCAACCTGTCTGAAAGGACTAGATGAGCTCTTAGATGCCTTTTCACCAGAAATCTCATACATGGCTGCAGAACTTATGTTATTGAGAATAGATTAAACAGCCATTCCTCAGATTACTGAACTTACCAAAAGAAGAAAATCTGCTGAAATTATCATTACTCACCATTAACTCTCGCACGACGTGTGTAGGTAGACGGTGTAGTGTGATTTGACTTAGCAACTACCGATCTCTCTGAAGAGCTTAAATATGGTTCATCCATCAACAAAGACAACTTTGTGCAATCCTTCTGGTATTCTCGTGAGAGGATCCTTTTAACTGTTGTCTTTGAAGGCTCATAACTTGCCCAGCTCTGTATCGACAAAGTAATAGCCAAATATTTTTAGGGCACCATGAGTGCCATATGAAAAGCAAGGGTCATTTGATCTTTCAGTTCAGAGACCACACATTCAAGGATGCTTCACATTATATCTAAAATTTAACAATTCTGCACCATTGACTAGTCTCCTTAAGAGTTAAGAGGACATGAGTCTCTTTGGCCAAATTCTTCAAGGAACAACTGGTATATTTAAGTCCACACAATTTTCTGGTTGCATTACTTCCAGTATCCCTTTCTCAATCACCATTTATTCAGCATGGCATGCTTAGTTCCATTTCAACAGCGCATTACGCACTTCTGTTTTCTGAACTATAGAATACTTAATGGACTTGTTACTCTGCACTCTCTAGAATGTATGAACATATGGTTTTATGATATTTCAACAGTTTCAGATGAAAGGTCCATGTTCCTCAGTATTTAAAAGAACAAAAATTCCTGGATGTTCATTTTCTCCTTCATTTGCATTTTCTTAATTCTACCCTAATTTTGCATCAAACAGGAGACAAGACTACACGACATGATATAATCAGGAAGAAGTGATTTGGCAGACAGCTAAGCAGCAGAAGCAAGCCTGCTGCAGACCATAATAGTACACAACACACCAATTGAGTTAACTGGTCAGCCACTCAATCAACTTAGAGCATTCCAAGAATTATTCTGGAAAGCATCAAATGGAAGTCATCTTCTAAACGATCGCATCAACAAAGGTGAAAAGTGGACTTAACAAGATAATCACCTGATCCAGGGAGTCTCTCCATCTCCGGGCAGTTTCCGGTTCAGAAGGCTTCAGAGCACTAGTCCGGTTTCTTCTAGAATGATCTTTTGTAGCAACGGTATTTGAAAGCGTGATCTTTTTATCTCCAGGGCTTTTAGGAACTTTTGTCACATCAGGGGAGCAGAAAGAGGCATCATAGGAAATTCCAATTTCATCAAACAATTCTTTTTTAACGTTCTGCTTAACTGAAGGTGACTCAATACTCAACAATGACATTTGTCTTGAGAGAGTCAGAAAGTTACTCGGCAGCCATTATTTTAGATGTCATCGCATTGTATAAACTTTTGAAGGATTGAATCGATCTGCAAAATGGTTGAATTAATGTTACATGTTACAGAATAAGCCATGTATCATGCATCAAGTTTCTTCAAATGTGTAAAGCATGTCTTAGAGCCAATATGATAAGCAGGGTGCACCGGTAAAATCATTCCATCACAACCAAAGCTGAGACGAAGATTAAACATAATGGAAACGGAGAGACTCTGCCTAACGTGGCAAGGCTGCCTATATTTAGTTATGCAAAAAATCTAGCGGTGAAAGAGTCTAAGGCAGTTTGAGCAATTTTTTGGGAGTGCAAAGAATTTATAAGATGAGCTTGCAATTTTAATGTGGTAGTGGTACTGGCATCAAAAGGAGAAAGGCCATATGCTAAACTCAAACTCAAGATATAATCAAACCTGGCAGGCTCATATCTATTTTGAAGACCTCTTCGACCTCCATGAGCTTCACTTATGTCACCAAATTTGTTAAGTTCCAGGGTATTGAAGTGCCTTTCTAATTTAATCAGCTCATTGGTCAGATCCTGGAATATGACACATAATCAGTATATTTCATCCGAACAGAAGTCCATACATAAACAACATACATAAGAGACCCTAACCTGGTTTAGTTTCAAAATATGCTGCCGCTCCATCTCCAGTTCTGTACTCAGTTTCTGCCGATTCCAAAGTTCCCAATACCGATCATCCTTAGCTTGTTTAACAATTCCTTCCACATACATTTTCCTAGCCAAAACTGAAAGCCACATGAAAAATTGCTGATAAGCTTACCTTCATTAGACAATCCAGTGAAAAGCAGAAGCAGCAGAACTTCACCAAAGGAAGGGGAAAAGTTGAACATGTTCCGTCAGTTAAACAAAGTATAGGGGGCCAAAAACACAATTAGGCTACAAAGTTCAGTAGGAATATAGTAAATCAACTCTGCACTTGTGATGAAATTTACTTTATTTACCAGCATATCGTGTATACACAAGAAATTGGTTGACTAAAATTGGCAAAATCAGTGACTCGCCTAAAGCCATAATTCAATAGATAGACGCTTCCAAATAAATCACATATATTCATCTGATTATAGAAAACCTTGAAACTGAAAGTACCTTGTACGGTGTTGTCGAGCAGGCTTTGAACTTCTTCAAGTCGTTCATCCACTATACCCTACAATGTCCAGATGAACAAGACTAGAACTAAGTAATACATAAGTGCAAGTTAATGGAACAAAAGATATAACGTACATAATTTACTATATGAGAGGAGCAAAACAACAAGATTATCAGAAACAGCCACAAATACATGTAAAGGGAGAAGTACGGAGAACTAAAAAACGGACATATAAAAGCTCTGTACAAAATCATTGTACGAGTACAACATCTGAAGCTATGAAGAGATAGATATGGAAAACAAAAAAATTGATTTAAGCAATAATAGAAAAACGAGAAGTGACCTCTTCAGTATACGTGCATCTACCATCTCTTGACAGAAAGGAACTCAGAGTCCTTGTTTCTTATACTGATAAAGGATGCAAAAAAAATTACCAAGCTTCCAGCAATCAGAAAACTTCATTTCAAGAGCAACATAGCATAGATGTACAACATAAGCTGAATTATACTAGAGCGGTGACGGGACGCGATACAGAACAACTTAGAATAAAAGATAACCCTTTAAAGGAATTCCAAGACACTTTAGAGCTACAAGAGAAGCTGCAAGTAAACACAAAGGAAATATATGAGACACTTTGGCTAGAAAGATTCCCGATTCTCTCTTCTATCTCTTCAACTGGACCTTTCAATGAGATGGTACATGCATCCTTAAATCCACCCTTCCGCATTATAGAGTCCAGAAGTGTGTCCAGTTCATTGACCATCTCCTGATCTGGAAATTCAATGAAATTAGTCCTTAATAAACAGGAAGCCATCTGAATCCAGAACAATCCCTTTCCTGGACCACACCACGAAGACTAAAATCCCAAAGAGTTAAGAGGACATGAGTCTCTTTGGCCAAATTCTTCAAGGAACAACTGGTATATTTAAGTCCACACAATTTTCTGGTTGCATTACTTCCAGTATCCCTTTCTCAATCACCATTTATTCAGCATGGCATGCTTAGTTCCATTTCAACAGCGCATTACGCACTTCTGTTTTCTGAACTATAGAATACTTAATGGACTTGTTACTCTGCACTCTCTAGAATGTATGAACATATGGTTTTATGATATTTCAACAGTTTCAGATGAAAGGTCCATGTTCCTCAGTATTTAAAAGAACAAAAATTCCTGGATGTTCATTTTCTCCTTCATTTGCATTTTCTTAATTCTACCCTAATTTTGCATCAAACAGGAGACAAGACTACACGACATGATATAATCAGGAAGAAGTGATTTGGCAGACAGCTAAGCAGCAGAAGCAAGCCTGCTGCAGACCATAATAGTACACAACACACCAATTGAGTTAACTGGTCAGCCACTCAATCAACTTAGAGCATTCCAAGAATTATTCTGGAAAGCATCAAATGGAAGTCATCTTCTAAACGATCGCATCAACAAAGGTGAAAAGTGGACTTAACAAGATAATCACCTGATCCAGGGAGTCTCTCCATCTCCGGGCAGTTTCCGGTTCAGAAGGCTTCAGAGCACTAGTCCGGTTTCTTCTAGAATGATCTTTTGTAGCAACGGTATTTGAAAGCGTGATCTTTTTATCTCCAGGGCTTTTAGGAACTTTTGTCACATCAGGGGAGCAGAAAGAGGCATCATAGGAAATTCCAATTTCATCAAACAATTCTTTTTTAACGTTCTGCTTAACTGAAGGTGACTCAATACTCAACAATGACATTTGTCTTGAGAGAGTCAGAAAGTTACTCGGCAGCCATTATTTTAGATGTCATCGCATTGTATAAACTTTTGAAGGATTGAATCGATCTGCAAAATGGTTGAATTAATGTTACATGTTACAGAATAAGCCATGTATCATGCATCAAGTTTCTTCAAATGTGTAAAGCATGTCTTAGAGCCAATATGATAAGCAGGGTGCACCGGTAAAATCATTCCATCACAACCAAAGCTGAGACGAAGATTAAACATAATGGAAACGGAGAGACTCTGCCTAACGTGGCAAGGCTGCCTATATTTAGTTATGCAAAAAATCTAGCGGTGAAAGAGTCTAAGGCAGTTTGAGCAATTTTTTGGGAGTGCAAAGAATTTATAAGATGAGCTTGCAATTTTAATGTGGTAGTGGTACTGGCATCAAAAGGAGAAAGGCCATATGCTAAACTCAAACTCAAGATATAATCAAACCTGGCAGGCTCATATCTATTTTGAAGACCTCTTCGACCTCCATGAGCTTCACTTATGTCACCAAATTTGTTAAGTTCCAGGGTATTGAAGTGCCTTTCTAATTTAATCAGCTCATTGGTCAGATCCTGGAATATGACACATAATCAGTATATTTCATCCGAACAGAAGTCCATACATAAACAACATACATAAGAGACCCTAACCTGGTTTAGTTTCAAAATATGCTGCCGCTCCATCTCCAGTTCTGTACTCAGTTTCTGCCGATTCCAAAGTTCCCAATACCGATCATCCTTAGCTTGTTTAACAATTCCTTCCACATACATTTTCCTAGCCAAAACTGAAAGCCACATGAAAAATTGCTGATAAGCTTACCTTCATTAGACAATCCAGTGAAAAGCAGAAGCAGCAGAACTTCACCAAAGGAAGGGGGAAAAGTTGAACATGTTCCGTCAGTTAAACAAAGTATAGGGGGCCAAAAACACAATTAGGCTACAAAGTTCAGTAGGAATATAGTAAATCAACTCTGCACTTGTGATGAAATTTACTTTATTTACCAGCATATCGTGTATACACAAGAAATTGGTTGACTAAAATTGGCAAAATCAGTGACTCGCCTAAAGCCATAATTCAATAGATAGACGCTTCCAAATAAATCACATATATTCATCTGATTATAGAAAACCTTGAAACTGAAAGTACCTTGTACGGTGTTGTCGAGCAGGCTTTGAACTTCTTCAAGTCGTTCATCCACTATACCCTACAATGTCCAGATGAACAAGACTAGAACTAAGTAATACATAAGTGCAAGTTAATGGAACAAAAGATATAACGTACATAATTTACTATATGAGAGGAGCAAAACAACAAGATTATCAGAAACAGCCACAAATACATGTAAAGGGAGAAGTACGGAGAACTAAAAAACGGACATATAAAAGCTCTGTACAAAATCATTGTACGAGTACAACATCTGAAGCTATGAAGAGATAGATATGGAAAACAAAAAAATTGATTTAAGCAATAATAGAAAAACGAGAAGTGACCTCTTCAGTATACGTGCATCTACCATCTCTTGACAGAAAGGAACTCAGAGTCCTTGTTTCTTATACTGATAAAGGATGCAAAAAAATTACCAAGCTTCCAGCAATCAGAAAACTTCATTTCAAGAGCAACATAGCATAGATGTACAACATAAGCTGAATTATACTAGAGCGGTGACGGGACGCGATACAGAACAACTTAGAATAAAAGATAACCCTTTAAAGGAATTCCAAGACACTTTAGAGCTACAAGAGAAGCTGCAAGTAAACACAAAGGAAATATATGAGACACTTTGGCTAGAAAGATTCCCGATTCTCTCTTCTATCTCTTCAACTGGACCTTTCAATGAGATGGTACATGCATCCTTAAATCCACCCTTCCGCATTATAGAGTCCAGAAGTGTGTCCAGTTCATTGACCATCTCCTGATCTGGAAATTCAATGAAATTAGTCCTTAATAAACAGGAAGCCATCTGAATCCAGAACAATCCCTTTCCTGGACCACACCACGAAGACTAAAATCCCAAAGAGTTAAGAGGACATGAGTCTCTTTGGCCAAATTCTTCAAGGAACAACTGGTATATTTAAGTCCACACAATTTTCTGGTTGCATTACTTCCAGTATCCCTTTCTCAATCACCATTTATTCAGCATGGCATGCTTAGTTCCATTTCAACAGCGCATTACGCACTTCTGTTTTCTGAACTATAGAATACTTAATGGACTTGTTACTCTGCACTCTCTAGAATGTATGAACATATGGTTTTATGATATTTCAACAGTTTCAGATGAAAGGTCCATGTTCCTCAGTATTTAAAAGAACAAAAATTCCTGGATGTTCATTTTCTCCTTCATTTGCATTTTCTTAATTCTACCCTAATTTTGCATCAAACAGGAGACAAGACTACACGACATGATATAATCAGGAAGAAGTGATTTGGCAGACAGCTAAGCAGCAGAAGCAAGCCTGCTGCAGACCATAATAGTACACAACACACCAATTGAGTTAACTGGTCAGCCACTCAATCAACTTAGAGCATTCCAAGAATTATTCTGGAAAGCATCAAATGGAAGTCATCTTCTAAACGATCGCATCAACAAAGGTGAAAAGTGGACTTAACAAGATAATCACCTGATCCAGGAGTCTCTCCATCTCCGGGCAGTTTCCGGTTCAGAAGGCTTCAGAGCACTAGTCCGGTTTCTTCTAGAATGATCTTTTGTAGCAACGGTATTTGAAAGCGTGATCTTTTTATCTCCAGGGCTTTTAGGAACTTTTGTCACATCAGGGGAGCAGAAAGAGGCATCATAGGAAATTCCAATTTCATCAAACAATTCTTTTTTAACGTTCTGCTTAACTGAAGGTGACTCAATACTCAACAATGACATTTGTCTTGAGAGAGTCAGAAAGTTACTCGGCAGCCATTATTTTAGATGTCATCGCATTGTATAAACTTTTGAAGGATTGAATCGATCTGCAAAATGGTTGAATTAATGTTACATGTTACAGAATAAGCCATGTATCATGCATCAAGTTTCTTCAAATGTGTAAAGCATGTCTTAGAGCCAATATGATAAGCAGGGTGCACCGGTAAAATCATTCCATCACAACCAAAGCTGAGACGAAGATTAAACATAATGGAAACGGAGAGACTCTGCCTAACGTGGCAAGGCTGCCTATATTTAGTTATGCAAAAAATCTAGCGGTGAAAGAGTCTAAGGCAGTTTGAGCAATTTTTGGGAGTGCAAAGAATTTATAAGATGAGCTTGCAATTTTAATGTGGTAGTGGTACTGGCATCAAAAGGAGAAAGGCCATATGCTAAACTCAAACTCAAGATATAATCAAACCTGGCAGGCTCATATCTATTTTGAAGACCTCTTCGACCTCCATGAGCTTCACTTATGTCACCAAATTTGTTAAGTTCCAGGGTATTGAAGTGCCTTTCTAATTTAATCAGCTCATTGGTCAGATCCTGGAATATGACACATAATCAGTATATTTCATCCGAACAGAAGTCCATACATAAACAACATACATAAGAGACCCTAACCTGGTTTAGTTTCAAAATATGCTGCCGCTCCATCTCCAGTTCTGTACTCAGTTTCTGCCGATTCCAAAGTTCCCAATACCGATCATCCTTAGCTTGTTTAACAATTCCTTCCACATACATTTTCCTAGCCAAAACTGAAAGCCACATGAAAAATTGCTGATAAGCTTACCTTCATTAGACAATCCAGTGAAAAGCAGAAGCAGCAGAACTTCACCAAAGGAAGGGGAAAAGTTGAACATGTTCCGTCAGTTAAACAAAGTATAGGGGGCCAAAAACACAATTAGGCTACAAAGTTCAGTAGGAATATAGTAAATCAACTCTGCACTTGTGATGAAATTTACTTTATTTACCAGCATATCGTGTATACACAAGAAATTGGTTGACTAAAATTGGCAAAATCAGTGACTCGCCTAAAGCCATAATTCAATAGATAGACGCTTCCAAATAAATCACATATATTCATCTGATTATAGAAAACCTTGAAACTGAAAGTACCTTGTACGGTGTTGTCGAGCAGGCTTTGAACTTCTTCAAGTCGTTCATCCACTATACCCTACAATGTCCAGATGAACAAGACTAGAACTAAGTAATACATAAGTGCAAGTTAATGGAACAAAAGATATAACGTACATAATTTACTATATGAGAGGAGCAAAACAACAAGATTATCAGAAACAGCCACAAATACATGTAAAGGGAGAAGTACGGAGAACTAAAAAACGGACATATAAAAGCTCTGTACAAAATCATTGTACGAGTACAACATCTGAAGCTATGAAGAGATAGATATGGAAAACAAAAAAATTGATTTAAGCAATAATAGAAAAACGAGAAGTGACCTCTTCAGTATACGTGCATCTACCATCTCTTGACAGAAAGGAACTCAGAGTCCTTGTTTCTTATACTGATAAAGGATGCAAAAAAAATTACCAAGCTTCCAGCAATCAGAAAACTTCATTTCAAGAGCAACATAGCATAGATGTACAACATAAGCTGAATTATACTAGAGCGGTGACGGGACGCGATACAGAACAACTTAGAATAAAAGATAACCCTTTAAAGGAATTCCAAGACACTTTAGAGCTACAAGAGAAGCTGCAAGTAAACACAAAGGAAATATATGAGACACTTTGGCTAGAAAGATTCCCGATTCTCTCTTCTATCTCTTCAACTGGACCTTTCAATGAGATGGTACATGCATCCTTAAATCCACCCTTCCGCATTATAGAGTCCAGAAGTGTGTCCAGTTCATTGACCATCTCCTGATCTGGAAATTCAATGAAATTAGTCCTTAATAAACAGGAAGCCATCTGAATCCAGAACAATCCCTTTCCTGGACCACACCACGAAGACTAAAATCCCAAAGTCATTAGCATAGAAAGTGCCAATAAAAACAAAGAATTTTAAGGTATTCAAGTGACAAATCGACTATGAGTAGCGTAACATTATGTCAAATAATGACAGAGATTGCAAGCAAACTTATATTCGCCATATTTAATAATCAATTCCATGATAAGCACTGTTGGTTAAGATAAGAAGATCCACAAAATGTACAAACTTTGTATAATCAAGATTAAGTACGTAATGGGTAAGAGATTATTTCATCACAAAAGAATCTCACATTGCCAGATTGTTTTGATGTGATTGGATCCTTCTTAGACATCCCAGTCTGGGACAGACTTTTTATGTTCTCCATGGAGGGATACAAATGACGGCTAGATGGTAAACCCGAAGCAGAGTTTTCCTGCACCAACTGCGAGCTACGAATAGAAGGCAATGGCTCAATTATCCCGACCTCCTTCGAAACTCTCCGTCCTCCACCTTTGACTGGAACACCAGATCGGTTGACTGAAGTAGGTGGGGCAGCACTTTTGGATATGGGATTTCCAAAAGGGGTACTTGGAACATTGGCAGAAGCTACACCAAAGGCAGTTTGAAACTTGTTGTCTTCAAATTGATTTGAAGTGAATGCGGACCTTGATTCAAAGCTATTTGAAGATGTGACTTTCCCACTCAGCCATGTTGAGAAGGGCACCGCCTCTCTCTCTCTCTGGATTTCCAGATTATTCTCTCTCTCTATTACTCTAGATCTCTCTCGTTACTCCTCCAGATTTCTCTCCCTCTCTCCAGACAATTCTCAGCCGCAATTGTTGACCCAAGTTGCAATAAAATAATAAGGAAGAAGACAAATTTGGTGTGGGAAGTCGGTGGATGTGTGCCGACTTTACACCCTATAAATAGGGGTTCTTGCCCCTTGTGTGAGTGTGTGTGAAGTAAAGTGTGAGTGGTGTTGTGTGCGCAAGTGAAGTGTGTACGTGAGTGTGTGAGTGGGTGGAGTAGGTGCGTGAAAAAGTGTGAAGAGTGTGTGAGTAAGAAGTCCAAGAAGGTGTGTGGGTGTGTGTGGGGGTCTTGAGAGTGTGTTGAGTAGAGTGTGCTGTATATGCACATGAGTGTGAGAGGAATTGTGTAGAGTTGTCCGAGTATTGTATGTGGTGTGAGAAATTATTGTAATAGTGAAAGTTATATTTCGTGAATTATATTTGTACCACGTTTCCGCAAGATTCAACAAGTGGTATCAGAGCAGGTCGTCGGAGGCCGTGTGAAGACAGTGGTCGGGGACCATTGTAAGTGAGTAAGGCAATCAGGGATCGTCGAGCCAAGGAGCAAAGAAGCGAAGGACGTCGGAGTTCTGCTAGTGCACAATCTGGGATTGTGAAGTCGGTTGGTCCGGGGCCAGGCTTACTTGGTATAGTGCGGGGCATTATACTCAAGTCACGATGGCGGATTTCTCGAGTTCGGTAAGTGGCATTGAGAAGCTCAATAACTCAAATTATAATAATTGGAGTACCCGCATACAATATTACTTGCTAGGACAAGATTTGTGGGATATTGTTGGCGGGAGCAACACCACCCCACCCACAAATGATAGCGAATTAAGAAAATGGAATATAAAATCGGGTAAGGCTCTTTATGTGCTTGCCGTGACTGTTGAAGATGAATTACTGCAACACATAAAGAGTGCGAAGACCCCAAAGGAGGCCTGGGATAACTTGGCAACGCTGTTTGCGAGGACAAACGATGCCAAGTTACAATGCCTGGAGAACGAGCTCCTCTCAATCTCGCAACAAAGTATGACGGTAAGTCAATACTTTTCTAAAGTTAAATCTATTTGCGAAGAAATTGCAAAATTAGATCCTGAGAATGCCATCTTTGAGACAAGAATGAGAAGAATCATAATTCACGGGTTAAGGCCGGAATATAATGGTATTGTTACGGCCACTCGTGGATGGGCAAATGAGCCAACATTAACTGAGTTGGAAAATATATTGGCCAATCAAGAGGCCTTAGATAAACAAATCCCTAAGGTCTCAATTAAGGAGGATGAAAGTGCCCTCTTCGCAATAAAAGAGGGTTCAAGGGCCGAATAGAAATAGAGCGGGTGCAAGAGATGGCAAACCATGGAAAAATCATGGAGATTGGCGAAGGCAACCAGAAGAGAAGGGTTATAAGCCAGGGAGCTCATCAAGATCGTGACGACGATGACGATGAAGACAAGAGCAAAAGGCGTAGCAAACGGTGCTACGTTTGTGGCAAGGTAGGACATATTGCCAGATTCTGTTGGTACAGGCGGGAAGAAGGAAATGTCGTCACTTCCTGTAAGAAGGAGATTGAAAGTGAAGAAGAATGGGACTTTCAAGTGCTTGCAATAAAGGAACGAGAAGAGCTTGCAACAGCTTGTATAGTTGAGTTGGATAATTCGACAGGTTCTATCACGACCTCGAATAAGAGCAAGCCAAGGGAGAACTCGAAGAAGCAAATGCCAACAAGCAGTCGTGAAAAGAAATTGCATGATACGCAAGATATGATAAAGAAGCTGAAAGTTGAGAAGGCAAAGATGGAGAATATGTTGAAGAAAAGGGATGAGATGATAAGGCAGAAGGATCGAGAGCTCGAGGCAAAAGAAAGGGAGCTAGAGAAGTTCCGATGTGAGTTCAAGAAGCCGCAGAAGCTTCAGGACCTCAAGCCCACTATGATGTTCCGAATTAATCATATCGGAAGAGACAATGAGCAAATGAAGGAGAAAAAGAAAGTTTTCTTTGAAAAAAGGAGGCCATCTACACCCTACATCCCATGGTGTAAGGATCGGTGGAATAAAATCGAGGGGAAGAAATTTTATGAGGAAAAGGATCAAGAGGTCTACATTGAAGTGCTTCAGATGGGACTGAATCAGTTGAAGCACGAAATGAAAGTCACAAATGAGAGGCTTGATTGAATGAGTTCCAACCTCAAAATTCTTATAGGAGATATGTCGAATACGAAGACTGAATTGAGTGAGAAGAAGGAAAAGGAGACTAAAGGGCATAATGAATTGGCATTGCAAAAGTTCAAGGATCACAAAACTCTGTGGAAAGACACAGCGGGAGAAGCAACAGAAGATGGAACCATAGAGCCATCCACATATGAGGAAGCTTCGCAATATGCTGAATGGAGGGAGACAATTAAAGAATCCAAAAACAATATCGGCACGGCTACCATATCTAAATTAAGAGAGAGTAGTCGGTGAGGGGGAGTGTTGAGAAGGGCACCGCCTCTCTCTCTCTCTGGATTTTTCCAGATTACTCTCTCTCTCTATTACTCTAGATCTCTCTCGTTACTCCTCCAGATTTCTCTCCCTCTCTCCAGACAATTCTCAGTCGCAATTGTTGACCCAAGTTGCAATAGAATAATAAGGAAGAAGACAAATTTGGTGTGGGAAGTCGGTGGATGTGTGCCGACTTTACACCCTATAAATAGGGGTTCTTGCCCCTTGTGTGAGTGTGTGTGAAGTAAAGTGTGAGTGGTGTTGTGTGCGCAAGTGAAGTGTGTACGTGAGTGGGTGAGTGGGTGGAGTAGGTGCGTGAAAAAGTGTGAAGAGTGTGTGAGTAAGAAGTCCAAGAAGGTGTGTGGGTGTGTGTGGGGGTCTTGAGAGTGTGTTGAGTAGAGTGTGCTGTATATGCACATGAATGTGAGAAGAATTGTGTAGAGTTGTCCGAGTATTGTATGTGGTGTGAGAAATTATTGTAATAGTGAAAGTTATATTTCGTGAATTATATTTGTACAACGTTTCCGCAAGATTCAACAAGCCATGTCTGAGAAGGAGAGATCTGAAAACCATGTAAAGCTGTTTCAGCTGGCACTTTCTGACCAGCCTGAACATCATTTTGTATCACTTGAGCAGTACTACTGGAATTAACTCTAAACTTTTCCACAAATGAAGCACTAAATCCAATCCTATCCTGTTTATAATCTTCTTTGCTTTCTGTGATGTTCTGTATTTCCTTAGGTGGTGGGAACTTCGATGTTGATTGGCCAAGAAGTGTGCTTTGGGGCCTTGGAAAGAGAGACTGAGTGGAAACTGCACCAACTGAATGCTTTTCATCCAGAACCTTTTCAATTACATTAGATCCTTGTGGCTGTGCAAATGAATTTAGATTCCATTTTCCAGTTACAGCTTCTTTCCTCTCTGTTTTGATTAGTTATTAGTCTGGCTGTTGCAGACTCAGAAGACTTCGTGTCAGCTTTAACAGCAATCTCGCGATCTTTTGGTAAGTTGTGTTCCATTGTGTCGATGTCCTGAATTTGATGACCTGTAAAAACCTGTTGTGAAATCATCTCTCCCCAACCTGAGGAAACAGATGAACTGACTTCTTCTTGGGCTTCAACTCCAGAAATATCCTCTTCCACATCAAACGGCCAGCCAGTGCCAGGAAAATCAGTTTGTTCTGCAACACTGCAAAGAAATAACACATCAGGCACTGTAGCAGCAGTGAGTTGAAGAGGCCTAACATAATGCGTGTGATAACTACGTAAAATTTCTACTCCAATACTAATATTTTATCAAATCATAGAAATTCTATTGATTAATTATATTTATACTAAGCAATAAAAATAATAACTAATCAAATTTTTATTAAATAGTAAATAATAAAATATAGTATAAACTGTAAATATAAATACTAAATAATAAATTAAAATATAAAATTAAATATGTATTCTATATATAGCAAAATTTCAATTCCTACTTCAAATCATTTTTTATTTTTTAAATAATTTCATTATTTTTTTCCTTTTCCTTTCTTCCTCCCCTTTTTCTTTTTCTTCAAGGTGGCCGATAGCCAACCTTGAGACGACCGGCGACCGGCCAGATGATGGGTCGACGACCTCACTAGAGTATCGCTAGCACTCGACGAGACCGTGCCTCGTCGACTGAGCCTCACCGATAGCTAGTCGAGGTTTGGCTGAGCCTTGGTTGGGTGAGCTTGGCCTCGCCCAGCCAAGGGAGTCCCGCCTCACCGGTGGCTGGGCGAGCCTTCGACGAGCTCACCAAGTCTCGTCGACGGTGGTGGGCGGTGGCGTTCAGTGGGGGGCAGCAGCGGCAGCAGACGGCAATGGCAGAGGGCGGCGGCAATAACACTTGAATAACAAGAGAGAGGAAGAAGAATAAGAAGAAAAAGAAGGAAAAAGAAAAAATAGGTAGACTTGATTCTATAATTGTTTTGGAGAACAAAAAATCAACTTCTTTTTTATTCTTGATTTTACTCTAAATTTGTTCCCGGAAACAAAGATTTTACCAAACACGATTCTGTTCCAAAACTACTCCTAAGAACAAAAGAATAGAAATAAAAATTGTTTGGCCGATTACCAAATATGCCTTAAAAGTTTTAAAATTTGTTACGGAAATACAATTGAATCCTAAAACTTGTCAATTTAATGCAATTGAGTTATTCCATTAATTCCATCTAACTTGGTTGACAAAAAATGCCAACATGAGTTAATATTTTCTCTCTTCTGCATGGTAATGACATGGCTAACACACAAAACATAAGGCTAAAATGACATGGTTTTGGTCCAAATTTTATTAACCCTCCCCTTGATCGGTTGGCCCTTTCCTACCATCTATGAGGGTTGGTGGGGCAGTGGCGGCTATGCCCTCGCCACCTGCTTTTTCTTCTTCTTTTGTTTTTTTAAATATAAAAAATTAACTTAGTTTTTACTTAATCTCAATAAATTTTGTATTAAAAATTATATTTAGACCAAAACAACGTTGTTTTAGTCTTATGCTTTGTGTTTTAGTTACATCAGCATTTTTTATTAGCCAAACTAAATGGAGTTAATGGGAGAACTCGATCGTACAAATTTGATAAATTTTATAACTCAATTGCATATTTTCAAATTTTATAATTAAAATACACTTTAGTGATAAGTTTTAAAATTTTTAGTAAATGTGTCCCAAACAATAACGATCAAGGCCAGGGTCAAAATCGAAACGCTCAGAAAATGGTGGGCCAAAAAGAAAGGCCTTGAGAAGATCTATATATAGCCCCAAGTCCAGCGCATCACAAAAAAAATTTGGCTGCCTATAACCTAACATCACTTAGGCCCCTTCTCAAGTCAACTTCACCGATTGTGATAGGGTCTAATTTTGGCCCAGCCGCATCTTCTAGTCCCTCTAATTCTGGCTTTCAGTGCTATTTGATCCTCCATCTTTCTATTTTGCTCGACCGAGCCTTCTAAATTGCCCATTTTATATAATCAGGTCCTTTTATCTAACACAAATAACACATTAAAATGTTGATTTATTATTATTATTATTGGACCAATAGAAGTTTTGGCCATATGGGCTCCCCTCAATTATGCAACATTTCTCGAAAACCAATCAAAATTCTTTTAAAATGAATAATGTTCAAATCCATAATTAATGGGACTATGTTTCACTGTCCCAATTCATAATTCTTTAACCCATTACTTGACTTACGACATTAACATCAAGTGCCTTTTGCAGCAAAATGAGCATATATAATCTCACATGCAATAGGTCATGATTTGTAATATATCGATCTAATTTTTATTCTCGACATTTTCGAAGAGCGATGAATATAAATTTTTCTATTTTACATGCAGCATATCAAAATTGGCGAGACAATTGTCCTGTAATATAGCCGAAGGCTAGATCCCAACCCATCGATTGTCCACTAATAAAGTGGATCCAAAACCACTCATATGAAAGTGGAAATAAATCCTCTCTCTCTCTCTAATTGACTCGCCCCTCAATCAACGGCTGCCATTTGCAATGCTGAAAATCAACGTCCAAAAGGCCTGCTTTGTTCATCAAAACGTCCGCCGTCCACGTGGCAGTAGCACCACCCACAGCTTTTGTCAAATCAAACCTAAGAAAGAGAAAAATTGGAAAAGTAGCCCTGTCAATCTGACGTCACATTTGTCCCGGGAGACGTCACTATCAAAAAAACACATCACCCGCAATTTCTCTCTACCAAACATACATTATGTTGAATCGGTACCCACCTAATCGCGAAGCATGCCGGGGAACGCGGTCGTTGCTTGTGCAAGATCGCGTCTGCTCAATTTTGGGAAAAAAAAATGGCCTACGAAATTTATCAAGATATTGTGAGACTAACTTGTCATTTAATAATTAATTAATTCCGTGTTCGATGAAATTGATGTTATTGACACAATTGTTGAGTTCCGACTTAATTGATCAAGTCTCATATGAATAAAAGGGAAAATGTTAATGATTTACCTAATTCAATTAAATATCTAGCTAATAAAAAATAAAAACCCTTCAACTGAATAACTTTAAATCGCATTTAAAACATAACCAGCTATATATTGTTAAGGTTTGCCAATTTCATGCATGGCTCTACGTTAGGAAAGAGAGTAATTTCGATATCGCACTTTCAATTAATATTTGAGCAAAATCATATCATCATTTTTAGCACCTAAACTCCTTATAAAAATTAATTTTCAGCCCGCTATTCTCTTTTTTTTTTTTTTTTTTTTGGCCATCGAAATCATTTTTCAGCGCGCGTGAAACGACAGGCACGTGCGATGGCAGGAAATTGGGCGGCGAGCGGAGTCGTTCACGAGTTCGCAACTGGTGACTCTGCGCGCGCTCGAGACTCGGTTAATGGCGTGACATGTCAGACCCCACCGTGGATGCGACCGATTGAACGAGCAGCCTATCCTCGGAAGATGACGTGTCGTGGGCTCCGTAAAAGGCGTTTGACTCGGTCCGGTCCACTCAGTGAGTGGAACCGGAACTTCCTCCTCCTCCTCCTCCTCCTTGATGAGTGCCGTTCAAACGGACTTCCTCGGTTGCTTCGTTCTTTCGCTATGTTGCTCCCGCGACTGGCTCTTAGGCCGCATTTATATTGTCATAGAATTACGGCAATACCCTCCTGCCTTGTTTATCAAAGTCGTTAGTTCCAGAAATAGACTCCGTCAAGTAAGGCCTTACGCGCTTTTAATCTGTCAAATGAGTAAATTGGATCAAAAATAATCCGACCTGAATTGACGAAGTTTAAATTGTTTCTACTCATTTACATGCAATATAAATATAATGACCTATGCTTGACTCGACATATATTGATATAACACTAGGAAAAATTGAGGTGAGCAAACGTGAGATGAGCGAGGGAGAGAGAGAGTGAAGAAAGAGTAATAGAGATTTATTGAGTTTAAGTAAGTTATGAACTCATTATTTATCTTGTTCGAAAAGTTGTAAATCCATGTAACGCTCATATTATTTTTAGTTTTTACCATTCTAAAATCATTTATAACTTATTTACTGAATATCACTGACTTATACAATAACTCATTCAATCAAATATATGTTAAGAAATGAATATTGTTTACACGTGTGGAAGCTATTTATTATTTGAATTAATGATAATGGGGTCGTGGCCTTGTAAGATTTCATAGTGAATATGGGAATTTTTTTATTAATTTCTATAAAAATGCTTTTAAAAGGACTTCCACTTTCGAACAAAAAAAGGGGGTTTCAATTTGCTCAATGTGAAAATGGGGATTTTCTTAATGAAAATTCAATTAAATACCCTTTGTTAAAAGAATTATGAAAAGTTCTTGATGGTGAAGCTTGTCCGAGAAATTTCCTCTATTTTTCCTTTGATATAAACACATCGGGAGTTCCCTTATTGGTAGGAATCGAGCTAGGGATTGGTTATGTTTTTCCTTTTGATCTTTTGCGCTACTCTTTATAATAGGGATAATTACCGGTTTAGTCATAAATTTATTTATGGAGGCTAATTCGGTTATAAATATTTTAATTTTACTATTATGGAGCTAAAAGTTCAATGAGAATTTCAATCTAGTTCATTCAGTCAATTGTAACTGAAAATTTAAACAGTTTAGAGCTAACTGAATTCACATAAGTGCGGTAAGCTTAGGAATGGACCGGCAACTTTCCCAGTCCTCACGATTCCAAGGTCTCATGATGCATAAATGAAACGTGGAGGGCAAGGTGGGGAGCGGCAGTTTTGGTCAAGATCAATCGGGAGAAAACACCGGGGAAAAGAGAAGGAGGTGGAGGAAGGGGGGGGGGGGCCACCTGAGATCAGCGTTGGGGCCGGCGGCGACAAGGATGTGTTTTTTTTCGCGAGTATCGAATCGCCGGACTGGGTCGGGGCTGACCGGGCCCGTTTTCGCGACCGAACCCGTTCCCTCCCTCCCCCGAAAAGGGTCTCCATGTCCTCACGTCTTTGACTCCTTCCCCGTTTGGTTGTTTATTTTTTAGATATTTCGAGGATTTCAATGTCCGTTTTTATTTTTATAATTTTTATTTTATTTTTTGGGATATAAAATGGGAGAGGATTTAAAACCCCTTCTCCCCCAATACTCTCCGCCCATTAAACCCCCCCGCTCCGATTTCACCGCTCTCTCTCTATCTCTCTCTCTCTCTCTCTCTCTCTCTCTCCATGCGCGTATCTCCATCGTAAGGGACAAAGCTTCGCCTCGCCACCCCGTCTCGTTCCCGATTCCGCCATGGAATTGACGATCAATGGCCACCAGCAGCACGGCGACCCCCCGGCCATTGACGTTCAATCCCCCGCCTCCGGCTCCGACCTCGCCGGCGGCGGCGAGCTGCCCCCTCCGCCCGACGGATTCTGCGAGGTGGATCTGTCCCCCCGGCCGGATGAGGAGCCGCCGAGCGGGAACCCCGGCGATCCCGCGATCCGGGAGGACCCCGCCTCCGAAGAAGCCGACGACGCTGGCGGTGCCGGTGCCGCCAGAGAAGCGGCTCCGGCTTCGCCGCCTGCGACGGATGAGTCGGAGGATGACCGAGGCGCCGAGGCCGAGGATCGCGAGCGTGCGATTGGTAACGGGGCGAAGGCCGCCGGCGGCGGCTCTGACGTGATCAGCGTGATCCAGCCTCATTCGCAGCTCCCGAAGCCGGAGGCCCCGCCGATGTCGCGCTCTCCGCCGCGGGACGTCGACGCCGCCGCCCCCATATTGGGCCGATCGCAGTCCACGCCTGGCGGGCTCCCGGCGGTCGACATGCCGGCCATCGGGAAGTTCATCCGGGACCGGAGCAACAGCTTCTCCGCCGCGATCGTGAAGCGGCTGTCGTCTCTCAAGGAGAAGGGGAGCGATGACGACGGCGGCAAGGGCGATTCCGATTTCAAGCCCAACGGTGTGACGGAGATCAATCTCTCGGGGCTGAAGGTGGTGGTGACGCTGAAGACGGAGGAGCGGCCGGAGAAGGAGCTGCGGGGCAGGATCAGCTTCTTCTCGCGGTCTAACTGCCGGGACTGCACCGCGGTGCGGTGCTTCTTCCGGGAGCGGGGGCTCAAGTTCGTGGAGATCAACGTGGACGTGTACCCGCAGCGGGAGAAGGAGCTGGTCGAGCGGACGGGGAGCTCGCAGGTGCCGCAGATCTTCTTCAACGAGAAGCTGTTCGGCGGGCTGGTGGCGCTGAACTCGCTGCGGAACAGCGGGGGGTTCGAGCAGCGGCTGAGGGAGATGCTCGCGGGGAGGTGCTCCGCGGGGGCGCCGGCGCCGCCGGTGTACGGGTTCGACGACCCGGGGGAGGTGGAGGAGGAGGGGCGGGCGGACGAGGCGGTGGGGATCGTGAGGGTCTTGCGGCAGCGGCTGCCGATCCAGGACCGGCTGATGAAGATGAAGATCGTGAAGAACTGCTTCGCCGGGGCGGAGATGGTGGAGGTGCTCATCCACCACCTGGACTGCGGCCGGAAAAAGGTAAACCCCGCTCTTTCTCTCTCTCTCTAGACTGTTACTGGGTGTCGCACGTGCGCCGAGTTTGTTGAATCACGTGAGGGTCGTGGTGTGGAAACTAGAACTTACCGGGGATTACTTGCTTAATTAAGAAGGGATTATAGTTGGCAGATTTTTCAATTCCGCGTCGCTTAGTAATATCCCGCTTTTAAGTCGCTAGCAACGGGCGGTCAACCGCATCTCCGCGGGGGGCATAAGTGCAAAGTCAAACGGCAGTGCGAAATGACCATCTCGCCCCCTACCCCTCTTGGCTTCATGATGGCTCTCGCGAGCCAGTGGGCATGATGGCGGTCGAGTGGAAAAAGGGGAGTTTGCACCTGCGGACGCGGTGTAATAATCACTTCGTCGGTTTCCAGAATGTCACTTTTTGGCGAGGCATTTTTGCTAATTCGCTGGTGACCCTTTTCCCCTCATTTCCGAATTCGGGAATTCTCGCATCAATCTCGGCGGGCAAAGTTGAAATCGAGAGTGGAATGATTAGATTCGTAGTTTTGGAGTAAAGTTGACGTTACCCATGAAATAATTTCATTCACACAATCTAGAAAACGAGGGGTTAGAGTAAATATCACATCGCACAATTAGAGTAATGGCGTGATGTGGTTGACAGGACTCGCGGGCACCTTAGGACAATCCGTGGCTTGAAAATATGGGTTGTCTCTTTCATAATATACATAATGGAGTGTCCCGAGGGGCACTGATAGCGTCGTCCAATTTTGTAGGAGTCACCAAATATGCGCTTGTGGCGCGTATTGAAAAGATCTTGTCGACTTGGATAGGGTACACCCCCCAGATAAGTGGGAGACAATGAGATGAGGCTTAGGCAGTTCACATTGTTTTGTTGGGGTGTGGTTGCACGACCGCAGCGTCGCTCACCGAACTCAAAACAAAATCGTACAAAACTAGATTCAAAGCACCGAGTAGATGGCGGATGGTTGAGGGTTCTTCGATCTTCAGTTGAATGTCCGTTGTTCCTTTTTATTTTTATTTTTCCCTGGTCGTGCTTCGGTCAGTTGTCTTGGCGAATTAATTTCGGACCCATTGAAATCAGCCTCTCGATACGTTTTGAATCCTTCTTCTAGACGAATCCGATGATATCTTTTTTGTCTGGTAACCGATAAAGAACTTTTAAGACTTTTATCTTTTTAACGACCGCAAAAGGCGTAAAAGCAAATAAAGGATTTTGTCGTCATTTCGTCAGCCTTTTTTTGGAGGCTCGCCCCGTGAGCTGAAATTATTGCTTTGATCGAGGATGAAAAAGTTTAAAAAAAGATGGAGTAGGAGCCCCCGACCACGTGACGAGGAATGATACCTTTGGACGTCGGAGGTCGGACCGTTGGAAGCATTCAAAACAGTTGTTTTTGTCGGATCCATGTTATTAAAACTTTCCCAGTTCCACAGTCCCAAACCCTTGGCTCCCTCGCACTGGCAAAAGCGACCCTTTGACCTTGAACTGTTCATGCTTTCTTTTGGGGCCTAATAGTGTTCAAAGGCTTCGGTGTCTTCCGTTCTTCAACGTATCTATTAATACCCGTTGGGGGAAACTGTCCAGAATGATTTTTTTAACTGTTAATTACGGTATACTAAGCTTAATAAGCATTTTTCACGGGTTGCATATAGTAATGTGCTGTTGTAGTTGACTGGAACCAAAGTGAATCTTCAGTAACTTCCTGAGAAGTTTATTAGTAGATACTGCTTGACTGCTGATAACTTGCCTTTGTGTTAATTCTTAGAGATGTCCTAATTCCATGTGAGTTTACAAGAGGGTGTAAAGGGTCTCCATTTAATCGTGACATACTCGCACGTGTCATAAAATGAAGGTCTTATCTCTTGTGTGTCTAATGAGTCCAGTCAAAATTCTCTCTCAAAATTGTTGCAGCTGTTGGTGATTTCAAAAAAAAAGAAAAAAGTTGGATATGTTATATGTGGGTCGCAATATAGACGTTTTTAATCAACTTTCATGCTTGGATATTAGTGACCCTTTGCATCGTTTGACAGTAAATGATTCAAAGCAAGCCTCAAATTTTGTTTCCTTTCAATATGAATTTAGCTAACCTTCTAATTGTTATCATCAAGCAGTTAGAAATATAGCAAACAGATACAAATGGAAGCAATAGTTCATCTAAGGTGCAAAAGAAGTATAGGAGATCTTTGTGTGTTTAGACCTTATGCAGCTATGCTCTAACATTGCTACTAAGGAAATGCATATGTATATCCCATATCATTGTAATGTGCTTAGCTGAAAACATGTATGTTTGTTTCTGATCCATCAAAGCTCCCCCAAAACTGTCCTTAATTTGTTGTTTAGTTTCTTGTTGTCTAATTTTCTCCTCTGTTGCTCATGGTAGGCTGTTGAGATTGGAAAGAAGTTGGCCAAGAAACACTTCTTCCATCATGTATTTGGGTAAGTGGATTTTGCAGAAACAGCTAGGTTGATGATCCTATCCATCTGCCTTAAACTCAATAGTTTCTTTGGTATTTCTGCTACTGCAGGGAGAATGATTTTGAAGATGGAAACCACTTCTATCGTTTCATTGAGCACGAACCATTTATTCCCAGATGCTACAATTTCCGAGGATCTACAAATGACAGCGAACCAAAGCGAGCAGCTGAAGTTGGCTTAAGGATGACCAAGATAATGTCTGCCATACTTGAGTCTTATGCTTCTGAAGATAGGCGCCATCTTGATTATGGAGCCATAAGCAAAGGTGAAGAGTTCAGAAGGTACATCTATTCCGTGACATTCATTTATCTTAAATTAATAAATAATACATTTAGTCTCAAAGTATCCATTAGCCTTAAAGAATCCGTTAGCTCTGATCATTGAAAGATTAAAGTATATCTAACCATCTGTATTGATGCTGACTAAACTTATGAATGAGAAAACTGAGACTTAACAGGGCTTAAGTTGTTGCCAGAGGTCAAAGTACCAGTACAGTTAGCATTTCCTTAATAAGGAAAGAGAGCTATCTTTTGCATGAAAAAACAACGATTCTAGAGATGTTTAAAGGAACTAAACCCAGAGGCTGCTATTGAGCTGGTGATGATCATATATTGACAGCAACTCATATTTCACCTAAAGCACGGCAATCAAGTTCTTTGTGCCTTTGGCTTCCATGCGTTGTGTTCCCTCACTCTTAGGGCAACAAGTCAACAAGTTTTAAGCATAGAAAATGTTTACAGTTCCTCTTTGAGACGCATTAAAATAAAAAAAAATTCACATAACTTTCTGTCCATTTGATCTTATTTGTCTGGAGTAGGTTCTCCCAGCTACTTTATCTGACATCAGGTCTCCGTCTGCTCATGAATTGCTCTAGTATGTTCTTGAGCTGTGCAAAAGTAACAATTATATTCAAGAAATGCATATAGGATCATTATTTCACCTTTGCAAGTACGGATAAATTACTGGTTGTAAATGGTAAGAAACTCTTGTGTAGAGTTTATATATAAAGGTAAAAGCCATCCACACATAGGGGAATTATACTCTTTCTTTTTCTTGTAATAGACTCTGCTTTTCGTCTTGCATTCTATAGAACTTCCGTGAACATAAATGAGGGTCTGCCACCGTGACATACATAACTAAACCTTCCGTTGTACCAAATGCCAACATTTCGCTCAATAGTGCTCTTGTACTTTTTCCATAACAACTTTCATGGATTTCTCCTCATTATATAAAGCTATATGCATAAGTCGTCCATCCATTATTAAACTTCTTATAAAAGGCCAATGGACTGCCGCTTATAGGCATTTTGTTAATTGCTATTTTCCCTCCTCATTTCCTAATACTAATGGTATGCAGATACGTGAATTTGTCTCAAAAACTTCACCGGGTAGACTTACTGGAACTCTCACCCGATGAAAGGCTGGCGTTCTTCTTGAATTTGCATAATGCCATGGTCATTCATGCTGTGATAAGGGTCGGTCTACCAGAAGGAATCATGGATAGGAGATCAGTAGACTCTGACTTCCAGTACATAGTCGGCGGGTATCCATTCTCCCTTAGCACAATAAGAAATGGAATATTGAGGAACAACCGGAGACCTCCTTACTCATTGGCCAAGCCCTTTGGCACTGGAGACAGGCGCTTAGAGGTAGTTGGTGCCTTCTCATAAGCAAGTTCATATAACATATTGTGCCAAGATTAACTGTTTAGTTATACAATAGCGGTTGTACTTGCAGATCTTGATCTAGTGTCGGAAGAAAAATCTTCTAACGGTTAGTTCATATGCTTGCAGCTCACTGTTCTTAAAGTAAACCCCCTCATACATTTTGGTCTATGTGACGGCACGAGGTCGAGCCCAACCGTGAGATTCTTCTCTCCTCAAGTAGTCCAATCTGAACTCAGAAGTGCCGCCAGAGAGTTTTTCCAGAATGGCGGGGTTGAAGTGGACCTGGAGAAAAGGACACTTAAACTCACTCGAATCATGAAGTGGTACGTGACCTCTACTTAGCCCTTCATCCCGTCTGCACTTTACTTCAAAACGGCATCTCGAACGTGACACGTTCTGTGCGTGTGTTTCAGGTTCAGCGCCGATTTTGGACAGGACAGGGAAATCCCGAGGTGGATCCTCAGCTACTTGGACGCAACCAAGGCAGGTCTTTTGACGCATCTCCTAAGCGATGGCGGTCCCATTCACCTCGCCTACCAAAACTATGACTGGTCTGTAAATTCCTGATTCAACCGGCAACATTCTTGTGGATAGAAAAACGAAGAACGCTAAACTTATAAATCACATTGAGAGATGATTAAAGTTGAGGTGATGCCGATTACATGCTGTATATATCTGAATTTTTTGCGAGTTCATCCCGAGCCATTTAAATGGAAATTCGAGGATACAGTATAGGTATATGCTTGTTTGTCTCAACCGGCGCGCCAAAGATGACAAATTGTCGCGCTTTCTTGCTCTTTTTCTCGGCATATGGGGCTTTGTTTGTAATGTTCGGTGATTAGACTTGCGAAGAACAAAGTCTAAACTGTTTGAATGATTTGTGCCTTTAAAGTTGACAATTTGCACTATGAGATGGGGATTGTGTGGATCGCGCTGGTCACAACACATCGTCAAGCTATTTTGGTGCCGACGTTGATGGTTGAATATGAATCTCTTGGTAAATATTTATGGACTGAATGGAGAAAAAATGACATAATTTTTGTCTCACAAAAAACTCGAACGAGTATCCTATGACACATTCAAGTCAAACTAATTCTCTTATAAAAAGAAACTATAAGCCAATGGCATATTTAAGTCGAACTAATCATCATTTCATAAAAAAAAAATTCCAAATTTTTAGACATGAATTTTTTCATATTGGAAGTATCATTATCCAAGTTGGATCTACAATGAGTGTTAAATGCATATGCAGTTTAATGGGATAATGAAGGGTACCGCATAATAATTTGGGTTTCTTTTGCAAAATGAAAATTTGATACACAGAGTGTCTTTTCGAAATTTTATGTAAGACGAAAATCGGTTTAGGATACCAGGTTGAGAATTCTAATCGTATGAACCAAAAAGAATAACGAAAGGTTGTTTTGACAACCTCGACCCTATGAAAAAAAAAAAAAAAAGCAAAAGGATAGAATAAAGTAAATAATCGGATCCGGGCCGGATGATTCGGCCCAAAAGACTCCCCCCAACCAAATCCATTCCCGCCAAAACAACGAACCCGATGGAGGGAAAACAGCTTCTGGACGGCGACTCTGAATTTTCGATAGAAATCCCCCAAAAAAAAACTGCGACGGAATCACATAGAGAGAGGGAGAGAGAGAGAGAGAGCCAAATCGGAGATCCCCGTCGGAAAAAATGGCGGCCGCCGGAAAATCAGCGCCGACGGGGTGCTACAAGTGCGGCCTGCCGGGCCACTGGTCCCGCGACTGCACGGCCGATCCCGTCCAGAGCTCGAACCCTAACCCTAGACCTACGCTCCCTCCTTCTTCGTCGATCCCCCGTTCCGGCGGCGCAGCAGCGGCAGCTCGGGCCGCCGGCTCCGAAGACAAGCCGGCGAAGCCGAAGAAGGTCCCCGCGAAGCGGCCCAAACTCACGCCGGAGCTCCTCCTCTCCGACGACGGCCTCGGTTACGTCCTCCGCCACTTCCCTCGCAACTTCAAGTACCGCGGCCGCGGCAACGAGGTCCTCTTTCTCTTCCGGTCATGATGTTTGTCCTCGAAAGCCGGTGCTCGGCAGTCTGCCTTTCAATTTCGCGTTGAGTTTCTGTGAGGAAGCGTCTAGCAGATTCTTAATAGCATTGACTGCGGATCCACTGTGCTAATCGCTTTCTCTGTCATCTTCTCCGTCACGCTTTCCATTGTTCCGATGCCCATTTCTTATATCCCGATTAATGCCTGAGGCATGATAGAAGAAAGGAGATAGCAAGATAATTCAAACTATATTACTTTCTCCGGTTCACTTCAGAGATGGGTCTGACCGAACTTGCTGTCAATGAACTTGCAAATTACATGATCATGTGTATGTGGCATTCCTTAAAATTATTCACGAGTTAAAGTTTACTGCTGAGGGATTTTGGGTCTCCTAAGATTTAACATTCCTACTTCTGTAGCGAACATTATAAACCATTCCACAATCCTAACTTGTAGAAATATATATAGTCCTAGTACAGATGTTTTCAATCACCCATTCGCTAATTGCATTACATATTTATAGGTAAGTTATGTGTTGTTTCAGTTGAAGATATCACATATGACTGCAGCAATGACGTCCATGCTACGTGAGCATTTATCATGTATTCATCTGTAATGCTCTCCATAATTGGCTTTCCATACTTCCAAATTTTGATAGAGAGGGCTGATCATTAATTTGTAATTGTAATGACCAGAAAGAGTTGACCTGTGCTAGAGCAACACAAGAATCAAGTGATAATTGAAATCCACATTCGATTTTCATCAAAATAACTAACTGCAAACTTATCGTCCAGATATTAGCATTGTAATTCTCGTATCCTGTTTTGTTCATACGGGAAGTAGAATTTTTGTGGGCAGAGAGCCAGGTAAAATATTCTTTCAGTCAGTTTCCCCAAGCTCAAAATTCTGGTTATTAGCTAAGTAGTGCAGAAGTATTTCATACAAAAGTTACAATTTAGATCATTGTCAATCCACATTCCTGTTGTTTTCTCTCATTTTATAACCTTCACTTCTTTGATTAGATGATGATATTTTGAGCTGTTTCTGTCTTTCTACTAAAATATATTTTTGACTTTACAAAATTATCATAATGCTCTTTTTCAAGATTTGCAGGTTAGCGATCTGGGAAACTTAATTGGCATGTACCGGGATTGGCACTCTCATTTGATTCCCTATTACTCATTTGATCAGTTTGTTCATAAGGTAGAACAAGTGGCTGCCACAAATCAAGTAAAGGTAATTGATCCAAAAGAACTTCGAACTAGAGATGAGAACTAATTCCTGTACTCAATCCGAATTTTACAGGGTTATGTAACTTAATTGGCACTATTGTCTGACTGAGTCAGATACTAATATAAATATTCCTCTTTTTGGCGAATCTGGACTGTCTTCTTTGTCAGCATCCTTTAATACGCTGTTTTTAGTCATTTCAACCTTGAATTATTGGAAAGAGCCTGATAAATCGAGCCATAAAAAACCTGTTAGGCTTACTTAACTAGCACTTATTCTCTAATATGCTATTCTTGAT
Source organism: Eucalyptus pumila (assembly GCA_016097595.1). Classification (NCBI taxonomy): domain Eukaryota; kingdom Viridiplantae; phylum Streptophyta; class Magnoliopsida; order Myrtales; family Myrtaceae; genus Eucalyptus; species Eucalyptus pumila. The sequence continues at coordinate 16,644,692 of CM027855.1, forward strand.
TACTTCTGTCTGAATTAATGGAAAGACCCTGATAGATCAAGCCGTAATAAAATGTTAAGCAGACAAAAACCCTTTCCAAAGTAGGAAGACGTTCTCTGCCTTTGAATACTTTTAATTGACCTCAGAAATCACATGGCTCTGTGGAATTATAAAATTGCGGTCTGATTGCTTGATGGTTAGTGATCTAATTTCAAGGTGCCTAGAAAGCCAGTTGATTTTATTCTGCCATGATTATCTGTCTGGTACGTCCACAAGCATAATTGGCCAGTGTGGGTTGCAGAATTTCTTTTTGGAGCAGTGCTACTTGTTTAAATAAAGTTATGGCTTCTAATTCATAATGTGCAAAAGTCCACTGTCTTCACATTTTTCAATCGTCTTTGTCATTTGTTTTTGGATGTGCTAAGATCTACTGTAGGTTAAAAGGTACCATTCTGGGCTTAAAGTTACATCATATTGATGGGTTAAGCTTCTGTCTTTCCTCTTCCTCCCTTCCCCAAACATGCTTCTTCTCTCATTGTCTCAAATACACATACTGTATAATGATTCTTTTAGCTTAATTCCATCTCATTTTCACGCACTCACTGTATAGCTTGTCTAGGTTTAACACGTGGGATTTGTATATAATGGAGGAATGTGAGCACAATCAAAGGCTGTGGTGAAACATAATTTAATCAATTGTGTTCTTATCTAAGGTCCTGAAGCTTTTGATAAGGCACTTTTGTTCTACTTTTAGTTTTACATTTACCCTTAAGTTCTGTTTATTTTTTATGTATGATATATAGTAAATATATTTTTTCAAGGCAATAAATAGGATATCAGGTTCTCTAATAAGAGCAAGGCTTGGTCACAGAATCGAACTTTCAAGAACTATGTAGATGAGTTATGTTTTGTTTGTAATTGGCATTTGTGCTATTTGTGACTGATCAAGTTGAAAAAAGAAAGCCAAAGAAATTTTCCATATATTAGTTGATATCCTATATGGATGATATGTCATTGCCTACTTGATGCTTTACTTCGATTTCTTCTCTTTCTTTTGGCAAGAAATAACTGGGTCATGACCTCTAATATGGAGAGATGATGACTATCACATATGCAGTTGGTCCAGTAAAGGCTGGACACCAGTTTGAAGAGCGACTATTGAACTTATAATTTATGGATATATCTGTCTCGTTTGAGCCACATCAGTAATTCAATGCCCCACACGGGTTAAATTTCTTCTAAGTGTCAATATTGTAGTAAAGGGCAATGAAAAAAGATCATTTTTCCCATTAGTCAGTGCCATCACTTGGTAATTTCTTTCCACCTTTTGGCTAAGTCAGCCATCACTTTGTAATGTACTTTCATCAATTACCTTTAGACAATTTTATCAGATTAGCCCATTATTGATGATACCGTACGATGAATTGTGATCCTGAATCAAATGCTTCTGTTACATCAGCCTGTCTAATGTGATTTCTAAAATCCCTGAAAGGAAGGGACTTCAATATTGTGGGCTTTCAGATGATAGATCTGATTTTTGATATGTATGGAGATAGCATAAAAATGAGCAAGTAATAGTGATATCTGCAACAAAAAGTGAATGAACTGAACAAATGTGGACTGGGTACATTTCTTCAGTGGACATACATACATACATACATACATACATACATACATATATTTATTTATTTATTTATTTATTTATAGTTCTCTGTTCAATATTTTGGCAGAGGTGCATCAGAGAATTAAGGGAGAGAGTTGCTAGTGGTGGGGATCCAACAAAGTTGCATGAACCACCTCCACCCAAGGAAGATGGTGTAAACGACAATCAAGGTGAGACAGATAGTTTGCCATTTCTTGTGGTCTAAAACTTTTTAAATTTTTTTTTTTTCTAAGAGCCTGTCTTTTGCAAAGAGTCACTGCTTGCAAATTGTTCCTTGACATTTGCAATCCCATCTGTACCTTGTCATCCCACCTAGCTAGATTCTTGTAATTTACTCTAAAACTTTTTGGAAGGACACTTTTGGCCTCATTAACAATTTCTGATCGAGACGCAATAGGTGTTGCATATGGAAATCTACTACTTCATAAAAACAGGGTTGGTTTTCCTGTACTTCCAAGCTGTTGTGCAAATATTGATAGTTAGCTTTACTTACCAGCTTGACGGAATGTCATTCTTCATGAGGAAAGTAAATGCTTACAGAATGGATTTTGAAATTCGTTCCTTGCGATGGATCTCTATGCTTGGCTTAGAAATAATCTACCACCATCAACTCCTGATAGAATATTAAAATATCAATCCATGTCTAACAACTCGCTTTTAGAACATTTGGCAGTTGTCTCATAAATTCTCACATGGTATCAAAGCTGGAGATTCACAGTTCAAATCTTCCCAGCCCTTGTTTGTTTCCCCAATTAAATATGTCCATGATTAGTACTAAGCAAAAAAGACCAGACTAAGCATGAAGAGGTGATGGAATATCTAAATATAAAACCACACCTTTCTCCATCTAACAGTTTAAGCTTTTAGAACAGTTGACGGTGATCTCGCAAATTCTCACAAAATTAAATATTGTTGCAACTCCAGATTTCTGGCTTAGTATTCTCAGAAGCATCTATTTTTTTGGTTATTTTCTCAGTTTGTTTGATCTTGTTGGTCCAATCAGATAATGCTCTCTTTAAAATTCTATGTACTAATATAAAGATTGGTCAGCATTAGCTTTAGGCTGGTAGCACAGGTTCTGGTGGTGTGACAAGCGACTTATTAATAGTCACTGAAGAGGATCGATTCTGTAGTGTCATTTTTTCTGGAGCTTCAATTAAGCCATCAGGTTCTGTATGAGCATTGGACTAATTCTGAAAGCTAACCTTGAACTTCCTTTGTGCAACAAGATTTGTATCTGAAAGCAGCATGTTTTGGTTGCCCCTAATCCTGTATCACTCTTTTGTAGGACTTTCAACACCTTTTGAATTCATGGATGCTGAGGAACCAACACAAAATGAGAGAGAATCGTTAAATAACGCCAATGCCAATGACTTACCAGAAGACATACTTGATGAGATCTATGAGAAAGCAATTGAAGTAAGTGTTCACTTTCTATATGTAGGCTCTCACCATTTTCCAACAAGTTCATGCTGTTGCAGTTATAGGATTCAAAATGTTTAGGTGGTAGCTGTAGATTTCAGCACGTATTGAAGTAAATGACAGGTTTTTTTTTGGGTCGAAAAGTAAATGACAGGTTGACTTGTTTTATATTATGTTCATGACAAAATTTACTGAATATATTGACAAAAGCTGTTTTGTCTGTGTTATTGTCAGTCTATCACATAGACGCAATCTTTTTTTCCTATTCTCTAAAACTTCCTCAGATATTCAAGTCTTCTTTGCACTAACAACTGAGGTGTGCTGAAGTCAGGCTATATGAACGATGTGCATGCTTAGAACTTAGAGGCTTTGTTTTTTTACCCTCTTTTTTGTAATTTCTGCAGGATCCACCTCCAACCTCACGAGGACACGATGTCTTGGATTCAGCAAATGAATCACAGAAACAAGACTCAAATACGGTGACTAGTAATTCTACCAATAGCCAGATCTCAGATGAGCAAAAGGCTCGCATGGAACTCAACAGACTGAAGGCATTGGAGAAGGCTGCAGCTCGTTCCCATTCGCAACAAGGAAGCTAACTTGGGCTATGTGTATTGTTTTTCCTCCAATGCTACCTTTTGCTTGTGATGGACATGGTACATTGGAAGCTCTAGATAATCTGGGAAAGTGCGGTAGCGATGAAATTTTTGATTATCTTGATTTGTGACTTGTCCCTTACAGGATGTGAAGTCAATTACTTATTCAAATGATCCAAATCTTTTGCTTTTTTTCCAAGCAAGAAGAATGGATCGTTCTACATGGTGATCTCATTGTTGCAATTTTGTTTAAGCTAAGACTCTAATTGGAGATGAGTTGTTGATATCTGCAAATCAATGGGCTTTTTAGGTGAACCATGAGTGAGAAGCTCTCAGGTTTGCATTCTATGCACACTCCTTGCGAAAGAATCGCACTCATTTAAGAAAACGATATTGTTTTATTTTTAAGATTATTTTAATTCTTGAATGCTTAAATTAAGATGGTAGTTCTGGATGCGTTTGATGTGGTGGCCAAAAAAAATTCAGAAATAGGAAACGTATTTAGGCCACATGGATCTTTTATTAGGTTTAGATAAAAGTGAAGAAAAAAATCAAGCCTACTGAAAATCTTTAGTTAGTTAACACGTAAACTGAGATGACTAATGACACTTTCGCAACAACAGTAACTTGCATCACAATCATAACAAAACATGGACTTAGCCTTAGGTAGGTAATCAGATTTTCTACCTTTTCAATTAATGGAAACATGATTGCATAACGTGCATTCAAATTTTGATTCATATTCTTACTTAATATTATGCTAGTTATTTTATGCTCTTATTTGAGATTAAGTTCGTTTTGGGAACTCTTTTGAGAAAAAAAAAGGTACTTATTCAGATCATTATTTGAAATTTTCTGAGTTATAAACTTGCTGATTTTTTGTCATGACATGATGTGCCACAAACAAGATAGTACTTTGGCCAACCTTAGGCAATTACGAAAGATAGCTGTGACAAGAAATGCTTGAATAGTTCTTTTTGATGAGACCAATCAAAGACAAGCATTGCACTCCAATTGGACCCCAAATCTTAATCCACGGTAGCCTTCATTAGACCGTTCAACCACCCCTCTGGTGAATGAAGAAAGAAAAAGAAAGTCATGTTGCTTGCCACATTACTTCTCACAACACCCATATTTTGTAATTTAATCTAACCGATTAAGTATGTACCAATTGCTTGATGAATCAAAAAGGTACGTGTCGACTGGTACTTTAAGCATGCTAATTTAAGCATGTCTATAGAGAAATCTCAATTTTAAATGAAATTTCTTGAAATTTTTTGGAAATTGGGAGTGTTGTCAGTTGACTGATTAATACATTTCCCCAAAAGCAATCTCATAAAAAAATTGAAGAAAAGGATAAAAAGGGCGTCCAATTAGATGAAGGTCCACTAAAATATACTTTTGAGGAGATTTGGTATCCTGTAATTGGCCATGAGGTTTTCTGACAATCCACCCAAACACTGTCCGTGTCCTACTGGACAGGGCTGAGCGGGTCTATACTTTGCCAGCATCTTGGAGGTAAATTCCCCTTGTTATCTAAAATCTATCGATCTTGGTGCGTCGCATAGTCTCATCAACCACTCAAAACAAAGATTCAAAAAAAGAAAAGAAAAGGCTACCGTAGATTATTGCCAAAGTCTAGGGCCTTCTAGACAAAAGTTGTATTTACTTTGTGTTGTTGACTTATGGGCACTTGGTTTTGTCTCAAATTCTATCGGCCTAATCGACAATTATGTGGTAAAATAAAAATAATATATAGAAAGCGTTAAGAATATCTACTATTATCTAGATAGGTTATTTAAATTACTAGCCATCATTCCCACGTGAAAAGAGGGAGGTGAAGGGTTCAAATCCCCACATTCTCAGAGGAGTTGGATTGTGGATGATTAGTTTTAGGAGTATATTTCAACTCTCATGCCCTAAAAGAGATAGAGTAAAAGTTTAAGAGTAAGTTAAGAATTATAGTATGTTTGACAAAAAAAGAAAAACAGAAGAAAAAAAGGAAAGGTTATTTGAATGTTTCCTACAGCATTATTACACTTCCCTTGTATGCTTGATTAATTATTTGCATCGCACGAGATAATTCTAAATATATTGGAGTGATCAAGTAATAAATAGTAATCAGATGATGAGTCCCTTTGGGAGTAATTTTTTTCCATACAAAATTTCTTTGTCTATGCTTATTTATGTTCTTTCTTTTCACTTGACCCTGAAATTTATGTTTGCATTCGATGTTTTACTATAAATAAATGGATGGAATAGTGAGGATGAGTACAATATGAAGTTTTTTCCAGGACTTCTAGTGAACTTCTATTTTCTTCCAAACCCACATTTTTATGGGTTCTTATCTTCAGGATGAACTCAAATCAATAAAAACTATACAAATTAAATAGAAAATAGATAACGTGGGTACTGGTGAGTTTGTTAACTAGGCAAACTTTTTCTCGATTCGTACTTTGCTTTAACTTTCTGTTTTCACTCTTGATTTACCAATACCTTTTTTTATATTATTTAACCTCATAGTAGTATTTAAAAAATTATAGGATGAAGAAAATTACTAAGTGTGCATGATCAGTGATTTACATAAATGAATTCGCGTCGTTGACATGATGATTGCAAATAATTTGTAAGATCGAACGAAGATTCTCAATCTCAACATTCCTGAAATAAAAATGTTTTATACGTCACACAAGTGGAATACATTTTTTTCATTATAGTTAATTTTTCGTATCTCCTAATGTTCCATAGTTCTGTTATTTCAAATTCCTCATGTGTTCCTTTCTACTTCCGGAATAAATCATGATACGAAAGGTATGTATCGACGTGTAAAATATAACCGGCCCCTTGCAGTTTGAATGGATTCTGCAAGATTAAATCATATTGGGTAGTTGAAGGACTCTTGATGCCTTTTAGACGATTTCTTCTTTGAGGAAAAGAGAATTGACGTTCGAGATGCATTAGAAAATCAACGGGCTAGGATGTCAACTTGGCAAACATCACAAGCTGCCATTTTCTAATGCTAATCAAAGTAGTTCTTGCTTCTTTGAGTTAATTCATGCTGATTGTTGGGAATCGGTCGCTTGCGATTCAACAATGTAGCCGAGGGTTGCTAGGTAAAGACATGCGAGGTCCCGAAGGAAGGCTGCCATTTTCAATAAATCATAACGCCTTTGGCGAGCAATTTGTTCAATTCTAGACGTTGACCGTACTCATTTTTTAATGGGGAACTCTCGAACGAGATTGGAAATGGTGCCAAACAGATTTAGGTTTATCTTGGACGTGGAATCCGTCCGTGCATCCTAGAGACTGTGCCTTTCTGTAAGTACTTGTCATGATTTTCATCTTTGCTGGGAGATAACCGAAAATGTATGGCATATCCCTTTCGGGAACCCACCTTTGAATGAAATTCCCAATGATTTTTGGTCGTGTTCCATCGGTGGAGAAGTTTTGAATGGATTCCACAATAAAAAAAAATAGATGTATAGTTATATTATTCAAGCTTTAACTTGACTCTTCTTATCTTTCCTTTAGTTTGCACAAGAACAACGGGCAGGATGCTACTTCTTGCCTTTTTGAGGCCTTTCGAGCAATTACCTTATCTTTAATGTCTTTGAGGGCAATGTCGGGCTAAGGCGGACTTTTAATGTGAAGGTGTCGGCATTGTGCAGCAGGTTTTGACTTGGATCTTCTACCGCTCCGTTGGCCATGTATTCTCATCATTTGGATTCTATACATTTATCCTTGCAATTGGGAGTTCACATTCTCATTATCTTTTGTAAAATCAAGTCCACCATATAGACATTCATGAAACGCTCTACCACAGTTCTTAGCGGATGAGCTAATTTAGGTTTTATGGTGCATCCATATAGGAGACTACTTGTTCAATTTGTCTCTTGCAACTTGGATGCCATGGGGCGGGCCTTGGAAAGTGTTAGAATAAGCAGGAAGGATTCGCGCTACCTCCTATTCCTACAAAAAGATTTACTTTCGGGAATTAAAGACGTTCACGATCAATTCCTTATTCCCAGAAGAAAGTTATTTCCGACCCGAAGCCTAATTCTAGAATGCCTTCCTTCGAGTGAGATCGGCATATGAACTGTTCCTCCTTCCTTTACTTAAAGCGCTTAGGAAGTCCAGATCAAAGAAAGCAATCAGTGCTCATAAATCATAGTAGAGAGCTATCAGTGCTCGAAAGTCCAATCCTTGTTCTTTTCGCATTGCTTGGAAGTGAAACTTTTGGAGGCGAAACTTTCAATTCGATGTTCCTTTCATGATTTTCCTTCATGAGGGAAACAAATATTTAAAAGGAAAGGATTGCTGTCTAATCATTGGAGTTGAAGCTGGAAGGAGGGCCCATGAAAATGCTCCGGACATTGATCACAAGCCAAGGGTGCAAGCTACGTTATGAATCACATACATAAAAAGATGGGCTGCTTTGAAGACTGTTGTGGCTTTGCAAGGCGTGTGTTTGAAATATCAATAGCCGAAACAAGTGGCAACAAACACAAAAATCTGATTCACCTATTTAAGTGTTGTACATTTTAGTGATAAATATACTAACAATTCTAAAATTTATGGCGAAAATAAAATTGAGTATTAAAACTCACAAAATAGATGCAATCGAGGTCCAATTTAGTTAACAAAAAATGTTGATGTGGCTTTTTTAAAATTATTTTCTCTCTCTTATGTGATGTTGACATGGTTAAAACTATGATATTTTGTCCAAATTTAATTTTTTAGCAGAATTTTTATTTAAATCAAGTTAAAAGGCAGCTTTAGAAAAAAAAAAAAAAAAAAAAAAAAAGGGAAAAATCAGGCGAGGGTTTGCCATTGCTAGTCCACCGTCGTAGGGAAGTAGGGAAGGGTTGTGTAGGGGTTGCCAAGCCTCAGCCATCCCCTACCATCGCTCGCCCTTCTTGATGAAGGTGGGGCAATAGAAGCAAGGGCCTTCTACCTTCCTTTGTTTATTAAATTATTTTATTTTTAATCTAACTTAAATAATATTTAGATTTATAAATCATATTTGGACCAAAACAACATCGATTTAGCTTAATTATCCATGTGTTTAGAGATGCTAGTGCCATGTAAGAGAGATAAAATAGTAATAAAAAAAGTCATGTTAATATTTTCCGTTAGACAAATTAAATGGGATTAATCAAATGGCTTGGTCGTATCGATTTTATAGTTTTAATTTGATTGCAGTTTTTTGAAACTCAATTGTATTTTTGTGAGAAGTTTTAAAGTTTCTAGTGTGTTTATCTTTATATTTTATTATGTGTATCATCAAATATGGGAACCTATCTCTATGCTCGTATCATTGTCTCTTGTGCTCGTCCAACACAATGTCGATTTGTGCTACATACTCATCGTTGCCAGTTCTGCCACCGCCATCACCGTCTAATATTAATTTGCTAGCACTTTTGTCAAAGGTCCCATGTTCAATCTCTAGCCACCACTCCTCTCTCTCTCTCTCGTGCGCGCACGCACAACATGTGCGAGCAAGCGCACTCAATCAACATGCATTCACACACACATTACACACACTGCAACCATTGATAAGATGCGCTAGTAACTCTTACATCTCAGAGATGGGCAAAAATCAAGGGGGGGAGGAAAGGGCTCGGGCAATGTGGTGGTCGTCCTCGAGCACATTGGCCAACCATATCATTGCCCTTTGCGTAATGTGGCGGAGGCCCCGACGATATCGAGTAGGGATTGACAGAGATGAAGAGATAAGAAGAGCCTATTTTAGTTAAGGTGCCAGAGAGCCATGCGAAGTACTTCCAAAAAGTTCATTGGATGGGAACGACACATGAGTAGAGTACAAGAGGAGGCAGCGACAACCCCTTTCACCCAACAAGTCACAACACATCACCTCACAAGATCGTGCATGCTCGAGTCGGTGATGCCGCTGCAGCACGGTGGCAAGATATTAAAGTTAGGATGGGGAATATCATGGGTCATGTATATATTCCGATCCTACATTGCTCGCGTCTAAGGCCTGCTTGATCACGTAAGTCTCGCGCCGTCTCAAACTATCCTGGGACATTTCAAGTTCAACCGTGCACATGCCTGTACAGACAGAAATGAGATCTAGGGCACTAGATTTTCGACCGAACCATGTGAGAAGGGAAGAAGAGAAACTGCGGTAAGATTTTGTAGGTGAGAAAAGTAAGAATCTGGCGACCGGTATGTTGGAGAACATGCCTGAAAAGCTCCCCATGCATAGGCGTAGGCATAGGCATAGGCAAAGTAAATGTTGTTCCGTCCCGGGCGGGGGGCCCACTTCGGGCAAGCACAGCTGGCACCGGTCGCTGAGGATCGTCAGGACAAGCGTGACTTCCACCTCACTTCTCACCACGTGTAATTACGGTATTGGATGAGAATGAATTTGTAGCTTAGTGAATAACAGTAAAAAAGAAAAGGAAATGAAAAGTAGGAGAGGAGGGGGACCCCCCCTCTCCAAGGACTTCAATTCTTCCCTTCCTCGTAACTGAAGAAAAAAAAAAAAGAACGCGAAAATCAACCTAATTGACAGAAAAAAAAAAGTACGGGAAAATTAAATCGCAATGTCCTATGATTTGATGGAAATTAAGTAGGATTTACGCCAAAGTGGTACGACACGTTGATTCTGTAAAATCGAAGCTGACATTGAATTTACTAAGGAAGCGACCCTCCGAGGAAAAATGTGTACATGAGCAGCGCAATTACACTCTCGAGACGCGTTGCGGGAAGCAAAACTAACATAAAAGAAAAAGCCGAGATTGGGAGACGTCACAAAAGGCTGAGAAATTATCAAAATAATCCTAAATCTATTATAATTTTTTCAATTTAATCATAAATATTTTTTATATCAATTTAATTTTAATATTTTATAATTATGTCAATTCAACCTATTAAGCTAAATTTGACTAGCGGATATCAACGTTGATGTCAATCAATGCTAGTTATCCAATTGATGTTAATAAGTTTTTGATAATATTTTATTTATTTATTTTCTTTTTTCTTCTTCTTCTTCTTAATCATTAGACTATCCAAATGTTATGGCCGTCAAGGTCGACCTTGCTGGCCACTAACAAGGCCATTGTTGGATAAGGTTGAGCTTGTCCAAGGCAAGTTTGAATTGGCAACAAAAAAAAAATGATTTAAGAATAAATTGGAAAAATTACATTATGCATAAGATTGTTTTGGTAATTTTTCTCAAAGAGCTCAAAGTAAGGATCCACCAAAAAAATTTGGCAAGAGCTTTTTTGACATGGTCGAGCATGTGGGGTGAGCACCCCTCATTGATTGACCCGCCCGCGCTTGAAATATCCGAATGCCACTACCCATTCCCGCCCTTTCGGATAGTCCAGCGGGGTCTCTTTTCGTGCGGACTTTGTTGGCATGAGCTAGGCTTTCTCACATGCTAGGGCTCTCGCCCTGGTCATCAGACCTTCACTTAGGTCAAGCTACTTTTCTAACAGCGCAATATGCGCACCAACTGATCTTTCCACTCACGCTAGTCTTTGGACCTATTATGCAGTACTTTCCAAATCAGGTAATTTACTTTGCTCTCTCTCTCTCTGTTCATTTGCCAATGTCGCTTTTTTGCGGACATTTAATCCATATATAATATTACACATGTCCTTAAATGTCAATAGAAAATCTAATAGGACAATAGAAAGTTGATGTGTGTGACAGTTTATGGAACAACTATTGCACCATGTTCAAATATTCCGTCACTTTCTTTCACGCTCAATTTAGCTTTTTTTCTTTTACTTAGTACTAAGCATGTAAATATTTAATTAGGAAAGTAAATAAAATCTAGGAAGATTCGAAATCATGATTTCCAACTTTAATACTACATAAGAATTTATACAACCGTTTTAAAAGTTTCAAGAGTAGTGTCGAAATATTTACGTAACAAATCACATCTTTATCCAAATAAGCTTAATTTTTAAAAATAATTAATAATTATCCCATAAAATCTTACAACATGATCAGGTCAAATCCGAGTCAAAATATGTTGATATTGGCGATCGAACCAATTCACACCTTAAAGATTAGGGGTGAGCATGATTCGGGTTGGGTTGGTTCACTCCTTAACTCAATTTTTGGAATCATGGACCAACTCTATTGAACTTGGGACCGAGGACCAGACCAACCCAATAGGTTCATCCGATTAACCAATAATTTTTTATTTCATTTTTTCTACTCCTTAATAAACCGATTGAGGACATTGGGTTGGTTCAGTTTCAAGGTCAATCTAGGACCAACCAATAATTTTTTTATTTCATTTTTTATACTCCTTGAAAGGGCAACTGGGGATCGTATCGACCCAATGGATTTGATGATGAGCAAGATCGGTTAAGAAAAACAAGCGATGGGGGTTAAGTGAGGTGAGTGTCGAATAGAATGGGCATCAAATGTCGAGCGAGGAGCAACAAGCCAAGCGAGCATCGAGCGGCGAGTGACACAAGTGACCCAAAATGAGCAAGTGAGCAAAGAAATTGTTTCTTTCGATTTTGGAAAATTGAAGACTAAGATGCAAATAAGATAAAAGAAAATGAATACTAAAGGAGGACGCCATAAGGTGCATTTTTGAACGCGGTGAGGATTTCTCACAAAAATATTTTCCTCATTTGTAAATTATGAATATTGATGCCGTAAAAAATATTAAAAACCTAAGTTATTAAAGAACAATGTAAAGTTACTTGAACTCCTCACTAAATAGTTATTGATACCGTTTATTTTAAGGTTTTTTTTTTATATAAAAAATTTATATATATAGTCGGGAACTCCGAAGTTGGGACCGACTAAATTCTTAAGACCAAGACCGACTCGCGACAAAAGATTTGGCCCGAATTCCAAGATCAAAGACCGACCCAAGATTCGGGGCCAGACCAGGGTTGGGTCGGTTCAGGATCAGTCCAGAGTTCCTTACCCCTATTAAAAATAATATTGCCCCAACAAATTCACACACCCCCATGCCGGGTTTACATATCATGTCCTAAAATGTGGTACACCGGGCACCTTTCTACGGTGGTGTTCTATTGAATCGGACGGCCAGGATCGGGACGGATCGAGCCCCATGGATCTTGATCCCCATCCTGAACCTTCTCCACGAATCGGACCCGTCTTGATCGCTGCAGCAGCAATGCCGGCGAGTACAAGGACCGCTGGCTGGCTGAGGTTTATCAGAACTCAGGAAAACACCTGCAACGGCAATAATAAGACACGTTCTTTTCAGCCTTTCCATGTCCTCTCTCTCTCTCCATCGCGGTCAATGTACAACCCCACAGCGATCTAGTCTTCTGTAGCCCAAACATCTTGCCGGTCGATCCTGTATTTATGGTGTCTCAGCCAAGGAGGCCCTCCACCAACACCCTTCATTCCTTCTCCCTCTCTCTCTCTCTCTCTGTTTTCTTTCTAACAGAGGTTTAATGGACTGATCGTACCCTTCGCTGAATCGACCTCCCTGAGCTGAGAGCCACTCAAGAGGGGCCTTCGGTACGAGTCACCAACCTCCTCGTGTTTCCTTCCTCGCTCGTCGCGATGCTCGCGGGTCGCGGAGACCATGTGGGTCATTTCGAGCTCGGTCGTGGCTGCTCGATCCCCTGTTTCTGAAGCCTCAAGATCGATATGATCGGAGCGGGCGACAAAGGTGTTTAGTTTAGCAGCCCGAGAGTTCCCGTTTCAGCTTGGGAATTAAGAAAGAACAAAAGGGGAGGAAAAATCAGAGTACTTCAAAGTTAAACTGATGCTAAAGATCGTTTTTTTTTTAATTACCGAGGGATTTTCTAGTTTCAATAATGCCTGCAGAGATTAGCGAATAAAGAAATCGCGGGGAGGAGAGGGAGACGAAGGGGGGGTTTTGAGATCATCAGCTCAGCTCACGTGAAAGTCTCTCTGTCGCCGTGTCTGTGCGTCCTCCGTCCCCGTAATAATCCGTGAGCTCGTGCCATCAATTAAAGAAAAAGTTTGGGACAAACGATGCCACACACTCAACCCTCTCTCTCTCTCTCTCTCTCTCTCTGTGTCTCTCTCTATCAGTCTTCATTTGAACGGAATGTGGGAGGAGAGAGAGCAGCTCACGGTACCGTTCCCACCATTGGAGCTCCATCTCTCACCCCTTAAATGCCCTCTCTGCAACCGCTACTTCTAGGGGGTTTTATATTTCTTTTTCTCTCTCCCCGTTTCCCCGTTCTGGGACTGCGAGTGAGCGGTGGGCGAAGAGCAGCGGAAGCAGAACAGCAGCTGTAGCAGCAGCAGCAGCAGCTGGTGGCGCTGCTACAGTGCGAGTAGATGCACTTTCTTTATTGCCCTCCTCCCCCCATCACCTCCTGCCCCTTTTCGCGCCTTGTCGTTTAGCAGTCCAGTCCAAGGAGAGAAGGGGGAAAGCACGAACTTGGCTTCTCTGAAAATGACCCAAATTGGCGGGTCGCCTCTCTCCCCCCCTCGTCATGATGGAGGCTCCCTTCACATTTCGAGAAGCATTTGGTCTTCTCCTCCTCTTTCTACACAGTGATGAATCTGAAAAGCCCAATTTTTCCTCACTCTCTCTCTTGTTAAAGATCGATCCACACTGATTCGACTGTAGATTCTTGACAAAGACTCGAAAAATGGGGTCTTTCGTTTCGGGGTACTGCTCTCTCCTCCTCTTTCTCTCGTTCCTCCCTCTATCCGTCCTCGTTCCCACCGCCAGATCAGGCGACGCCGACGCTCTGCTCGCTCTCAAGTCCGCCGTCGACCCTCACAACTCGCTGCCCTGGCAAGTAGGCAGCGCGAACTCCGTCTGCGCTTGGCCGGGTGTTAAGGACTGCATGAACGGCCGCGTCACCAAGCTCGTCCTCGAGTCCTTGAACTTGACCGGCACGCTGGACGGTAAGACCCTGAACCAGCTCGACCAGCTCCGTGTCCTCAGCCTCAAGGACAACTCCATCTCCGGCGATATCCCCGACCTCTCCGGCCTCGTCAACCTCAAGTCCCTCTACCTGAACAGCAACGCCCTCTCCGGCGGCTTCCCCTCCTCTCTCACGGGCCTCCACCGCCTCAAGATCGTCGTCCTCGCCGAGAACCGCATCTCCGGCGAGATACCCAAGTCCGTCCTCGGCCTGAGGAGGCTATACGTTTTCTACTTGCAGGACAATGGGTTCACCGGCGGGATCCCCCCGCTGAACCAGACCAGCCTCCGGTTCTTCAACGTCTCGAACAACCGTCTCTCCGGCGAGATCCCGGCGACCTCCGCGCTGTCGAGGTTCAATGCCTCGTCATTCTCCGGCAATGTCGATCTCTGCGGGTTGCCGCTCAGCAACCCTTGCAACGGCACTGTGTCGGAAGGCCCGTCGATGAGCCCCGCGCTCCCGGAGAACCCGACCGGGAGGAAATCGCATTCCAATCGCTCGAGGCTCATCAAGATCGTTGCAGGAACGGTCGGCGGATTCGCATTGCTGCTGATCTGCCTGCTACTGCTGTGCTTGATCTGCAGGAGTAGCGGACGGAGGAAGGCTGCAGGTTAATTCACATTTACTTGTCAAATTCAGATTACCGATTCTCATTAATTCAAATCATTGTCCAATGTTTAATTTCTATCCTAATCGCCATCATGCCGAACCGTATTAATTCGTGTCGATTACTAGGCGAGGCTAAAGCCAAGGGCGGGGCCGAGACAGGGGAGGAGGCAGGGGAAGGGCCTGCCGGCGGTGGCAACAACGGCGGTGCTGGGAAACCGCCAGTGGCGGCAGCGGGCGGGTTCACGTGGGAGGGGGAAGGGCTGGGGAGCCTGGTGTTCCTCGGGGCCGGGGACCAGCAGATGGGCTATAGCCTGGAGGACCTGCTGAAGGCCTCGGCGGAGACGCTGGGGCGGGGCACGCTAGGGAGCACGTACAAGGCGGTGATGGAGTCGGGCTACATCGTGACCGTGAAGCGGCTCAAGGACGCGAGGTACCCTAGGATCGAGGAGTTCCGGCGGCTGATCGACGGCATCGGGCGGCTGCGCCACCCGAACGTTGTGCCGCTCCGGGCCTACTTCCAGGCCAAGGAGGAGCGGCTGCTGGTCTACGACTACTTCCCCAACGGCAGCCTCTTCACTCTCATCCACGGTAACGTCCTATGTTGTCTTGTCGGTCCAATTTCACGTTTGGCAATCTCTCTCCATTTTTCTTTAACTTTTTCATAATTTTGGCCAATCTAATTTGGTTATCTTGTCTGCCATTTTAATTTTGTTTTTGTGTGCATCGTCATCTCATCTGATAATCTTAAATAATCTAATCTCGCGTCATTCATGGGGGTCTATTAAATATTAACGGGCGTAAATGCGAATCGTCTCACCCTTATTAATTTTTTTGTCATGGCGTTTGGAATAATATGGGAGGTAAACTTATATATAGGAAAAGTGTATATAATATAAAATGGGGTTTTAGGGTTTCTAATTTTTTATCATGTTAGTCATGAATTTTTGTGATGTGCACATCTTTCAAAAAAAGCTGCCCGTCGGAATTTAAAATAAAAATAAAAATCTCACGTGAATCTTGGTGAATTTTTTTTTTTAATAAAAAAAACCACACATTCAAGATTTTGGCCGAGCTGTCATCCTAAAGGCTGTTTTAAAATAACTACTTGGAGACCGACTGATCGAATCGATGGGGCCTACGCCGCTGACCTTGCGTGGGACCTGCGGATCTAACGGCGGACATCCTTCCTGATTTCGTTCTAGGTGATAAATTTCTACTCCTGCACGACACTTTTAGATGATTATTCCATTTCAATCAATATATGTATAGGAAAAAAAAAAAAAAATATATATATATATATATATATATATAATAATTTTTGCTATATAGCCATATTAGGAAAGAATATATGGTTTTTTGAGAGTTTAGCTTTTCCAATATTTAGATTACCAAAGCCAAAGGACTCGTTCGATTATACTTTGAAAAATGAAATCTTGCTTTTCTCCCTTTTCCCCATCTTCTTGGTATAAGATCATGCAAGAAAAAAAGAAGAAAAAAACAGATCATACGAATTTTTCGTGTCCATGTTTATGCATCACGTGAATTTTTACGCGCTCCACTAAAAATTAGTACCGAACTTAGAAAATCGGAATTTCCTTTTTAGGTGCTGAAAACAAATTTCGCCAAAAGACTCTGTAAATCGAAATCTTGGCTAATATCATCAACCGGTCAGTCTCGAGTCTGTTAGGTGAACAAGGACAAATTATTGAAATATTTTATATTAATATATAAATCTATATATTCTTTAAAAAGCGCGATTCGAAGTTGCCAACTTGCTTTTGTACGGTCCGCCAGTGAAAGCTTGTCTGGTCGACTACCAGGGTGAAAAAAGTCCAGATAGATTCGTGTCCTTTTTTCGAGAGCTCAACATCTTTGCCAGCGTAACACTGATTTCAACTAGGAAAAGTTGAAAAACCCATCTTGGGGAGGATCTTTGAGCAATGAGCATAAACAATCCAGAGCAGCTAGAGCAAACTGCAGGTCGTGGACGTTTTCTTGAAAGGATGGTTCTTGGTTGGTAAATTGCAGTTGCTAATCTCATGATGCAAACCTCGTTTTCTTTGCGTATCGAATTGGGAAAACCGGTATGGCGAAAAAGAAAAAACGAAAAGCGAGAAAGAGGGCCCTTGACAGGACGAGTTTTTTTCTAAATCCCATGACAATTTGGTTAATGATTTCGAGTGGCGTTCTGGGTTTTCATTTGTCAGCTGCGTTGCATGCTCTCTCGGTTGCATTATCATGTGCATGCTGCACGGTTCTGCGCTCTGCTTATCAGTTTCTGCTCTGGTGGTTCTTGGCTGCATCTCTTCTCTTTTGCCCTTTCGCTTTTCTTCGTTTGGATTGTCAGAAGACCTGTGAATGTTTTGCTGTCTCTTGCTGTCTCTTGGGCGTTACTGGTTTGGATTTCTCATGTCGTTCTTATCTCATTTGTCACCACCAGTCTTGTCTTTTGCATGTTTAACTAGAACATGGAATCTCACCTGGACCATAAGATTGCCGAGCGCAGAGCAGATTGTTGTTGAATCATATAGGGTGGATTCACTGATTGCCTGCTAACGCGAATTTGTGCACAGAATTTACGTGAAATTTCATCCCTCTCCGCAGGATCAAGGACTTTGGGTGGCGGTAAGCCTCTTCACTGGACCTCGTGCCTGAAAATAGCCGAGGACTTGGCGACCGGGCTGCTCTACATCCACCAAAGCTACGGACTGACGCATGGCAACTTGAAGTCCTCCAATGTGCTGCTCGGCCCTGATTTCGAGTCCTGCATCACAGATTACGGCCTCATGTCATTCCGGGACCCTGACTCGCTTGAAGAACCGAGTGCCACTTCCCTCTTCTACAGGGCCCCCGAGTGCCGGGACCCTCGGAGGCCCATCACCCAGCCGGCGGATGTATACAGCTTCGGTGTCCTCCTCTTGGAGCTCCTCACAGGGAAAACCCCGTTTCAGGATCTCGTCCAGGAGCATGGATCGGATATACCGAGGTGGGTCCGTTCGGTCCGTGAGGAGGAAACGGAGTCCGGGGACGAACCTGCCTCTAGCAATGAGGCCTCTGAAGAAAAACTTCAGGCTCTTTTGAACATAGCGATGGCCTGCGTGTCCACCGTCCCGGAGAGCCGGCCTGCCATGAGAGAGGTCCTGAAGATGATTAGAGATGCGAGAGCTGAGGCTCAAGTTTCGTCCAACAGCAGCGATCACTCACCGGGGCGATGGTCGGACACGGTGCAGAGCTTGCCCAGGGAAGAACATCTGAGCATATGAGGGCTTAGGCTCCAATGTTCTTTTTTTCCACCCATTAATTTGATTTGATTTTTTATTTTCGCAGTATGGGGCGGCGTAAGTCCATTGATGTAAAGATCTAAGTCCTCACCATTGTTTCCAGTGTTTTTTTTTCTTTTTTCCAATCAATCCGCAATACGTTTAGGTCCGGAGAACTTGATTGCATTGAAAAATTTAGAACGAAAGTTCGAGTTAATGGCTCTAATGAAAGTTAAAATTTTCGAAACAGCCTGAGCAAAGTTCAGAAGCTCTTATGCATTGGGGGCTCTTCTTGCAACGACTGCAACAATGGTGCAACCGATACCTGCTTAGGATGAACTCCACCCTTTGTGTGTTCATTTTCCTTCTGCAGTTTGATTCTACGGTCTCATTCACGCTTCGAGCTTTTTACCTGTCGATTCATCAGTTTTCGCTGTAGCATTTATGATAGCTTTTGTCATGAACTTGGCAGCTGAATCTCTGGACTTTTCCTGTCGTTGATCATTCTCATTGCTTTTCATTATTCTCACATGAAGTTGGTTTCTACTGCTGAGTTTGGACTTCGCCTTTGCCTGTTGAAGTTCCTATGATCTCCCCGAATCTTATTTCTGTTCACGAAAGTAAGGGTGAGGGAACAAAAATGGAAACGATGAAACTGGTATAAGACAGATGCAAACCTCGGGAGTACTAGGTCAAACATCAAAACTAATCTGGAATGACAAATTATAAGTGACGAAAACTCAAGTTCTCACTGCACTTAGTAACTCCAGACAGGTAATTTTCTTCTTTTGGGTTACAACTTACAAGGCTGTTCAAACTTTTTCGGATTGATCCTTGTGGGCGCACACAAATCGTTCTGTCCAATTGCAAGAAAAAGAGTCTAGATCTCGAAACAGCAATGACTATAATGTTTCATCGGGTATGGCAATGGGGCGAGTTTATAGGATCCATCCCCACTCCCACAGGAAATTCAGGTGTCACCACCTTATTTGTATTGTCCCATATTCTTCTTGAATTTAATTTTAATTAGAAAAAGTTCATTAAATTAAGTATTCTATGATTATTTTAATCCGTGAAAAAGTAACAAAAAGTGATTGTCAATAAAAAAAAGTGACAAATACTTTGTTTTAAAAAATATATAAATGATAGAAAATACTAAACTTAGTACTTAGAAGAGGTTATAATGCGGTCTGGAATGGGTCATAGGTAATGATGACCAAATCGATCGCGGTCCCGGTCCCGGATGTTCCGGAACAATACATTCGGTATCCATTCTCACCATAAACTTCGGGCAGCGATGCGACAAAGCGATGCATGGATTTGCTGAGGCGGGTTAAACTGTCATTCCTAAGTTTGTTGGTGATGGGTTCCCGCTTTAACAACGTCTGCTTTCTTAGAAAAGACAAATTGGACAATTATTTATGATTGCCTTGCATGACCAAAAAAGGTATGTAAGCTTTAGGCACCATACTCTGCCATTTGCACCGCATCTCATTTTGGACGATTCTGGTCCTTGCAAGGCAAAAAGGATAACCATACAAATGATCTCAAAACTACAACCCAATATGTAATCCGGTATATGAACTTTTAATTTATTTAATGTAATCTTTTAAATTTTGATAAATATTCAAATTAGTTCTTAGATTATATAAAAATATTCAATATTATCTTTTTATTAATTTAAGTTTATAGGCAATATCGAACATTTTCATATATTCTAAGGGCTAATTTGAACATTTACCAAAAGTTAGACCACATTTAACAAATTAAAAGTTCAGTGGTAAGATTGCATATTAGGATGAAGTTTAGGAAAACATTCAATAAAATAAAATTTCAAGGAACACATTGTACATTGAGTCAAAGTTTAAGGACCTCTTGTGTCATTTTTGTGATGCCAATTACAAAACACTATTTCGTGCTTACTGATAAATTCATGAAAGCATTGATAATTACTGAATCCATTTGCTGTCAATAGCTTAACCCTACCACATTTTGGTCACTTGCCAATATTTGTAAGAAAAGAGCTAAGATTCTTTATTCCTTTCAAGCTACTAAGGGCGTGTTTGTTTAAATTTCTTCTTCTTCTTCCTCCTCCTTTTGCCGGTCATCAGCCTTCTTCCTTTTGCCGGTCATCAGCCTTGGCCATGGTTGACGCCGGCGACTGGCCAAACAAAGGCATGCGACCTTGTCGAAGCATCGCCGGCCCTCGAAGAGGCTGAGCCACGATGAGGCTCAGCCTCCCTAGTCGGCGCGAGACCAACCTTGCGCCACCTGGGTGAGGCCAAGCCTCACCGAGGCCAGGCTGGCCTTCGGCAAGCTTGTCGGACGACGCTCGGCCGGTCGCCGGCCACCAAGAAAAAAGGAAAAAGAAAAAAGAAAAAAAAGGAAAAATATAATAAAAATATTAGAAAATTAAAAGAACAAAAAAATTATACAAGTTTACCAAATGTGTTTCTATTTTTTTTTTCTATTCCAAGAATAGAAATTCATGAAAGCATTGATAACTGCCGAATCCATTTGCTTGGCGATAGCTTAACCCTACCACATTTTGGTTACTTGCCAATATTTGTAAGAAAAGAGCTAAGATTCTTTATTCCTTTCAAGTTACTAAGGCTGCGTTTGTTATTGTTTATTTTTTCTGTTTTTGAACACTTTTTCTATTTTTTTGTTCCTGGGAACAAAAAAGGAACAGAGACGCGTTTGTGTGCATTTTTGTTCCAAAACTATTTTTTTTTGTTCCCGAAACACATCCGGAACAAAAATAAGAAACAAAAAAAAGTTGTTTATTGTTTCTTAAACAAATTTTTTAACACTTTTCTCTTTTTTCTTTTTCTTTTCTTCTTTTTTTTTTCTTTGGCCGGTCGCTGACCTTGGCCATGGCCGGCGACCGGCCGTCGAGGGTCTGTGACGCCGTCGAGGGCTGGCGACCTCGCCGGAGCGTCGCTGGCCCCCGTCGGTAAAAAAGAAAAAAGAAAAAAGAAAGGAAAAAAAGAAAAATTAAATAAAAATATTAAAAAATTAAAAGAAACAAAAAAAGAATTGTCCCGGAACAAGTTTACCAAACGTGTGTTTTACGGTCAAAAATTGTTCCCAGAAACATAAATTTTTTTTTTTTTTTAATTTATGTTCCCTAAACAATTTTTGAACGTAAACGTTACCAAACGCGCCCTAAGTATTCCAAAACTCATTAACATTTATTTTCATATCTTACAATATTGAGTTATTGATTTTTCATACGAAGTTACCAACCTTAATTCAAGTCACATGCCGATGTTCATTTGCCTTTTCAATGGATCTACCATTCCATTTGTTACTAATAATTGAGTAAGTGATCAGCATGTTAAACTTTTATAGAATAAGAATTGGTATTTTCGTGTAAGAGCTAGTAGCTTCATATTGTTGTAAGAGTGATTACTTTTCAAGCGATCTAATAAAATGCTAGTCACGTAAGAGTGAATAAATTCATATAATATAAAAGCTAGTAAATTTAATACATTTTTACTGCTGAGTTGAAAATAAGTGTTAGTTGGTTGTTTGGATAATCAATAAGAGTTGACACTTTTGTTGTTACTTGAACACATTAGTAATATCTGGATATACGAAAAGGTAAATGATTGAAATATTTTTCAAAACAACATATACAATTTGGTAATTGCCTTAAAATAAGAGTTAGTATAATGAAAATTAGTTGGTAATTAAATCAGAGATAGGTTGGTAAAACACACAAATTACAATTGCTAATTTCGTATGAAAGTCAATAATTTTAACATATTTGTCAGTTTTCGTAAATAAATGTTGGTAAACTATGATTTAGTACTATCCAAATAATCTAATGAAGAAGGTAAATGACACAAACAATATTTGCCAAGCTAAAATGAGGTGATAACCTAAAGAAGAAAAATATCAATGAATCACTTAAATTATTGGTAACTTTGGAAGTAAAAATAAATGCTCTACTTTTTAAAACGTTTTGGTAAGTTACTAAAGAGTTCGTTTAAGTGTATATGTATGGATTTTTTTCTAGGCAATTTCGTATTTGTGCAATCTTTAAAACTTTTTACTCATGAGACTTTCCACATGGCAAATTGCAACCAAAAAGTACAAGATCTCTGCGCGATTGCTATTTTATCAAGATGAGGAATTGAGCAATTGACAGTGACAAGATCTTCTAAATGATTGACTCTCCAAGGAGCATCAGCCTTGAGAATGATCGATAAGATTGCAAAAGATTAGCAATTTATTCAAGGAATAATCTCACGGGCCAATCCTAAAAAACATTATAAATGGCAAGTTGGTGTTATTTTGAGGGGAAGACATGGGAGAGTGAGATAAAAAAAGCCAGCATTGCACGTACAAACCGGTGCAACAAAAGAGGATATAAAGACGAAATCATCTGCTGATTTGCTCAGAAAAGTTCATATTTAAAGCGACAGATGATGCTAATCACGGGACTAGACTTGTACTGGCATTATTAGTCACATGGACATCGAATATTGGGCAGGATCCTTAAAACACTTATCAGCCAATATTTATTTTTTCAGCTATGCTGACTAGTTATCAGATGCACACGTGAAAAGTGCTCTTTTTTAATTTTATAATATAGCGTTTAAATTTTACGATTTGATTACTTTTTGAAATGGTCCATAATTGACGATCAAGTTGCTCTTTGAAAATCACAATTCCTCGAGTAAATTAATTTACAGATAAAACTCCGAATCTACATGTTTCCCATCTCAAACCACACTGGAATGCAACTTTTACAAATCGAGCCACAAACATCTCTGCAAAGTTGAAGGTCAAAAAGTGAAAAAAGTCAAAAAGAAAAAGACATGGCCTTTCTTCTCAGCAGAGTCTGGGCAAACTCCTGCTACTACTTGGGTGCCTCACTATCTTGGACATCTGACCCTTCATCTGCTTGCACACCTTCTCCAGTTCATTCACCCTCCACTGCATCCTCTGCAGATTCATCCTCATGTCATGGTTCTCTTCTTCGACGCTCTCGGTGTCGACCCTGCCATAGACCACTATCTGCCTGTCGCTCGTCGCGGGGCTCCCTTTGGTGACTTGTGCTGGGAGGAAGTCTTCGGCAGGTGGCACGTAGGATTGCTGCGACATGAGTGCTTGTACGGTGATTCTTGGCGGGACTTTGGGGTTCTTTGCCAGGTCCTTGCAGGCCTCAAGGCTTAGTTTCTCGTAGTTGAGGCACCTGCACAGCCTCGACCGCTCCTCGAAGGAAAGGCTTGGGTGCGACTGCAAAATATCCGCCAAAAAGATTAGGGGAATTGTTCCAAATGAGAGATCTTTTTTTGGAGATCGACTGTGCATATCACGTCATTGGCCTGCTGGGTGACTCCAATGCTTCAACATCTAACTGCCAAACATAGGCATTTCATGGACCTATTGAATGCTGCGTCAGCCTTTATTGGGACATTCCAGCAAGTGCATGATTCCCTACAATTCTGGGAATTCAGGTCGGCCCTACAAGTTTTGTATTTTCTAATCAATGATCATACTATAGCATGATGGGCCAGGGGACTGACTACACATTTCCTATGAAAGGTGGGCGCGAATTGACATGTCCAGCCGACTTGCATATAAAAGAAGATTGCATTATGCAGGTTGTCCTCTCAAGTAGAGGACAATTCACGAAATCGGTAACTAGTGGCAGCGAGTTAAGCGTCCGTGAATAAGCAACACGCATGAGAGAGAGAGAGAGAGAGAGAGAGAGAGAGAGAGAGAGAGCAGATTTGTTTTGATGTAGGCCAAGTCATATTTAGGCCACAGGTAAGAAATGATGCAGTAATTTTTTGTGACCGGAAACTCTGTCCTACCCTTTTAATCACGCTTGACAAACAGCATACACGAAGTTCATATGAAAGTGTCTTGGTCCCCACATTACAGATGCTGCTCTGAATTAAAGTTTTCACAAGATGTCAGCTGTAGAACCAAGAAAAAAGATGCCGATTAATGCTGCAGCAATGGAACTCCCTAAAAAATTTGTTTTCGTAAAGTCGGTACTTCCGAGAGAATCAGAAGTACCAAAAGAATGCAGATATTCCTCACTCAAGCCTTCCATGCCTGGATTAGAAATACTGAACGGAAAAGGAAGAAACTTTAGAGTGCTAGAAACCCCAATGGATGATAAAAACAATTATTGCCAAAGCATCTTTTGTCTTATCTACTATCTTTCTCATCTTCTTTCATCTCACTAGCTTTCGTGTCCAGCCCATGTTTCTCAATTATTTTTGTCATCTGGAAAATATATGGATAAGAAAAAGCAAAGAGAGACAAGGTAATGAAATAGTTCACCTCAAGGAATATATCAATGGCTCTGTAGACCCCATCATAGCAGTCTCTAGCGGAGTCTGGCAAGCTCTCTGCAACCCCAAGAAACTTAGAGATCTTGAGGTTTTGATCTGGGGCTATCTCACCCAAGTACTTATCCACCAACCTGGCCACTTTCTTCATCTCCTCTGTGGACCAGCCAGGGCCATTAACAAACACCCTAATCAGCCTCACCACCAAATTCACATCATAAACACCTCTGTCATGCCCAGAGACCAGGAGGTCATCCAGAGTTGCCTGATCAAGCATCCCGCCAATTAGTCTCTCCAGGCCGACTCTGCAATCTTTGCTGATTCCGAATCCTGACACGATTCTCAGCACCCTGAGAAGCCCCCGGCAAGAAAATGCAGTTTTTCCCACAAGGATGACCCCGTGAACTGCCGTATCCGCGAGACTGATGTAGTCGGACTTTGTGCTCGCCGAAAGCCCAGCCACGTTGCCTTTCCTCTGAGACACTGTCTTGAGGTAATGGAGCAGGAATCTCGTGAGGGTCAGGCTGTTGTTTTCGCTTCCATGAGCCCCTAAGCTCTTGACTACCTTCTCGATTATCAGTGGAGACAGGACGGTCAAATCATCGAACCACCACGCTTTGCTAGACGAGAATGGGCTCTTAGAGTCGGGGGTCGTCTTTGCCGAGGAAGAGAACCTGAACCTGGAAGCCATTTCAGGGGACGATGATGATGAAGACGAGGAATTAATTCGGTTAAGGTCTGAATTCTGAGCGATTTTTGCCAGCAGTGCGCAGATGAGCTTTGGGAGTAGGCCTACCGAGTCTGCATAGCTGAGGAATGTTTCGCAGCACTTGAGGCTCGCAATCACATCATTCCAGGACCAGTAAAACATAGTTTCCAGGAACTTCTCAGTCTGTTGCAGGAGATTAGAAGCTGTGACCTTTTCGGACATCCCCAGGAAGACTGCACAGCAGTGAAGGAGGGACACATTGGAGACCGTGATTTCAATCTTGCCGCCGTTGTAACAGAACCTCAAAACCAGCTCGAACCCGTCGGAGCCACCCGGGAAGTCGTCGACCTCGATTCCGGAATTCTTGATCTGGGTTCTCCTCTTCTCTTGCTTGATGATCTTCTTCAACCTCCCCGAGTATGCCGATATGATTTTCTGCAAAGAAAGTGGAGGCGCTTATTAATTTCCATCAAGAACTGAGGAGTAAAGACAAGGGGAAAGGAAGAAGGAGGATTTCGGTTGAGCGATTCAGACTACCTCGTTCAGGAAGAATGTCTGTTGACCATTGACATAAACTCGCAGGTCACAGTGCAGTGACATGTTTCGCTTTGCATCGAATGACCCCACAAGTCCTCAATACAGATAGCAAGAAAATGCCCAAGGTGGTATGTATTTCACCAGCAGAAAATAAGTGTATTTATGCAATGAGAGAGAGAGAGAGAGAGAGAGAGAGAGATGCAAAGTTTAATGAGCTAAATACTAGAGTACTCTTGCTTAATTATACTGCTAGAAATCAACTGTTACGCTCGAGGACATGAGAATAGATTGATGAAAAGACTCTCTCTCTCTCTCTCTCTGGTGTTATGTGGGTGTGGTGGCGTGGCTCAGTCACAGAAGTCAGAACTCCATTCATGCTGCCTGTTATTATATTGCCATATGGTTCTTTGCGTTTATAAACAATCCAAGCGGTGCTGTTCTTTAGCAGAACAAAAGGGAAGACAGAATATTTTATTCTTCTTTAGATTACGGATTAAAAAAAGGAAAATAAACCATGTTGGTACAACGAACGGGAAAAAAAGATGGAAAAATATGAGCAGGGTCCTTGTCCCCTAGTAGATGCCCCTCCATTTGAGTTATTGTTATTTCCTTGGCACGTACTGAGTTTAGGTTCTCTCCATGCATTTGGATTTACATGCTCCACTTCGGGGACATGTGAAGGTGGACCCCATGAGAGAGAGAGAAGAGAGAGAGAGAGAGAGAGGGAGAGAGAGATTTGAGGCCAAGCTTGTTGATTTGGATCGATGACAATGGTGATGAGAAAAGGTTGAAATTTGCAGGATTTTGTGGTTTAATTCATGATCCTTTTGCACAGCATTGGAAAATGCAAGTCCAACTCTTTTTGTCCAAATCTTTTTCAAAAGGACAAACATTTGAAAGCGTGATGCGCAAACCCAACAAGTATATCCAAGCCAATCTGACAAGTCGCCCTAGTTGTAGGGAAGTCGAGATGTGCTTTGCTATGCCTCAGAAACTGCCAGTGCCAATGAATGGTTGATGCAGTAGGGCTTGCTCTGGCAATCAATGATCCAAGTCTGCTAGGCGGCCATGAGTAATCTTTTTGCCAGTCAAAAAATGCACGTGACATCTGCAAATTGCGGTTTGAGTTAATGGCATTTGACGTTGAGATGACCGATAACACTCCTCCACTAAATCCAGATGAACACTTAAAATATCTTGATTGGCTTATAATGCATTACTTTAAATTTTTGAGTGAATATCTAACTAGATATATTCATGTCTATAACTTGAACTCTCTTTTGATGATCATATCAAATTAAGCTTTTGCCATGCCTACTTGACAAGTGATAGCAAAGTCAATAATTAATTGATCATTTTCTTTCAATATGTGTCAACATTTGATGAAATCAAAAAAAGGAATCTTGCATGTGTTCCTGATAAGTTGTATTTGAATTGAATGTTGGTTAATGGGTTCTCAGAGTCTGTAAACACTTGGTGGAATATCTCATTGAAGGAATCTCATATGTGACTCTTCCTAATCTATATGGCATCTAATGTGTTACCAACAAGTGATATCAAAACTAATGGCTAATTGATGGCCTCCCCTAATGTGTATAGGCTAGGTGCAATATCTCAAGATATGACTTTAAGATGCAATTAAATCTCCCTAGTTAAGGTGGCAAATGGTGTCTAGGCTGAGGCAACTGAGAGGAGTTAGAAGAGTACATCTAGCTCACCCATCAACATTGGCCAAACTTGGTTGGGACATGGTATAAATTTGAATCGAGATAAGGTTAGTGAAAAAAAATAGGATTAAAGGGGATTGGGCTAATGTGGGGAGATCTATTGAGGGAGAAAATTGTTCATAAGTCCTAAACCTATTCTACATTTGTCAATTTAGTCTTAAACTTTTTAATTTTGTCAATTCAATTTTAAACCTTTTTACTTTTTGTCAATTGAGTCAATCTGACCGATTTTGATTGGAAAATGCTAACATGGACATAAAAATCTTTTGATATAAAATAAAAAAATAAACCTCCATTTCAATTTTCTTTTAATATTCAAAATTTTGAATCCCAAGAAATATAAACATGCGAATTTTTTTATTTTGTTTAAATTCCTTTTTTCAATATAAAAAATTCATCCAAAAGTAGGTGAAAGCGAAATTTTTCAATTTGTTTTGTAAGGTATTGAGTAGCGGTGTAGCATTAGATTCCAAAGATAGTAATTTTATTATGAAGAAAAGAATTTTTCAAAGATTTTATATCAATTTATCTATGGAACCGAGATAGTTACCTTTGAGAAAGATTCTAGCAATAGTGGAAATGCCTATGCAATTAGATAATAATTAATATTAATTAGATAATAAGAAATAAGATTCTCTTTTTCATTTTTTTAATGCATCCAAATGACATTTTTTTTTTACTAATTCAATTCTATTACTTTTTATATCATCACTAATATTTTATTAACTAATTTAATTTCTAATAAAAATTGAAAATAGAATCTAATGAAAGAGAATAAATAGAATAGAACTAAATTGAAATACTAAATAGAATATAGAATAATCGGATTAGAATCTTACTCTACATTCTAGAAAATAGAAATTCTAATCGTTAGAATAGTCATTTTTAATTTAACTAATAATTCAATTTAAAATAGAATATATATTTCTAACTAATATTAATAGTTATTAGTTATATATAATAAATAATATTTATCTAAATTAATTAATATTTTTATATAGTTATAGAATTCTAAATAATTAGAATTATTTCTATTTTTAAATTAATGAAATGATTTTTTATAGAAAGAAATGACTCGTTATAGTGGTGATGCCACGTAAGATCACCAAAGTTGACGTGAACAAATTTTAATAATATATTAATTTTTTTGAATTTTTTTGAATTTTCTATTTTTTTCTTTTCCTTTTGTCGGTGGCTAACCACCGTTTACAGGTGATGGCCAGTCAGCTGGCCTCATCCACCACAGGCGAGGCTTGGTGACACTAGGCGAGGTCACCTTGGCACGAGCAAGGGTCGACCTCGCCAGATCTGGCAAGGGGAGCCCTTGCCAAGGTTCACTCTCACCCAAGCTAGATCTAATGGAGCTGGGTCGACCCTCGCCCACGCCAAGGCAGCCTTGCAAGGGTTGGCCCTTGCGAGGGTTGGCCCGACCTAGCGTTGCACCGCCCAACCGATGCCTGACGAGGCCACCTCGCCAAATCTAGACTGGGCGAGGTTGACCCTTGCTAGACCACGCTTGGGTGAGGGTTGTCGCCTGTAGCCTATGGTCAGTGGGGGCGAGGCTAGCTGGTCATCGGCAAAAAGGAAAGAAGAAAGCCAAAAATAAAAATTCAGAAAATTTAAAAAATATTATTATTTTTTAAATTATCTACATCAGCACTTGACGGTCTTATGTGGCACCATTAGCGCCCACATTAGCATTTTCCAACTAAAATTGATTGGATAGACTCAATTAATAAGAAGTGAAAATGTTTAGAATTGAATTGGTAAAATTAAAAGATTTATGACTCTATTGGCAAAAGTGCAATAGGTTTAAAACTTTTTTGACAAATTTCCTTTATTGAGATGTATGTATGAGGGCTTTAAGCAATACTCACATATGGAAAATTAATGCTATGTGAAACAATTAAAATATCCCAGTTCACCCATAACCAAATGTGGGTTAAATTGAATATGTTGATGAAATAGAGATTAGGCTTTCTCTTGGTGATCTTTCCAAAAGAAAATCTTGAACTTATGAGTCAGGAAAAGTATAAAAAAAGTCATAAACTTAGTGCATTGGTAACAATTTAGTCATAAATCCTTAAATTGAACCAATTTAGTTATAAAACTTTTTACATTGGCATCAATTCAACCCATTAAGCCAATTTAGGTGGAAAATTGGGAACATGGACGTTAGACTTTTTATGTGACATTGCGGCGTTGATATGGGCATTTTAAATAATATTCTAATAATTTTTTGTTATTAATTTTCTTTTTCTTTCTCTCTTTTTTCCTTCATTTTAGCCCGTGAGGGCCAACAAGCTCTCTTCGACAGCTAGTGAGGTAGCCCTAGCCTGGAATTGGCAAGGGCCTTCACACCGTTGCCCATGTCCAAGGAGTTTGCAATAGCCTCACTGGCTACAAGCAAGGCCATGAAGGCCTCACCTAGGGCCTTTGTGGCCTTGTCGGCTCTAGACGAGGCGGCCCTTGATAGATTTGGCAGTAGGCCAACTCTTGCTAGCCCTCACTTAGTGGACAATGAGTCTTGCCGGCAAAATTCAAGGAAAAGAAAGAAAAAATTATTTAAAAACGAAAATAAAAGAATTAAAAAATTAAAAAAAATTAAAAAATGTTCACGTTAGCATCGATTGCATTATGTAGGACGGTTAACGTCTATGTTAGTGATTTTTGGTTTAAATTGGCTGAGTGGACTGAATTGATATCAATTTAAAAAGATATATAACTAAATTGATCAAATTGAAAGGCTTCATGATTCAATTAATACAAATGCAATAGATTTAAGAATTTTTTGATATTTTTCCCATTGTGAGCCCCAACAAACCTAATTTCCAACATGATACAATTTAGCTCCTAATATATCAAGACTTCCCCGAGCATGACATTCCAGAGTGAGTTTTTACAGATGTATTACTTGTGCGACTCTCTTGCTCTTGACGGGGAATGTTTTTTCCCAAAAGTCCTAACTCTATTGCATTTTTCTTTATTCAACTTGAACCTTATAATTTTGTCAGTTGAGTTCTAAATCTTTTGACAATTGATAATTAAGTTCATCCAGTTAATTTAGTTGGAAATAACTAATGCGGATGCCAACTATCCTACAAGATATAGTTGGCGTTGATGTAGATACTTTTTATAGTCTTTTTAAAAAATTATGAATTTTTTATAATATTTTTCTTTTCTTTTTTTTTTTTTCACGGCATTGCGGCCCTCAGTGGACTTGCTAAAAAAAGGAAAATGAGAAAATAAAAAAGAAAAGAAAAAATAAAAAATTCAATTTTTTAACTAATGATAAAATATTGTCTACGTCAACCTCAGTAAGATGTACACTATTATCATTTATGTTAGCGATTTCTAATTAATTTTGACCGAATAGACTGAATTGATAAATTATTAAAAGGGTTAGGATTTAATATATAAAATTGAAAGGTTAATGATTAAATTAATAAAAGTCCATAAATTTGGAATTTTGTGGAAAAATTTCCCACCCTCATTGGGAGACTTCACGTGTTGCAAACTCCTTAAGCTATAATCGTGATTTGGGCGGCTAATTAGCATGCAATAACTATGATTTCACGATGTGGGAGTCTCGGAAAATGTGAGGAAAATCCAACACATAATAACCTTCAATTTTGATACCAGTTTTTGAGATATGCAGATGACATCCAGTACCTCACGGGGGAATACCATAACACGAAGTCAACAAAAGCACGAGCTCCCAATAGAACTTGGATCCATTTTATTTACAAAAGCGAATAATTTGTAACGAATTAAATGTTTGTCGGTTTCTCGGTCTATCTAGTTATAAGATGTAAGTTTTTTTTCTTTCACTCACACTTCACAACTATACCATTACACCCCTTTTGAGTCGTCGCTCCATCATAGGACTGATTTTTTTCCTACCATTTATAATGATCCAACCCAATGCACGTGGACGAAGCACCTCATTTAGGAGTACTCAGCATAATTACCATCATGATTGCTTGAATTAACCGCAGTTTATCTAAGTCAATGAAAAGAAAATCTTTTAGTTTTCAGTTAGCCTTTTTGTGCATCCTAAAGAGATTTTCTGGCTTTTGATGCATTGAAAGGGCTGTGGGGATTGGCTAGTCAATCTCAAACTTTTAGGGTTTTGAGTAGACGAAATAGCTGCCACTCAAACCTAGCGGCCGCCAGATCTTTATGACAATGTCAAAAGGAATAATTGGACTGGTCAAACCTATTTGCCTTTCTTTATGTTCAAAGAAAAAAGCGAAAGATCTCTTTTACCCCGAAAAATAGTGCTCTCATTTGCATGTGAGTCTCACATAACCATACATTTAGTGACTTTTAAGTTTGATAGCTGATTAAGATGTGCTATGATCTTTTTAGTCTCCCAATAGCTAGGTTGATTAATTTGACACAGATGAATTAGGTTAGAATGGAATAGGATTTGAAGTAGACCGATGGATATGATTGCCCTACTTTTAGATTTGATAGCCACAAAGAAATGAGATAGAATTGGATTTTATGCTGATACATCGAATATATAATCAATTGCATCCTTACAATAATCCATTTGACAGATCAGTAATTATTTCATGTGATGCCCGAGATTTGTCTTATAAGCTATATAGAATGTGTAGGAATGAGATCCTTTCATGAGCTGAAACCTGGATTTCTGCCGTAATAGCCACTCCAGCTTAAAAGTCACCTTCCAAATAAAGAAAAGAGAATGAGTGGGAAGCCTAGCTAATCTTGATTCTTATTCCGTTTTCGTGAACCCCGATTGACCAGCCATTATCATAATCACCCACCGAATATGCTAACTACAATCCTGCACATGGTTTCTGGATTATCCCGCTAATTGCATGTCCTTTCCAAAGTTTAATTAAATGCAAAACCCTGCTTATGTACGACAACGAGTTAGAAAGTGTTGGGCTAGTGTTATGGAAACGAGGGGGCAAGAATCGTTCAATGCTCTCTGTTGGGACCCTCCCGAATGGGTCCGCCATCTGAGGGGATCGTTCAATGCTCTCTAGCCGGTGCTAAGGAAAGCTGCCTCCTTGATGTAGTCGGTTTCGGTTATTATGATCGGTTGCGATAGTAATGGAACAGATAGGAATAGAAAGCTTCTCTTTCTAGTGTCTTGGAAATCTTTAAAAGAGAGAACACGGAAGAGAGAGGAAGATAGGAATTCGCAAAAGAAGATTGGATAGTTCATTAATGTAATCAGAAAGTGATTTCTACTTGACGGTTGCGAGTCAATATCGACGGCATGTGATGATAAATGTTGAAAACATCATAAAATACAAGGTATAAAATTGAGCAAAGTTGAGTCGATTCACACCGTTAAAATATTTCTTGAGGTGGGTGATGTTCATGGCTGGAGTTGAAGAATAATTTGGTGGAAGTACGGGTCACTACTAGGCCTATAAAGGTCGCCTAGCTATCTTTTGGTTCTCACGACCGGACAAGCTGAAAGCATTGTAGAAAATGGCTGAAAGGCAAAATCTAGCGAGAGATCTGACTTTATCATGGGCCCGTGGTTCATTAGGCCCATCCTAGCCACTCGGGCCGCAAGAAGTAATAAAGCGGTAGACATTTCAAGTGATGAATCCCAGATTTATTCACTTCTCTAAAAAAAATTTATATCTATGCTTGGGTCTAGTTACCATAATTACCTATATATATATATATTTTCAAATTTACCATGCAAGAAATTTTCAAAAAACCTAGTTCTTTTCCATGTTGTCAAGCAAATTTATAGTCTTATCTCTACATTCCACATCTTGAACCATGGTCCTCATTTACCGGGTTTAAGTTGAGATGAATGTCACAAATTCTCCATCAAAAATCGAATTTTGTGTTTGTCCTCCTCAAATGCAACAGCATGCGGTGTCAACATATTAAGAAGGTAAAATTTTATTCATCTTCCCAAATTACAATAACCAAAAATTGTTTCTTGTCAAGTTCTCCTATTTGGACTCGCCCATACATGTATTTTGAGAAAATTGTCTAAAAGTTCTAAATCTATTACGTATTTATCAATTCAATCCTAAACCTTTCAACTATATCAATTAGGTCTTCACTTTTTGCCAATTGAGTCAATCCAACAAATTTTGATCGTAATTCGTTAATGTGAATGTCGACCGTCCTAAGTAGTACGGTTGGTGTTGACGTTAGGAGTGAGCGGTTCCCGGTTCCTTACCCGGTTCCTTACAGATTCCACTTGGAACCTGGAACCTACCCTCGGATACATGTTTTAGGTTCTAGGTACAGGTTTTTCATTTTTTGGAACCTAGAACCTACCCTATCACAAGTTTCGGGGTCGGTTCCAAGTTCTAACAGGTTCTTTTTTTTTTTTAGTTAAAAAAAATGCTTCTATCGGAACTTATTGAATGATTAATTAGCTAAGCTATATTCCCTTTATTTGTGGCATCGATTACAAGTTCTTCACTGATCTTGAAGAGCTGCACAATGTCTTATCATGTTTAGAAGACAAACTGACAGATAATGCAGATCATGATTTCAATGCTAATCAGTGAACCTGATGAGCCAAAGAGACAAAGCTTTGGGAGGGAAAATCATGAAGAAACACGCTTCCTAAATCCACAGGCACTATGCATCCTCAGCAAGCGACGAGTACATGAATCAATTAAAATGTGAAAATAGTGATGGAGATCTTGGACACATTTCGCTTTAGAAGAGCACAAACATGATAGGCAATACTCTACTTGTGTAACAGAGCACACCATGTCATACATTTATTATTGACACCATAACTATCCAAGTGAACACTTCTCAAATATATTATAATCTTACAGAATTGTACAAATGCAAAAATTCCATCAGGTAGGCTGGAGCTCAGTTGTAAGTCAAACTTGAATTTTCTTAAAACTAAAATGAAATGGCAAACTACAGTGCACACAAGAAGGAATTTTAGAGTCTTACATAATAGTATTTTCCCTCTCTGCGGTAAGTTGCCTCTCTAAGATCTACCACATTGCGTCTCACCTGCTCACCGCGGTATTCAGCAACCTATAAACGAACAAGTCAAGTGTCAATCTCATGTCACTTTTAAATAGGCATATGGCACTGGTACTTTCATATGATTTCTCAGATAGAGCTGAAAAGAGCACACCATAGCAGAGGAGACAGGTCTTAGGGAATAGCAAAACATAAATAAGATGTACCCAATCTTCTAAGGCCTCCACAGTAACTCCAATCTTTATGATAATGAAAAAAAACGGAAAACATTGAGAATATAAATCGCTGTACTCGTCTCTTTTTACAAGAATAAATGAAAAGCATAATGACAAATACAGCATTTCCGTCCAACTAAAGCATAACATGCAAATAATGAGGTACTTTTCACAAGAAAGTACCATTTCTCCTTCCTGAATATTTCTTCGAGCAAAGAGGTCCCCATCCATGTATACCAGATTTACCGAAACATATTCGATGCTTTTCTGTCCTCTGATACAGTAATTTAATATTAGCCATTATGAAAGACACATCAAGCAAAATGCGATGATAAAAATTGGAGGAGCAAACGTACTTGTAAGAGGCGAAGCCGTTCCTTTAATGAAGTAAAAATTGTAGTATCATTTTGTTTCTGCAAAAGAAAAGAAGAAATCTATAAAACATTACTATGACCATCAATCTGTAAAGTTGAGAAAAAAGGTCTCCAACTAGAAGGGGTTGTTATAGTAGAAAAATTACTTCCAAATTTCGCATGTTAATCACTTCTTGAAGAGAATGATGCGTTGTCCCCGTTGGACAATGAGACACTGGTTCTTCATTTCTCTAAGAAGTGAATGAGCACACATCACAACTCAAATAGACCATGTAATTACTGGCAACCAATTGAAATGATGATCATGACAGTAAAATTTAGAGCTGCGTGGATACAATACCATTTTGTGAGATCTTGTAAAGACCTGACATCTTGCAGATGAGAGTGGTTCAATTTCATCATTCTTGGTGGTTAAGGACTCGGGAAATTCTTTCCTAGATGATATCAGCCTTGAACCTTTGAAGTTCCCCTGCTGGTTTTGTACCAAGTTTCTAGCAGAGAACACCCCTAAGGGGGTATGAACAACCACAACCGAATCTGGATTTGGGACTCTGGGCATAAGCCAAAGCATGTAACCTTAATGTTCAAAATGTACACAATGAACCAGAAAGGAGCAAATAATGTGCCCTCTTGACCGACAGCCACACATGAATGAAATTTTTAGATGGTCAAGGAGCTCAACAATTTTTAAATAATGCACGGTTGAGTACACTTTAGCCACCTTAATATCAACTAAGTACTATTAAGACATGAAGCAAGAAGTAAGAATGTTCAAATATGAGAAACCAAATTAGACCCACAGTGTTCAGATTAATCAGCAGAGTTCACCCAACCATCACGATTCATCTAATACAGCAGCAGATTATGTAACTGAACAGGCCATAGAAAAAGGTTCAAACAAATGCAATTTACTCTTTTAAATTAGAATTAGCTCTGCAAAAATAGAACATATACTGACAACCTCCTAAATTTGTCTGTTGACACTTTAATGGTGACTACATATTCTTAACTTCAAATTGCAACAGGAAGTGTCCTATAACCCGAGAAGGAACTACAAAGATGAGAGAAACAACACTATCTCATAAATTGTTAATCAAAATGACATTGCATAAACATTGATTAACTATTCACTACATCAATGTACTATGTTAATGACCATGACATAGTTATAATCAACCTCCTGGCTTTCGAACCTTCTGCATAATCATCCAAGTAAAATCATATTTTTCCAGGACAAGGCAGCATGCACCATATAGTTTTTAGTCAATGGATCGTAGTTGTTTAATCTTCTAGGCAATAGACTTAACAAAACGGCTCTGGAGATGAGATTGAAACAGAGAATTGAAACATGTAGACAAGGGGAACCAATCTAACCTATGATCGGCGCAATACATCAACTTCTTTGTTATTTGACTCCCACTCTTCTCCAGGCAGTGTAACTGAAAACAAAGATATAGAATTAGTGAAAACTTACATGAGTATCTATCTAACATATCCTTCCTTGAAATCCAATGGCAACGAAAATAGAAAGAAAGCAAGAGCGAGCGTTAGAATAGATTAAAAAATCCAGCTCAAGAAATTCTACCGATGTTAGTTCTGATAAAAGTCATGAAAATAATAAATATCTATATAAAGATTCCATATAACCTGATTTGAAATGAAGCCAGAGGCCTCTTGGCTGAGATTGGTATATGCTTCTGCACAAGGCATTCGCCCATAACCAAAAGATTCCATATAACCTGCTTCTGCTAAATCTGCCTCCTCTATTGCCATCTTAATTCACTTGGCTTGCTCTTATGATGCGTCTGACTCTTAAATCTAGAGAAGTAATATATATATATATATATATATATATATATATATATTATAATCTTTCTTATGACTTTTCTATCTTTCACAAACCAATTACACTAGATAAAAAATAATATCCCTGTTGTTGATTATGATTGGACCAAACCCACTTGATACTCTTTGCAAATTAAGAGATGGGTAGTAAAAGTAGCTGCCAATCTGATCCCTCACTTGAAACTGATAAGTCCAGTTCTGTTTCCCTATGGAATGAGTAGGCTTCATTAAATAATACAATTGAAATGAGGCATGAACATTTGATTGTACTTAGAAACAAGTCTAACGGACTTATCACATATATTCATTTCGCTTTAGTTGATAAACTCTATTTACCGACGATAATCTCCGCATTAAGACCATCCATATCTAAAAAAAGAAAGAAGAGATTAAATAAGATATTCACTTATAGATATACAAAAAGAATTACAATATATAAAAATATAAATAATATCACTTACCCAACTCAAATTTTTCTGCATTCTCGATGACTCCTCAACATCAATTGGTACACAAGCGGCTCTCAACCCATCTTGAGTGCAAATCAAAGCTTTCACTACTTTGAGAGTTAAAGAACTTTGAAAGCTATCAAGCACACGATCCGATGTACTAAAGTTGAGTTAGAAGAAACGGTAGTTATGGGAATGGACAAAATATCTCGGGCCATCAAAGAAAGGATCTTATATTTTGAGCCATTAGTCTTCCACCACATAAAATGGTCAAGATCAAGATCCTTTTTATTTTTTTCTTGAAAATACTCATCAAGCTCGGACTTGTTGTCATCGCACCCTTATTTATTCGAGTATAAAAAAATTTTCTTTCAAGCTTAAGCGTCATATTTCTTTATTCCTTCACTACCACCCGCATCGGCATTGGAAACACTACTACTTGCACCCGAACTATGGCCACCAAAATTTCGATCACTTGAAATAAGAGAAGATTGCTCATAAAATTCATACAAACGCTCAAATGTATCATTCACCTTGTAATGCATCTCTTTAACTTTCGATTCATCATCATAAATTTGTTCATATAAGAAAATCACATAATTCAACTTAGCTCTAGGATCTAACACAACCGCAATCAACACCATCATATTCACTTTATCCATGCTTCCATAATATTTATCAAACTTTTCTTTCATTTTCACACCCATAGCTTGAAATTTAGGATCTGAAGCATCGACCGCATCTTTTAAATATCTATACAAAAGAATTATCCTTTCAAAATAATCATTTGAAGTAACATATGAACTCCCCGACATCCGATTGGTGGCATCATAGAATACTTTTAAAAATTCGGAAAGAATAATAGCATTTTCCCAATCATCATCACTAGGAATTTCATGATTAAGCTCACTTGCAAAAGATAAATCGTCATCTTCCATTCTTTGGAAAGCTTTTCTGAATTTTATAGCGGTGTCTAACATGAAATAAATAGAGTTCCATCTACTGGCAACGTCAAGAACTACCAAACCCTTATAAGTGATCTCTTCACTCTCAATGCAAGATTAAAATGCTTTGGCTCTCGTGGAAGAACTCCTTATATACCTAACCACATTTCGGATATGTGCAATGGAGTCACGTACCATAGTCAAGCCATCTCTCATAATCAAATTTAATATATAAGCTGTGTATCTCATGTGCAAAACACTATCATCTAATATTAACGATTTTTCTTTTGAAATAGCTAATTGCAACATCATTTGAGCTAGCTTTATCTACAGTGATTGTGGACACATTTTTTTCTATTTTCCACTCCTGAATGCATTTTTCCATCATTTTCCCAATCTCCCTACTCCTATGACTATGCATCACCATAAAATTGATGATTCTTTAATGCAATTTCCAATTTTCATCAACAAAATGTGCAGTGAGACACGTATAATTCATATTTTGAATGGAACTTCATGTATCAGTCGTGAGTGCGATCCTAGAATTAATCTTTTGAAAATAATTCTTCAAAGAAGTTTTTTCATCTAAATACAACTTCATGCAATCTTTTGTCATTGTGAAACGTGATAAATATTTGAAGAGATGTTGTAACTCATTGATAAATTCACGAAATCCAACACGCTCTACTAAGGAAAAATGTTGCTCATCAAAGATTATGAACCGAGCAAGCATTTGCCTACAATGTTCTTGATTAAATAACCATGTCGATAAAACACTACTAATACTAGAATCTCCTCCTGCCTTACCAGCCATGTCTACATTACATGGTGCAAAGAATTTCTGCATCTTATCTACATTACGGGGAAACCTCTTGTATGTGGTCAAGTGTTTCCTCATCGCAGACCGTTAGCAACACAATACTTAAGCATGGTCCCACAATGAATGCACTTCACTTGATTTGTTTTTCCATCCTTATCATTGATTCTCGTATAATGATTCCAATATTCAGATGTATATTTTTTATTATGAGAACCGAGTACCTTACTTGTGACATTCATGGTAGGGGGTGCCTCTTCTTCATTTTTATTACTAGAAAACTTTAATTTCGTGATCGGAGTTATCTCCTCATGTCTCTTTACCTCCATTGATGTGTTATCTTGATATATTAATTTCGCACTACACAACAATAACATAATATAATTAGAAATTTCAAAATAAAGAACAAACTAAAAATGAAACACCACTAGAATAAGAATGTCTAGCATAGAAATGAGTGATAAGTTGACCAAATAAAGTGTCTTTAATGCATACCATTTTGCCCATCATAACTTATATCCCAACTATATTAGATTCAAGTTGATAACAATGTTAACATAGTATAATACAGCATATAGATGCTCTATAGAAACATAATACAACACTTTTATACATAAGCTAAGTCTATTATGTTGCAAACATAATAGACTTAGCTTATGTATAAAAGTGCAGACTTCAGAAAGCTACAATTATTTCAAAGTCTATATTGGTGTCCCTCTTCAAGTGTGATAGATATTACACAATATTCAAACCTCATGTATAAAAATTTGCAGTTTTAGAGGCGAATTTAATCCATCAAATTATTTAAGAAGAAAATGTTAGGCATGTGCAACTATTTTTTTTTTTTTTTGGGACTCCCTCTAATCTCCATAAAATTTGCTTCAATATTGATCATACAAATTACAAAGAAAATGGACAACAACTTATTTTGCCTAAATTAGTATAACAAGACTTCACAAAACCAGTTAAAGCAAGATACCCCGGCATCCGTCTCAGAGGAGTTACACACCCAGGAGCCACATGACCAAAAAAAAGACAGACTAAAATTGGCAGAATGATTTCAGTAACACGTGATAAATACATGAACAGGAAGACACAGAACATGCAACCTATAGCATGATCATAATGCTAATAGCTAGGAAGGAAAATTCACCGAGCATTGCAATAACCATATGCGACTTAGAAACAAAATTGAACCCTACCGTGTTCGGATTTCACTAACGTATATAGACATCAATGTACAAGCTAAGCTGCAGAAATCCCTCCTTAAACGAGCATCGATCATAAGGACAGTGAACACTCAAAACCACTCGACAGAAGTGAAGAAAAACACTAAACCCTAACAAAAGAACCTCATTTCCTTTGGTACCTCTCTACTGAAGGCACTAGCGCTCCCAGCGAAGATGGACATGCCAAGGACACCACGCAGAAACAAACCGATCACGGCATTGCGGGATCATAGCACGGGGGTGAGCAGCGGTGTCGGGCAACGACAGTGGGTGAAGTAGGAGCGACGTTGGGTTGTCACGGGTTAGTGCAGATTGCAGGCAAGGCGCGGCGAGGCTTGGGATATGCTGCAAAGGGCTTCTAGTGTCGGCACTAGCGAGCAGGGGGTCACTCAGAGACGCGGCGACTGGCATAAGTGTAGAGCAGGGATGCGGCGAGG
Source organism: Eucalyptus pumila (assembly GCA_016097595.1). Taxonomy (NCBI): domain Eukaryota; kingdom Viridiplantae; phylum Streptophyta; class Magnoliopsida; order Myrtales; family Myrtaceae; genus Eucalyptus; species Eucalyptus pumila. The sequence goes on from CM027855.1 coordinate 16,685,676, forward strand.
GAATCTCAGGTGGCGTCGAGGGCAAGCGGCGAGATACAGCAGCGTCGCTCGGGGAAAGCTCGGAGCTGGGCGAGGGCGCTGTAGGTCGTGGGCTTCGGGGCACGGTGAAGGCAGAGTAGCGACATCGCTGGATCACAATGGCGGGGGTGAGCAGTGGCGTTGGGCAGCAGCAGCGGGCGAAGCAGGAGCGACGTTGGGTCGTCGCAGGTCGGTGCGAGCTGCAGGCAAGGCATGGTGGGGCTTGGGATCTGCTATATAGGGCTTCTGGTGTCGACACGAGCGAACAGGGGGTCACTTGAAGACGCAACGGCTAGCAGAAGTGCAAAGCAGGGATGCGGCGAGGGAATCTCAGGTGGCGTCAAGCAGAGGCGGAGAACGGGTGAAGAGACGAGAGAACTGTGAAATTGTTAATTTGAAAGTGTCATATGTGAAATAGTGAAAGTGAAGTTAATTTTGGGGTTTTTTTTAGCCCTAAGCTGACCAGAACCGGGAACCGGGAACTGAAATCGGTCCCTTTAGAACCTGGAACTGCACTCACCCCTAGTTGATGTGAACAAAATTTAATACATTTTTTTTATGTTTTTAATTTCTTTTTTTTCCCTTCTTTTCTATTGGTTGGTCTTCTAGTCTCGATGACCAGTCAAAGGTTATGACAGATGAGGGGTGGCCTCGCCAGCCTCAAGCAAGGTCACCCTCACCGGGATTTAATGAGGGGTGACCTTGTCGACCTTAGGCTGTCGGGCTCGTCAAAGGCCAACGAGGGCGACCTCACTTAAGGCCGGCAAGGTCGTCCCTCCCCAAATCTCGGCGAGGGCAACCTCGCTTGAGGCTTGCAAGGTCGACCCTCACTAGCCTCTGGCTAGCTTGGTGAGGTTGCCCCTTGCCAAATCCCGATGAGGGCCACCTTGCCCGAGGCTGGTGTGGTCGACTTGGTCGGTTGTGGCCTTTGGTCAATTGTCGGGGGCTAGATAACCAACCAGAGGAAGAAAAGGGAGGGAGGGAGGCGGAGGGGGGGGGGGAGAGAGAAATTAAAAATATAAAAAATAACTAAAAAATTCAAAAAAAATATTAAAAAATTAATAAATTTCATCCAAGTTAGCATTAGCTGTGTCATGTAAGATGCTTGACATCAATGTTAGCGAATTCTGGCAAAAATTGATTAGATTGACTCAATTGGAAAAATATTAAAAAGTTTAAAATTCAATTGGTAAAATTGAAAGATTTAGCATTAAATTGGCAAAAGTACAATAGATTTACGACTTTTTGAACAATTTTCCCTAGGTTTTTCCTCACTTTAGGCTTTCTGATGGGAACCGTCACAGATCATATGTCATACCATAGCCCAAGACTAGAAGTTCTGTTTTTTCTTCATGGTTGAAATTGAAGGAACATAAATTATTTTCCCTTTGAGTTAACACAAAAGTGGTGGACATTAACCTAAGACACATCCACATCCAACACATACATGACATGGCCCACGAACGAAGAATGATCCAAGACCGTTCGTGATGAGGTTGTGTCACGCACAAGGGCTTGTCCAAGAACAACCCACAATTGATCCATGAACGATCCACGATCCACACACGGCCAACCCATGCGCAATCTAGACAAAGGCCCATGAGCGACCCGTGAGCAATGCTTGGCCAACCCACGTGCAACCTATGATCGTTCAGCTACTCTCGTGTCAAGCGACCCTGCTGCTCTGATTTTACTTTTGACACACGCCCATGGGCTTCCTAAGGGCTACAACCATTAAGTGGCCTACTGTGTAGCCTTATAATGATGATTAGGATTCAAACTCCACCGTTGGATTGGAGGGACGATCAACGGCTGAGATATGACCCGAATTTGTATAAACAGGGGTCCTTCCCCCTCATTGTAACTAGCTCGTTCACAAGTGAATATACTCTCTCCTTGCTCATCCAACCCTTGTGTTCGTGCGCATGTGTGTAAGGCTAACTTGGGATTGATAATCCTAAGGCCGCACTGTGTTTTGATTGATCGTAATTGACCGACCCATGACAAGACGCGTGTAAGGTGAAGGTTCTTGAATGTAGTAGAGTCCAGAAATTGTTGATCTTGCCAAACCCTTTTCGGAGTGCTTTTATTTTGAAAAAAATTTCATGATAAAGAAAAATATTTTTTGATAAATTATTTTCGCAGAAAATATTTTTCCATTTTTAGATTAGAAATTTCCTAACTTTAAGCATGCACGTGTGCTTTGATAAAAAATTATTTTCTAATGACTAATCATTTTTAGTAAACAAAATGTGTGAAAGTCTAAAAAAATTAATTCACGAAAAATTCTTTCAGTTTAATAAACATACCCTTAATTACTTTATGAAATCGCCAAATAGACCGGTCAAGTCTTATAGAGAAATGTTGCATTGTGATCCAATAAATAATTGGAAATAAGAAGGGTCATATGAAACACGGTTAAGACCCTTTCTGATTGTTTTTTCACTCAAACAAACATACCCCTAACTTGTTTAAGTTTTGGTGCAAGAGTCTGTTTGTCTTTCTGACAATGACAACATGGACACAAAGAACGTCTTAGTATAATTGGATTACCAAGTCAAAAAATGGGTTTTCAAATGACCGAAATATCATCTCTAGCATCTTGTCTTTCCCCAGCTTGAAAAATACTATTTCAATTTCTTTATTATCCTAAAAATTGATTATTGGCCGTCATGTGTGCTGTAATGTTGATGAGCACGAGACCCAAATGAGAAGTGGCTCCTCTTGAACTTGAACTATCCTTGGAACTTTAAATGATAGATTCATGTGACTTGCTACAGGAGGGGTTGAAAAGGAAACGCCTGGATCGCATAATCAACTTATCACACAAATTAGGGGGAAACGTAGCTAATCCTGATCTTAATTCCATTTCTGTGAACCCCAGCCATTGGCCCATTATCATAAACATCCACTGGAAATGCTGACTACGCTCCTGGCACATGGTTTCTGGATTATCCGGTTAACCAGCCATTGGCCCATTAATCGGAAATGCTGACTACATTCATTGGAAATGACTTCTTTCCACAGATTAATTTGATGTAAAACCCTACTTATGTATGAGAACGAGTTAGAAAGTCTAGGGCTTTTTCTATCAAAATGGGGTAGACCCACGAGTGTATTTCCGACCCGTGGTCTTTGTAGCTTGTATGAAGTCTTTGAAGAGAGAGACGTGAGAGCGAGGAAGATAGGGATTTGTGAAGAAGATTTAAGATTAAGGAGTCCATTAATGTAACTAGCAAGTGATTTCTACCCATGGCTCCCCATTTAAACAACACGATCTGAGACGATGATCTGGAAAACATCATGAAAATGTGGGGTATGGAATCGAGCTGAGCGGAATCGAGTCAATGTGTTTCAGTCAACATGTCTTTCATGGTGGCCGGTGATGTCAACCGATGTTGAAAGATAACTTACTGTCAGATTTCGGGTCATCAAAGAGCCTAGACAAGGCTATTGAGTAAGGCCTGATTTCACTACTAGGCTTGTATTTTTGGATTAGGGAAGAGCCCAAACTCTGTCGTTGTGAGGCCTAGCTATGCTTTGGTTCTCATGACCGGGTTTGCTCTCAAAGATAGCCGGACAAACTGAAAGCATAGTTGAATATGATTGAAAGACAAGATCTAGCATGAGAAACGGACTTTATCATCGACCCGATGGCCTAATCGGTTTGCCCTAGCCAATCGGCCTTGAAGACCTAATTAAGCGGCCATACACAAGCCATTTCCTTCCAAGGCTTAGTTGGGCCAGCCTAGGCCCAATTACTACAAAAAAATTAATATACTTAAAATCATGGATGAGTTTTTTTTTTTTTTTTTTTGACGAGAATCATGGATGAATTTAGATGATGACTTTTTGATCCGGTTTCCGACCCAACACAGTCGACCTATTGATCAAGTTGATTGGAGACTATTGATTCAATTGAACAAAATCCATGACAAGATGGTCAGAAAATCCATGATGATTTTGGTCTAAGAAATTAGATTCTCTCTCTCTCTCCAATGACATTGAGGATAAGCGGTCAATCGAACCTTATTAGCTTTAAAATTTTTAATCAAATCACTAAATTTTTTAATCTCTTTCGTCGCTCACTCCATCAATCATAAATTAAAAAATAAATAAATAAAAGAAAACCTTAATGAGTCACATAAGCTTTTCTTAAAAGTACTATGTGACTGCCAACTTTCTTTTATCTTTTTAAAAAGCTTTCACGGAGTGACAAGATCAAAAGTACTATGGAGGCTTGGTGAATAAATTAGATGATTTGAAGGTTTAGTGAAGTAGTAACATGCAACTCTGAATTATGTGCTGAAAAGATCGAGTTACTCCATAGTCTTATCTCTCTACACAGGGCATTTGAACCATCGTCTACCGGGTTCAAATTGAGAAAAATGTCGCTAATTCTCCATCAAATTATCTATCCATGCAAGGAAGTGACACGGGCCATTCTAAAAGGTTTTCCGTGAAGAAAGATAGCTAGATAGTCGGATGTTCCATTTCTCCTCCTCAAAAGCGACGACTCCGGGTGAAGCGTGTTCTCGGAGCAAATCCAAGACTAGCGGGTCAACAAATTAAGAGGGTCAAATCGAATTCACCTTCGAGGAAAAAGACAAAAAGGTACCATAAGATGTTAAATCAGTTTCTTGTCAAGGTACTTCTATCTCTACTCGCTTACGCAAATCTTTCCTCACGTTAAAGACTTTGTGAGGGGAACTATTACAATCATGTGCCAAACCATGGCCTTAGACTAAAAGCATACTTTCAGCTTTTCTTGCTGGTTGAAATCTGAAGTGCAGGAATCAAAATATCACGTAAATCGATTCAAAGTGTGGGCATAGACCTGCGAAAACATCCACATCTAACGCATTGAAAATTAGGGTTTCTGATTGAGGATAACGAAGACCGTTGCCACCCAGTCAATAAGTCGGAATCAAGAAGTCATCATAATCGTGCTTTAAAAGCTAAAAACCCTTTCACATTCTGATTAGTTTGTGATGAAGTATTTCTGATAAAGTCGTTCGGAGAATAATGACAGGCACAAAAGATGTCCGTTTAAATCGGCTTACTAAGTCAACGAACGGGTGCTCAAATAATTGAAATATACACTGCAGCGTATTGTTTTTCCACCCCCTTTGTAACGCTATTTGATGTCTTAATTATCGGAAGACATTCCGACCTAACTCGCCGTGTACCCGAGTAAGAAACAGTGGTCTGCAAAAGATTGTTCACACACATCAATCGTTCGACAAGCGCGCATGTTTCGGCTTTGGCAACCGCCGTGCATGGTTGTTGAAACATCGACCCTGTATTGCCGCTAAAATAAGCAGCACAAGAAATAATTAAAAAAAAAAAAAACTGCGGCTCTTCACTGGCTTCTAAGATTTTAAGAATGAGAAAACAATTCAAACACCAATAGCAATCACTTGAATTAACATTGGATCTTCAAATGACAAAATTATTGGAACTAGGATGGACGGAAAGGAAAATATCTTGTGTTGGTTAAGCAAGGTCGGTCCACGCTTAACTCCTGTAATCAACTTTTCACACATCCATGTACCAGCAAAAATTTGGACTCGCTAAACAATATTGCACAAATTAACTTTAAAATGGAATGTGAGATAGCTAATATAAGCACCTAGAGGGGGGTGAATAGGTGTAAAAATATTTTATCGAGATAAGAGAGCAATACTAAGCAGACAATAGACTATTTCTTGAAGCTCGATCTCTCCCCCGGATGAACCATATAGCCAAGAGAAACCATGAACCAAAATAGAAGAGCTTGCCCCACCCATGAGTAAATAGGAAGTTCTCCTTTTGTTAACAAGGCGAATTATGATCAAAGTAAAGCAGAGAGTACGGAAGAGAAAATGAACACAGAAATTATAGTGGTTCGGCTTATTCCAAGCCTACGTCCACTCTTCCGCACTGACAGCCCACCGGCTGGATTTCACTATGAACAAAAGAGATGTTACAGCAAGGCTCTCCCTTGATTTCACAGTGTAGATATTCTATCACACTTCCTCAAGGTTTCTCAGTAATATGAACTCTCTTTTGTGTACAAGATTTCGCTCAGAAAATGAATTGACTAAGAACAAAGAACTTCAGACTTTGGAATTCTTCTATCACGCACACACTCGAACAACTGGAACGTCTTCCCTTTATACCCCTTTATGTCATCATACCCGTTGGCACTTACCAAAAGAATTCTTCCAATCTTCCCGTTGGATAGAATCAATTAGGAAGATCATTCGAGCTATTTAAGGAATATGTCGATAGCCCATCAATCTTGCTCGCCCATACAATCAGGATCTTGGTTTCCATAAGTAGAACCTTCTAAGTATACTTCGCCAATCATTGGATCCTCAATCTTTGAATCAATAAAGGATTCCGTTATGTCATATCCAGCCAAGAGATCTTCTCCAGTCGATAAGGTCAAATCCTTAACGAAACATCTAGTCCTGGATAACCCTTCTTCGATGGATTAGAAACTGTCAATGAGAATAGACTTTGAGTCTTGAGTCTGGCAGTCCGGAGGTCTTCAGACTTTAAATAGTAGAGTCTGCAAATCTTCAGACTAGACTGATCGAAACATTTTGTCAGCTTCAAAATACTCCAGGAAGATTTCTCCAACAATCTCCCCCTTTTTGATGGTGACAAAACTTTCCTACATATTTGGATAACTTTGACCTGCAAAACATTAGTCAAGCAAATATGGATATCTCATAAAGATAAATGGCTTATTATTATTATTTTTTGGTGACCCAGGGAACCTCCGTGCGCCGCTTCGCGGCGGAGAGTAAACCCTGGGGTGGATTGGGCTACCACCACAAATCCAGCCACAGGTGAATTGCGCGTTTTGCATTGAAGCAACGCGGACGAGGAGTCTCGAACCCTTCCCCCTGAGGATGGGGTACCAAGCCTTAACCATTGCGGCCACCGTGGGCGGTGGTAAGATAAATGGCTTATTGATAACACTAGAAACACTAGAATCTGCAACCACAGAAAATAGGTTAGTCTTGCATATAAGTAAAGCCATCCATAAGATATCAATAGTACTTAATATAAGCAGTCAATCCAAAATCCCAAATCCAGTCCACAGCAAGACACAAAAGTCAAGTCAAACATCAAAACAAATTCAAAAAGGTTCAAGGTTCAAAGTAGGTTCAAATTATATCTTTGAGTCTTGAGTCTGGCAGTCCGGAGGTCTTCAGACTTTAAATAGTAGAGTCTACAAATCTTCATACTAGACTGATGGAAACGTTTTGTCAGCTTCAAAATACTCCAGGAAGATTTCTCCAACAATCTCCCCCTTTTTGATGGTGACAAAACTTTCCTACAAATTTGGATAACTTTGACCCGCAAAACATTACTCAAGCAAATATGGATATCTCATAAAGATAAATGGCTTATTGATAACACTAGAAACACTAGAATCTGCAACCACAGAAAATAGGTTAATCTTGCATATAAGTAAAGCCATCCATAAGATATCAATAGTACTTAATATAAGCAGTCAATCCAAAATCCCAAATCCAGTCCACAGCTAGACACAAAAGTCAAGTCAAACATCAAAACAAATAGTTCAAGTTCAAAAAGGTTTAAGGTTCAAAGTAGGTTCAAATCATATCTCTCCCCCTTTTTGTTATCATAAAAAAGGTTGAGATGGAATCAAGGATGCTTGGGAATACGAACAAGCTGGAAATCTTCCATTGACTGGACAATGGCTTCCAGCTTTGTCAAATCTTCCTTCAGTTGAGTCACCTCTTCACTCTTAGCATTTGCTTGAATATGAAGAGTAAGGGCTTGAATCTGATCATTCAAAGAACCTGAAGAAGCTTGACTCGCATTCTGCAAATTCTGTACTTCGCATCCCAGAGCATATATCTGACCCTGCATTTCTAAGAGAACATCCAGAATTCTGTGAAAATTTGCTGAATTATCATCACGTGACAAGCGGCTTCGCACGATCGATGGAGTAAAAGCGAGACGACGGCAAATCAGCATAGCCACGCAGATTGGGCGATGAAACATCATGTCCCTCCTCAGGAAATTGAGAAGCATAGATGTCCTCTGGATCTACTGGAGAGCGGCTGACTCCTTCACTGGTAGCAGGATATGAGGACATTCCTCTTTTCTCACGATCTCCCCTTGTTTCCATGCCTTCAGGTGGAGACGATTGTTCCTCATACTCTCCTTCCTCTTGCTCTCCTCTTTCCTCTTCTTCTTCAATTCTTTCATTCTCTGCATTTCTCTCTTCAACTTCTTTCTCCTCTGTTTCTTTCTCTTCTGCTTCCAAATCTTCTCTTTCTCTAGTCCTTTGTTCAGAGTCTTTCTCTTGTCGTTCCATTGATTCTGGAACAGAACGACTCAGATTCTTCAATGCCATTGCAGTAATGGTGATGTCTTCCTCATCTTCTTCATCCTCAACAATGAGAGCTCTTCTTTTCTTGGATGGAGCAACCATGGGCTCCTTCCCTTTTCTTTTTGCTGCCGAAGAGATTTGATGAGATTTGACAGGGGTTTTCTCCTTGAATTTCTCCAATGCCTTATTGAGTTCCTTTAGACGCATTTTAGACACCATTTTCAGTCCTACTACCATTTGATCACAAGATCGAACACAGAGAATCCGGGGAGGCTGAACATTCAAATGTCTGAATAACTTTGTCACAAGAGCTGGATAAGGAAGTTGACCATTGTCCTTCATCACTGCTCTATACATGTGGAATATAATAGTGTGAGGAAGAAAGAACTTTTTTCCAGCATTGATGGTATACATCAGATTTGCCTCTGAGTTTGAAACATCAGTTTTTGAAGTAGACTTCGGTTTAAGGCAATTGATCACAATCTTGTGAAGCAGAATGTTGAATGCACTCATCCTTGAATAGGAAACCTTTCCCTCTGTTCTTCTATCCTTAACAAGTTTCAACGTAGTACGAGCAATAGAGACATTGAAAGGTTGATATCTTCCTCTCTCAACCCCAATCACATCAGCCAACATATTTACATCCATAACATCGTCCTGATCTCGGACACTAAAAGAGAATCTATTCGCATCTAAGAAACTGAGATTCGAATAGAAATATGCGATGAGTTCAAAGATAAGCTTCGTAGATTCGAACGTAACCGTTCAAGTTGAAGAAGACTGGAGTTTTCCCTTAAATTAACGTTCACAGCGTCAAGGAAAACAAAATCCACACTTCTAGGGTTTATGATCCCACACTTCAACAACTTAGAGTATAGATGCCTGTGTTCCTCCGATCGAAACAAGTCTGTCCTTTTGCCCCTAATTTTTGCTGCAACTCCCATTCTCGGTTGAAATTGACTGTACAACTTGTCATCATCATTCCCATATGGCTGATTCAGCCCTCCAACACGTGGATCGATTGGAATGTTTGCCATTGCCTCTTCTGCCGACAATTCCCAACCGTTCCATTGTGCGTAAAAAGAAGGTTTCATTTTTAAACCCTTTGTCTTTCAGAAATTCATCAATGTAGTTCAAAGGAGTTCCACCCCTTTTCAAAGCATGATAAAGCTTGTAGGTAAAAGAGGGCTTAAGAGTTCTTATGGGTTCTGCATCTTCGATTATTTCTTCTTCTTCTTGACAAGCAACACTCTGCGGTCTAGATGGTGAAGATGGACGCTGCTGAGAATGTTGTGGGCTCTGCTGCTGACTAGGAAACTCTTTTTCCTCGGTGAGATCAAAGTGCGTAGGCCCCTCACGCATTTGTTGCGGTCCCTTGTTTGCGATCCTCGAAGACTTCCTTTGAGACGACATCTTTCACAGTCTTTGAAAGATTCCAAACTTGACTTTCCCAAGAAAGATGACAACTTTTCGAAGATTAAACAAGAGAAGAAGACAGAAGTGGAAGATCGATGTTTTTTAGGGTTTTTGGAGTTAAACGGAGAGGAACCGACAATATATAGGTCAGTCAAAGAGAGGCATACAAAACGTCATAATGGAAAATAAAAAGATGCCCTTTTAAAAATAATTGCATTTTTCAAAAAATTAGATAACTGCCATTTAAAAATTAACTCCATTTTCGAAAAAGAAAGATTACACTAATCACGAAAATTGAAAGTAGCAAAAATCAATTATGGACAGATGATCGTACCTTTTCAAGATTTAATCTGAGAGAGAATGAAATAACTTACAATAAAAAATCTTGATTATCTGAGTCTGAGAGACTCTAGACTTTTACTTCTTCAAACCTCAAGATGTCGAGTCTGGTACAAATAACTTCAAATTGATTTTTCTTCAAAGGCTTTGTAAATATATCCGCCAGTTGGTTCTTTGAGTCAACAAACTGAATTGAAACTTCTCCATTCTGAACATGATCTCTAATGAAGTGATGTCGAATCTCCATATGCTTTGCTCTTGAATGAAGAATTGGATTCTTGATGAGATTGATTGCGCTTGTGTTGTCACAGTTAATCTCCGTGCATGAATCTTCAATTCCAAAGTCTCTTAGCTATTATTTTATCCACAGAATTTGTGAACAACTTCCAAAAGCTACATACTCTACTTCTGCTGTAGAAAGAACCACTGTATTTTGCTTCCTTGAAAACCAAGACACTATCCTGCTTCCAAGTAGTTGACATGTACCCGAGGTTCTCTTTCTATCAACTCTACATCCGGCTAGATCTGCGTCTGAATATCCAAGAAGAGTAAAGTCTCCCTTTTTAGGATACCAAAGACCAATGCTTGAAGTTGATGCAATGTATTTGATAATACGCTTTGCAGCACTTAGATGAGATTCTTTTGGATCTACTTGAAATCTGGCACAAATACAAATGCTAAACAAGATGTCAGGTCTAGAAGTAGTAAGATAAAGAAGTGAACCAATGGTATTCCTGTATAGCTTCTGGTCAACTTTCTTTCATCTTTCATCTTTGTCTATCTTCAAAGAGCTTGACATTGGCATATTAGTCTTTTTGCAATTTTCCAGTCCAAACTTTTTGACAAGATCATTAGCATATTTTTCTTGATGAATAAAGGTTCCTTCCTTCAATTGTTTCACTTGAAGTCCAAGAAAGAAGGTTAGTTCACCCATCATGCTCATTTCAAATTCATCCTACATAGACTTAGAGAATTTCTTGCACAGACTTTCATTAGAGGATCCAAAAATAATATCATCAGCATATATTTGAACAAGCAGAAAACTTTTGCTTTCTCTTTTGATAAACAGAGTAGTGTCTACTTTACCTTTGACAAAGCTATTTTGAATTAAAAAATTACTCAGCCTGTCGTACCAAGCTCGAGGTGCTTGCTTTAAACCATATAAGGCATTTTTCAGTCTGAATACTGAGTCTGGTTTCCTTGGGTCTTCAAACCTAGGTGGTTGTTCCACATAGAATTCCTCATGGATAAATCCATTCAGGAAAGCACTTTTGACGTCCATTTGGAATAACCCAAAATTTTTATAACAAGCAAAATCAAGTAATAATCTAATTGCTTCTAACCTCGCTACTGGTGCATAAGTCTCATCATAGTCTATCCCTTCTTCTTGCGTATATCTTTTGGCCACGAGTCTTGCTTTGTTTCTTACGACATTTCTTTTCTCGTCCATCTTGTTCCTAAAAATCAATTTAGCTCCAATAATAGATTTACCTTTCGGTTTAGAAGTCAATTCCCAAACATCATTAATACTGAATTTCCTGAGTTCTTCTTGCATAGCTTCAATCCAGCTTTCATCAGATAAAGCTTCTTCTATGCTTTTGGGTTCTATTTCAGAAATAAGAGCCACTGCACTAGATTCTTCGCGCCTTTTGGATCTTGTGCGAATTCCTTTATTAATGTCGCCTATAATGAGATCTTTGGGATGACTGCACTTATGCTTCCAGTTACTAGTTGATTTGTCAGGTTGATGATCACTTTGTTCATTTGAATCCTCAACGATCATTTGATGCTGGTCTTTCGAAGTTTGAGCTACTTCTTGAGATTTTGACTTTGAATGGACCTAAACTTAGAACCAGGGAAGGAGAGTAAATTTTCTGCAGGTATACATCCCATAATGGGCGAACAACTCCCGTTCAAGCCCTACAGGGACAGCCTTTTAGCAGGAAACCACTCACCCTTTAGTTCAGAGCCTAGAGACACTCAGAGATGCTAGGATGGAAACGTTTCTAATCTACCCAAGCTGCATTTCTGGGAGGATCCTACCAGGCTGGAGAAGAAGAGGAGTTTAGAAAGCCATAGAGAGAGTTTTCATAAAACACTCACTTTACTTCAAGGGACTCTGCCCAAAATGATACACCCTCCTTGCCTTATATAGGCAATAAGAGGTTACCAAGACGCACACAGGGACCTTACTCACGAGTCCAGATACAAACAAAGGCACCAGAAACTTCGGGGAGGGAATTATTCGCATACTATGAACAGTAACTATACTGTAAATAGTACTTTCCCTAACCTAGTGCTACAATAAAAGTGAATAGTGATTTTGCTACAATGAAAATGTACAGACTCAGCGGTCTCGTCCGTCACGAGTATTGTAGCTACAAACTGAGTCTTCTGAGCTGTCTTCTAGGAGATGTGCCTCGTATTTCTGTTCAAGGGCTTTAGGGTCTTCAGGTGAGAGGATTTGGTTAAGCCTTCGTGATGAGGATGCTTCCTCATGAGCCCAATGTGATGCTTCTTCTTCAGCCCAGTTTGTGTTTTCATTTTCTTGAGTGTCGGCAGGAATTCTTGGCTAAGGCCAGTTGGATGCCTGTGCATAGAAAGATATGCCCATGCTTTGGATTAAGGATGAAGGTCCCTGTTCGTAGGGATCCTGGGACAGAGGGCCTCCAAAACCCGCATAGGGGTCCTGGGTGGATTGAACAATGTCATCTTCACTTGTCATTTCATGTTCTTGGGACAATGTAGCTTGTCTGTATTGTTCAAGTGCTTCCTTAGCTTATGGTGTTAGGTCATAATGATCCCACGTAGTGGGTATATTATGCCAAACACCTTCGGGAATGGTTTTGTTTTCCTGACACAGGATTCTCTGGAGTTCTCGGTATTCGTGTTCACAAAGTCTAACAGATCTTGGATAAGATTTGTGAATCCGTGCTTCTCGGCTATCCAAGTAAGGTTTATAGGATGTAGTTCCTATTTCCTGTGGGGCATCAATGATTCTTCCATTGTTTGTGAAAAAATGCCATGGACGTCTAAAAAACAGGATGGTATGGACTTCAGGATTCGGTGTCATGGTTCTCAGTTCATTTTCCAAGAGTTGTTTCCAGTAAGTAGGAGAATAGAACCAGTTAAGAAAGTCTAAGAGATTCTTATCACTTTCTTTTTCAACATTTCTTCCGAGTAAGAATATCCTGGTGAGGTTGGTAATGAACCTTTTGGTTGGAATTTCAATGGCTATCAGGTACTTATTGGTTAAGTACCACAATAACGTCTTGAGCTGTTCAGGGAAATCATCTTCCTTCCAAATAAGAGGATGAATGAATGGATAATTCATATTTAACCCAAAAGGGTAAAGAATCGAACCTCCATTGAATCTGAATAGGTCCGTGTGGCTTTGCCACATGAGATTCTCCAAGTTCTCAGTAAGGCTGTCATTCTGGATTTGCTGAATAATCTCCTGGGGATGTTTCTAGCTTTGCAAATATTTGATCTTCTCAATTTTGTATTTCACTCCATGATTGAGCATATGGAAAGTGGGCCTCTTGATGTACATGTTGATTTCGGCTGGTGTTTTTGGCCTTGATAAGAAGTCAGCAAGTACATTCTTCTTTCCAGAAATATGTTTGGTTTCAAAAGAGTATTTTGAGAACCATTCAGCCCATCGAAGCAGTTGGGAATTTGGAATCTGTTTCTGTTTAAACTTGGTCATCTGAGGGAAAGATGCCATGTCTAATTCTACCAAGAAGTGGTGACCTATGAGATGAAACTCAAACTTTTGATTCCATTTTTTAGTGCTAGGATTTCTTTGAAAGTGGAATGGTAATGCATTTCGGCTTGGGAAAACTTTCCACTTTTGTGAGCACAAAGGTGTCTCTTACCATCAATTTCTTCGAACAGGATGGCTGCCTAGTATTCATCACCGGCGTCAGTTTGAAGAATTCTTTTTCCTGTTGATGGTATTTGTAATGGTGGGAGATTCTGCATAATCTCATTAAGCTCAGCGACTGCTTTGGTCTGAGTTTTTCCCCAAGGTGGGGAATTCTTCTTCAGCATGGATTGCAAAGGAATCAGAAGCTTTGCAATGTTTGGGACAAAAACCCTGAGATAATTGATTATCCTAAGAAATTGCTGAACTTGTTTTGTTGTGAAGTTATCTTGAGGAAACTTCAATAATTCTTGAGCGATATGTGGCCCTGGATAGTATGTACCTTTGTTGAGGTGCATACCAAGAAATTCGATTTCTGTTTGGGCAATATTCATCTTCCTTTGAGAAAGCATAATACCATGCTTTTTCACGATTTCTCGCAAACCGCTCTCAAGGAGTTGACAGTGACCGGATTGCTCATCGATCGTAGAGCGTAATATCGTTGATGTATACGGCTGCACTCGACAAGATTGGTTGGAATATACGACATATGGCCTTTTGGAAGAGGGATGGTGCTACTTTTAAGCTAAAAGGAAGAACTTTCCACTGGAAGTGCTGATTTGGAATACAGAATCCTGTTTTAGATTTGTCTTCAGGATGTATGCCCAATTGCCAAAATCCGACTTTGAGGTCGAATTTGGAATAGATATGGGCCTTGGTTAGACCACTAAAGAGAGAATCTCTGGATGGTAAGGGGAACTTATCATCTTGGAGAAAAAGATTGAGAGGTTAATAGTTTATCACCAGTCTCATTTTTCCTCTGTTTTGCTCGGCGCGCTTATTGACATAAAAGGCTTCACAAGCCCATTGAGAATCGGAGATTTCAATAAGGCCTTGTTGCAATAGTTCCGAGCATTCCCTTTGAGCTAAAACCAGATGTTCTAGCTTCATTCCCATGTGGCTCGCCTTGGTTGGGTTTATATCTTCATTCTTCTTGAAAGGAAGGTGAATAAAGAACTCTGGATTTTCCCATAAAGGATGGGAACACTTTTGAGAGAATTCTGAATGGGATTCTGAGCAAGATTCTAGCAACTTTTGCATAATTGGATCTAGTAGACTCATCTGAATGGAAAAGAGACTCTGAATATTGACGAACTCAGAGAATTGATCTTTATATCTAAGACATTTTCCAGGAATGATGCGAAGCTGAGAGATTTGAGTCATGATGTCCCACCCAATTATCAAATCTTTATTGGGGAGGTTTGATCCAAAGATTTTTGCATTTATGGAGCAATGAGGAAAGAACTGGACAGTTACAGAAGTAGTCCTGACATTTGTGGAGAAAGTATCTCCTGAGGCGGAGTTGAAATATCGGACATAGGGAGTCCCATATTCTTCAGGCAGAACTTTAGTGTGTAAGATGGAACAACTCGCTTCGGTATCAATGAGATCAATGACAGTGATAGGTTTGGCAAACTTTGAAGTGAGTATTTTTACAAGGAATTGGGAACAGTGAGTTTGACTTGAAAATATGTCAAAATTTGGTTCTGAAGATGTGGGATTTATATGAAAAATGTCTTCAGACTCTGAGTCTGACTCACTCTCACTGGAAGTTTGGTAATAGGGAATGACACAAAGAGTTTGTTCATATGGTTCTTCATCAGCAGAGAATAGAGATTCGATATCATCATTTTCAAGAGAAATTCCTATTTCATTCTCAATGTGATGAATTAGACGATTCTGACATTTTCTCGCTTGAGGACAATTTTTGGCAAAATGTCCTTTCTGGTTGCAGATGTAGCAACGGTTTGATTTTTTATGGCCTGTGCGATCCTTCATTTTACGTAGGTATCGCCATTTCTTCTTTTTTCGGAAATGCTTGGAGCTGTGTTTGGATTTCTTTATCCAAAACTTCTTGTAATGTTTCTTCTTTTGGGAATACTTGCCACAAGTACCATCACAGTCTTGCTTGGAGCATTTGATTTTTAACTTCTGGCGAGAACAAGCTGATTCAAGGCGATTGTCGTCTGTGATGTAAGTACGGACCATCTGGCGCTTTAAGCACAATTCTTCGAGACATAAATGAACTTCTTGCTATATTTCTCCCAAGAGAACATCTTGTATTCTCCTTTGTTTTCCAAAGAAAGATCTTTCAACCATCTGGGATAGTTCTTTAGGAATGGAAGTAAGGAAAACATGCTTCAGATTTGGATCTGCTCCGACTTGGTAAAAAAGCTGAAGCATTATTCGATAATCCAAACACAACTCCAAGCATTATTCGAAATGCTTGGAGCTGTGTTTGGATTTCTTTATCCAAAACTTCTTGTAATGTTTCTTCTTCTGGGAATACTTGCCACAAGTACCATCACAAATCTTGCTTGGAGCATTTGATTTTTAACTTCCGCGAGAACAAGCGATTCAAGGCGCTTGTCATCTCGTGATGTAAGTACGGACCATCTGGCGCTTTAAGCACAATTCTTCGAGACATAAATGAAGTTCTTGCTATATTTCTCCTAAGAGAACATCTTGTATTCTCCTTTGTTTTCCAAAGAAAGATCTTTCAACCATCTGGGATAGTTCTTTAGGAATAGAAGTAAGGAAAACATGCTTCAGATTTGGATCTGCTACGACTTGGTAAAAAAGCTGAAACATTATTCGATAATTCTTATCAAGATGCTTCTCCTGGAGAAAGCAGCATCTTCTCTCGAAAAACTCTCTTCTTTTTATCTCTATGAGATCAGTGGGTTTTCCCACAAAGACATGATACAAGAGAGTAATGGCATGGCTGAAATTAGGTGACATCAGAAAATGAATCTGGTCTTGTTCTGAGATTGATTGCCACCAGAGTTTGAGGCTTCCTGTGAATCTTGTAACAAAGTTGTACATGACATCATTCATATCATGGTTAGTGATAGACTGAGTATTCAGCCATGAAATTCTTCAAGCCTTTCTGGCGATTTGTGATAAGGAATATCATCAATGGTGAAGAATTGTTTTGATGCTATAGACACATGCTGAGCAGGATTGCTTGTCTGACCAATTTCTGGGTCAGAATAGTTTGATTCCATTTCATCATCTGGGGGGTCAGCCATGAATATTGATGAAGTTACTGGCGCAATGGGGGAGGGAATCAACTGTAGGAATTGAGAAAGATGAAGAGGAGGAGAGGGATACTGAATTTGATTCAGTATCATGAGAAGTTTGCTCCACTAGGAGCAGAATCTGTTTTTCTGGAACGACAGGATCAGGCTGTTGGATAACAGGGTCAGGTTCCTGAGTACCTAAATCCTTTAGAAAATATTCTAATGGATTTGATAGCATCATCTGATATGGTCTTTCTCTTATAACAAGGGAACTTGATTCTGTAGGCAGTATTTTTTCTTTCCCATTTTCCTTCTGCATGGCCTTGAGGCGATTTCGTATTTCTACCATATCTGGTTCTCTTCTGTAGGGATCTTCTGGAATAGTGGCAAAAATAGACGTCTGTGGCGGTGGAGGTAAATACCCGGTTTTAACAGGAGGTGCCAATGGATCAAACGGTCTGAACCTTCCTTCTTCAAGAAGTTGGATTTGCCTCTTGAGCTTCTCTATTTCTGGCTTTGGACTTTCAAGATAATGGTACCCAAGATGTTGTCCTGATTCCAAGGCGTGAAGCCTTTTATGGAATTCAGAAAGTATCTTTTTGGTACTTTCATCATACCTTCGGAGATCTTGTTGCACATTTCCAATTTTGGAATCAATTGCCTTGAAGGCATTATTTTGTGCCAACAGAGTCTCTGATTGCCAATTTAGAACAGCTTCAGCGGCAAGGGTTTTTTTCTATCTCCCATGTTCATCCACATCAGTGGGAGTAGGGATTTTAGGAACATGGCGGTATCTGACATGGGGATCAATAAACTCTTATGCAGCAGGGAACAAGAGTTTAGAACTTTCCTTGACAAGAGGAGGAAATTCGGTATCCTGGAACATAGCGATAGAAGAAGTGGGTGGTGCTTCTTCTGGAACTTCAAGGGGGTAAGAGTGCTTCTTAGCCCATTTGAGGATTGGCTTATAAAATGGAGAGAGAGCTTGCTTTTTTCTGGGGAGGAGATGGTGGAGGTATTTTTGGCGGATCTGGTAAGGCTTGGGATGTAGTACTGACCTCTGGTGGTGGGGGTGGTGCATAAGAAACCATGGACTGATATTTGTCACATTCACCGAGAGTATCAACGGAGGAATCTCCATCTAAGTATCTTTGGTACATCTTATCCTTTGGCATTTTCCGTCGAGGTGGAGGTCTTGCAAAAGGGTCTACCTCGTTAGGGGAATTTGTACAGGAGGAACATTGGCAGAAGGGATCCAAAAACAATGACCATAATTGTCTTTATAATAATGAACAGGATGTCCATCACCATTGAAGTGTCGAATAAGCTTTTTTGGATCTGGCTCGGAAATAGATTGAGGAACATATGGTTCAATCATAAAGAGGGTTTGGAAGATAGAAGGACTTTCTTCCTTTTCCTTGCCAAATTTGATGGAAACAGTTCCATCTTTTTTCCAGACGAACTCAGGGTCCGTGGACTGGAATGGTTTGTTGTGCTGATTTAGCTTTTTGTAATTAGTAATCCAAGTCTCCGAAAGGAGCTTGGCCAATGTATCCTTCGGAATCTGTCTAGGAACATGGATACAGGATGCTTGGTCATTCTGCATGGAGATAAACAAAGCATCTTCATTACCACTGTTAAAGTTAAGATCAAGGGCATGGTTCTGCACTCGATAAACAATTTGGTAATGTAGTGTTGCAGCTACAAAGTCAGCAGTTTGAGGGGCTCCAGTAAGTTGGACTTGGACTTTCAAGAAAAAAAGTAGCTAAGGATCTGACAGAGCGATGTTGAAATTTGGATATAAAGTCATAAAGACTATTCCGGCATTCAAAGTAATTTGAACAGTACCGATGCAAGCATGCTGGTATTGTAAAAATCTGGTATCTAACAACGCGATTATTGCCACAACTGGCAAACCTTTACGACCATGGAAAGTTAGAGCAAGACGAACAGCTCCATAATGGACATGAGAATATCCCTGTTGAACCCATTGTCTGGGAAATTCTGGAGGGATTTGGAGAGTAACAAAGTACTCCTTTTCAGTAGCAGGAATAGGATGCTGGTCGAATTTGGAGGACTATACATACTCCTTTACTTGCTTTGGGGTTTGATGAATGAGCTGGCGAATGGAACGGATGGGTGAAAATGACGAGTTTGGTTTGGCAAAGGCGGAGTAAGGATTCATGAGAGGAAGTTGAGTTTCAGAAATCTTGGTTTCATCGCTAAGAGAGACTTCATAAAGATAATCTATCTTAGAAGCATTAGAAACACGAAATTTTGGAGGTGTTGAAGATGAAGAAGAGGGAGCAAGAGAAACTGGTGCTTCGAGGATTTCTGGTTCTGTAGACATGATGAGAAGAGATCTTCTCAGCACTTGATTCACCTTTCAAGTGCATGGAATGGATAATATCAAAAACAAAACCATGGCTCTGATACCATGAATGGACCTAGACTTAGAACCAGGGAATGAGAGTAAATTTTCTGCGTCCCATAATGGGCGAACAACTCCCGTTCAAGCCCTACAGGGACAACCTTTTAGCAGGAAACCACTCGCCCTTTAGTTCAGAGCCTAGAGACACTCAGAGATACTAGGATGTTCAGATTCTTCAAGATGAGTCTGAATAGATTTGTTTCGCATAGAATCTTGGAATTTGACATTCATTGATTCCTCCACAGATTGAGATTTCTTGTTGTAGACTCTATAGGCTTTGCTTGAGGTAGAATATCCAAGGAAGATGCATTCGTCTGATTTTTCTTCAAACTTGTCAACTCGATCATTTGCATTTTTCAATATAAAGCATTTACATCCAAACACATGAAAATATGAAACAATAGGCCTTTTTTCTTTGAATAACTCATAGGGGGTTTTTTTCCAGAATTGGTCTTAGAAAAACTCTATTAATAATATAACATGCTGTAGAAATTTCTTCAGCCCAAAAATGTGAAGAGATGTTACTTTCAATTAAAAGTGTTCTAGCAATTTCTTGAAGTGGTCTATTTTTTCTTTCCACAACTCTGTTTTGCTCTGAAGTATATGGAGAGGAGAACACATGCTGAAAACCAGATTCATCACAGAATTTTGTAAAATCTCGATTTTCAAATTCACCTCCATGGTCTGTTCTTATACTTGAAATAATATAGCCTTTTTCATTTTGAATCTTTTTAGCAAATTTTTCAAAGTAAGAAAAGGTTTTAGACTTACTTGTCAAGAAATATACCCAAGTAAATCGTGAGTAGTCATCCACAATTACTAGGCAATATTTCTTACCTCTAATGCTATGAGTTCTGGTTGGTCCAAAGAGATCCATATGCAGAAGCTACAGTACACGATTAGTGGAAACTTGATTTATTGGTTTAAAGGAATTTCTTACCTGCTTTCCCAATACACATGGTGTACATAGATTAGATTTTTGGTATGACAGATTGGGTAGATTACGAACTATTTTCTTTGCTGAAATTTTGACTATTTGCTTCATATTGATGTGCCAAGTTTTCTGTGTCATAAGTTCGCTTCGTCTTGAATTGAGATTAGACATTGTGATTCATCTGGTTTCACGTCCAAGAGATAGATATTTCCATGTCTTCGACCCATGAATAACTGAGTAGAATCTTTACTGGTTCCTGAACATATTCCTTCTTGAAAGTTGATTTTGAAACCGGTATCGCACAGCTGACTGATACTGAGCAGATTGTAGTTGAGTCCTTTCACTAAGGAAACATTGCTGATTGTGAGATTTCCAATCTTTACAGTTTCGAATCCCACAATTCTTCCTTTGCTGTTTCCTCCAAAATAGACTTTTCCACCATTTACTTGAATAAGCTTTATGAAGCCATTTGAATATCTTGTCATATGTCTTGAGCATCCACTATCTAGATACCATTTTACCTTTTTCTTGATAGTGACCTGCATTTAAAAACGAGACTCAAACTTTCTTTGGTATCCATATTTTCTTGTGTCCATTGATGTTAGTATGATATGCGGTTTTTGCCCATACTTTCTTAATAGGTTTCTAAACCATAGGACATTCTTTCTCAAAGTAATCTAAACTTTTGCATTTTGAACATCTGAGAACATTGCGATCTACTGGTTTTACAAAGACCTTTTTTAAAATGATTTTTATAAGCATCTCTTGTGGGTCTATGCTTAATTCTTTCATTCACTTTAGGAAAATCAATTAAAGGAATGGTTTCCACAATCATTCCCAAACCAGATTTATTGAAATAAGGTCTTTGTGCTGAAAGAATTTTCTCAAGTTTCTCAGATCCTATTGAAAATCTTTTGGAAATATTTGATATGTCATTTTTTAAAAATACATTTTCTTTCGAAAGGTTGTCTTCTCTTTCTTTAAGAGTAGAAACATTCATGTCTAAACATTTCACCTTTTTTTTCAAAACATTTTCCTGTTGTTTCAGTGCAGAATTTTCCTTTTTAAGTTCAAAAATCCTTTTAAGAGAAGTCTTAAGACTAAAACACAATTCATCAATGTATTTAGAAACTTTAATAGGGATTTTAGAGTTACTCACCTCAAATTCACTGTCTGAATCCGAGTTTGTCTCAGAGTTTGAATCTGAATCTGATTGTGCCATCAGACATATGTTGGCAAAATCATCATCACTTTCTTCACATTCTGTATCACTCCAGGTTTCTGCTTTAAGAGCATTTCGATACTTTTCAACTTTTCCTTTCTTCTTCCTCAGAAGAGGACAGTTGGGTCTAATGTGTCCCTTTTTTCTTACATTCAAAGCAGACTACATATCTATTTGATTCATCATCCTCAACAGACTTAGTTTATTGCTTTTGAAAACTTTGTTTCTTTTGATTGAATCTTCTTCCTTTTCTATTCAGCTTTCTAAATCTTCTTATCATAAGAGCAAGCTCCTCATCATCCATATCGTCTTCAGAATCTGTAACTTAAGAATCATCATTGGATTTTAATACAATGGATTTCTTACCTTTAGGATCTTCGTCTTCATTGATTAGTTCCACTACATAAGACTGAAGAGTTCCAACCAACTCATCGACATATAGTGGCATAATTCTTTGTGTCTCCCTTATTGAGGTCTTTATGTGATTCCACTCCTTGGAGAGTCCACGCAGTAGCTTGTTTACTTTCATGGGATTGGAAATTGGTTGACCTTGATTTTCAAGACCATTCACGATTTCTGTAAAACGACTAAACATGTCAGTTATAGATTCTCCTGATTTCATTTTAAAGGCTTCGTATTGACCGAGGAGAATGTTGACTCTGGTTTCTTTCACTCGATCGATTCCTTCGTAAGTAATATGTAATCTATCCCAAACTTCTTTCGCTGTAACATAAGAAGATATTCTGTTATATTCAATAGGTGATAAAGCACAATATAAAGAATAAATTACTTTTGCATCAAGAGCTTGTCTCTTGGTTATCTCTTCATGAGTTATTTCACTAGACTCAACAGCTTCTTTTCCTCTCTCTAAGACAAATGCAGCTTTAGGAATGATTCATTTGTCTACAACGTCCCATTCCAGAGGATCCTTTGATCTTAGGAACGCCTTCATCTTGTTTTTCCATATGTTGTATTCCTTTCCATCAAAGTAAGGTGGTCTGATATTGCTTTGCCCTTCTACCAGCTCTGAAGCTAACATACTAGCCATGGATCTTTAACTCTGAAGTAAACACTTCAAACAAAGTGAGTACACAGGCTCTGATACCAATTGAGATAGCTAGTATAAGCACCTGGAGGGGGGTGAATAGGTGTAAAAATATTTTCTCGATATAAGAGAGCAATACTAAGCAGACAATAGATAGGAAGTTCTCATTTCGTTAATGAGGCGAATTATGATCAAAGTAAAGCAGAGAGTATGGAAGAGAAAATGAACACATAAATTATAGTGGTTCGGCTTATTCCAAGCTTACGTCCACTCTTCCGCACTAACAGCCCACCGGCTATATTTCACTATGAACAAAAGAGATGTTACAGCAAGGTTCTCCCTTGATTCCACAGTATAGATACTCTATCACACTTCCTCAAGGTTTCTCAGTAATATGAACTCTCTTTTGTGTACAAGATTTCGCTTAGAAAATGAATTGACTAAGAACAAAGAGCTTCAGAAGTTTGAATTCTTCTATCACACACACACTCAAACAACTGGAACGTCTTCCTTTTATACTCTTTTATGCCATCATACCCGTTAGCACTTACCAAAGGAATTCTTCCAATCTTCCCGTTGGACAGAATCAATTAAGAAGATCATTCGAGCTATTTAAGGAACATGTCGATAGCCCATCAATCTTGCTCGCCCATACAATCAGGATCTTGGTTTCCATAAGTAGAACCTTCCAAGTATACTTCGCCAATCATCGGATCCTCAATCTTTGAATCAATAAAGGATTCCGTTATGTCATATCCAGCCAAGAGATCTTCTCCAGTCGATAAGGTCAAATCCTTAACGAAATATCCAGTCCTGGATAGCCCTTCTTTGACGAATTAGAAACTGTCAATGAGAATAGACTTTGAGTCTTGAGTCCGGCAACCGAGGTCTTCGACTTTAAATAGTAGCGTCTGCAAATCTTCAGACTAGACTGATAGAAACGTTTTGTCAGCTTCAAAATACTCCAGGAAGATTTCTCCAACGGAATGTTCTTCATGATCTGTCTTAATTTATAACAAGTTTGAGATTTTCTCAATACTTATCCAGAGTATGTTCTCATAGAATGACGACGAGGGGAGGCTAACGACAGAGGAGGAGGTCTATGTGCATGCAACGGTCGTTAGGGGAGGAGAGGGGCACAATGGGAAAATGAGGAAAATGATAGAAAAAATGGAAGAAATTAAATGGTCAAAAAGGGAATCGATACTGTCGTTTAGACTAGAACGTTGTCGGGAAAAGTACCAACAAGGTTTTAAACTCATTACATTGATATCAATTCAATCATAAATCTTTATATTGAACTAATTTAGTTCTAAACATTTTCACATTAATACGAATTTAGTCCATCAGTCAATTTAACTTGTAAATTGTTGATTTAGACATCGGTCGTATTATGTGGCTTGATAGGCGTTGATATAAATATTTTTAATAATACTTTAATAATTTTTTTGAATCTATTGTTTTTTTAAAATATTGTTTCCTTTCTCTTTTCTTTACCTTTTCTTTTTGCAAGTGGCCCTCACAAGCTATAAGCATGGATCAACCTTGCTAGGGTGAGGGTGAGCACGAGTTGTCTAGGCATGGTGAGGTGAGGCACCCCTCGTTAGATCTGGTGAGGCTGACCCTTTCTCACACCAAGGTAGCCTCCCCTAAGCGAGGGTTGGCCTCACCAAGCCTCACCTTGGCCTGGACAAGGGTTGGCCTTCTCGACGTGAGACTAGACCGATCCTCGCCTAGGCCAGGGGAGGCTCACTAGGCCTTGTTGTTGCTTGGATACAGCTCGTTGGACCTCACCCTCTTCTAGGGGAGGCTCTGCTTTGCCAGATCTGGTGAGGGGGGCCTTGCCTAGATGTTAGGTGGTTGCCCTTGGCCTAGTGAGGCCAGCCCTCGCCTCGCCTGTGGCTAGCGAGGGCCACTGGCAAAAAGAAAAGATAAAGAAAAGGGAAAGGAAAAAAATTTAGTAAATTCAAAAAAAATTATTAAAAATGTTCATGTCAACACCGATTGAACCATACAGGATGGTTGGCATCAATGTTAGCAATTTCTGGCCTAAATTGGTTGAATGAATTGAATTAGTACCAATGTCAAAAAGTTTGAGACTAAATTAGTCTAATTGAAATGTTATGATTGAATTGGTATTGATACAATATATTAGTATTGTTTTGATACTTTTCCCAACTGTTGTCCTTTCACTTAAGGGATCAGCAAGAGAAAGCCCGAGCTTATACTAATTAACATATCCAGTTGGACCCATGGTCATTTAAAAATTTTAAATCAACAATCGAGTTATGAGCCAATAAAGAAGTACTTGCAGCTTCAAACCACATCCATTTTTCGATATGAGATTCAATTGTTGCTTTGCACCTTTGCACATGCACCTTACCAAAAACAATAGCACACTCACCATCAATTCGAAGGGGGAATTCTGTCCCGACTCCGAATGAAGGAAAACGAGGAAAATGTATGCAGTCCTGTTTGTACATTGTTGACACCTAAATTTTGGCGATTTGTTTAAGTGTTTCTTAATTGCATTGAAAAATTGGGGATTGATTTCTAACCCCTTAACAAAAAAAATTTCGTTAAAATTGCATCACATATTGACATTAGGAACATTTACGTCGTCACTATGTTTTAAAATTTCAAAAAAATTTTATTACAAAAAAATTTAAATAAAAAAAAATCTTTAAGGTATCATGTTTTCATTATTGCACGGCATGTTGAATGGTCTTTATTTTTCCAAAATTGTCAAAAAAAAAATCATTAAAAGGTATAAGAAAATCGAATGAGGCCGAGTAATGGGTCTTTCTTCGCGCATGGGCTCGCCCACATGTCTCTTTTCCTTTTCTTTTTTTCGCACTTGGGCTGGCCCATCTCCTTTTATTTCAACCCGGCCCGTGCGCACATCATCTTCCTCCCCTCACGACATCCATGCTTCTGCAAAAAAGAGAAAAGAGAAGGGTACAAACAGAGCAACAGAGGGAGCAAGGGGATCGGTGTGGTAGGTGAGCGGCGTGATCCGCGGGTCGAAGGAGGCATTCGGCCGGCAAGCTGGCAGCCGCAGAGGCCATGCGCGCTTGCCGGCCGAGTATAAAACCGGAAGGGGGGAGAAAAAAGGAAGGGGGGAGAGGGTTCTCGACTGGTTTCTTTGGGGTGAGAGAACAAAGAGCATCGGAGAGCGAGCTTGAGAGAGGGCGAGCTTGAGAGAGAGACGATTGGGGAGAGAACGCTTCGCCGTCGCTTGAAGTACGCCTGTTGCTCACCATCCGAACCAGGTAGGCTTCCCGCTTCACTTCGAGGTCTCGGGCCGGAGCTCACGGCCGACCTGTTCGCGCGAGCTTCGGCTACACCAGTCCTCCATGAAATCTCATAGATTTCCTAGTGCATGTTGACAAATGTCCAGGCTTGTGTTCGAGTCTATACCAGTCCTGAGATCCTTCGTTTCTGTTGTGTATGCTAACCGGTTGATGAAATGCGAGTTTGTGAGTATGTTGTGGCTGAAAATACTTGCTGTGTTCGCATCTGTTCGAGTGTGATATATGTCCCTTAGTGGATCTGTGCTGCTTGTGCATGTTGTGTTGATCTTTACTCGGATTCGAGCCTCGAGTGAGCCCGTATGTTTTTTTTTTTAGCAGCTGCACGCCCATTGTTCGACAAAATGTCTCAAAGAAAACCGAAAAAAATCTGCGTTCAAACTCGGTCTAATCCACGCTTGTTCATATATATGTTGGACCATGACTGTCTCTTATGTTTTCATCGCGATTTCATGCGATTTTCGTGAAGTAATCGTGTGTGTTTGAGCCGGGGTGTTCACATCCGAAAATGGTGTAGCAGCCCTCATGGCCGACGTTGATTTGTGACGGTCGGGGTGGCTTGGTGTTAGAAGGGATGCTAAATGCTTTGGTTATTGTTGTTGTTCGAATTAGTTTTGGTAAAGAAGCAAATTTTGGTGAGGAATGTCGCGAGGAAGGAGAAGGTGGTCTTCGGGAGGGTTGAAGGCGTGCGGGGGCAAGCCCGAAGGAGAGAACGTGTGGAGAAGAAGACCAAAAAAAAAAAAGTAAAATAAAAGAAGAAACAAAAGAAAACGAAAAGTAAAGAAAGAAATGAAAAGCAAAAAAATTATAGAAAAAGAAAGTAAAAAGGGGCTTCGGGAAAGAGGAATCGCAGAAGCAAATGGCGCAGGGGAGTGCAGTGAGAAAAGACAAGTGGAAGGATTTTAATTTTAATTTTAATTTTTTAATTTTTAATTTTTAATTTTGTTTTTTTTAAAAAAAATTGAAAACGTTTTTTTTTATCCAAAAATGTTGGATCCGGATTTGGGTTTGGTCCACGGGCCGGGTTGGGTTTACCCGGTCCGAACCCATTTTTATTGAAGTATTAAATATATATTAAAAATTTAAAAAAAAATCAAAAAAAGTCAAAAAATCAAAAAAATCAAAATTTTCAAAAAAAATGATAAAAATTAATTTTTTTTCTGGAATTTCAAAAAACTCAGAAAAGATTAAAAATTTCGCTTTTTTTTAACTTTAATTATTTTTTTTAATTATTTAATTTTTTTTAAAATTAAATTAAATTAAAATTTTCGAAAATCCAAAAATGATAGGGTTTGGTTAGGAATTGCTATGTATTGCCGCTTTAGTGTGATTAAGCCTTTATTTTCTTATATGTTGTTTTTATCAGATGTTTAATTTGCGTGTTTTATGTTTAATTTGCACGTGTTTAATTTTAGGGCAAATAGGATCTTGGTAGGTATACTTATTACTTTATTGATTGTGCACCTGCATGCTCACCTCCTATGTTAGTGGATAGGTATGAAATTAATCTAAACTGCCTGATGAAAATCATTTTGTTAAAATGAACAAGATTAGGTACCGAAAGGGCACTAATTAGTCAATTAGTGTAATCAAGTCCCCGATCCTAGACTCTCTGGTTGCGTAGGAAGTGAGGCACGCTCCCATGCCTCACTTGGTTTCTAGCCGACCCTAATAGGCTAGTGGCGACTCCTTTTGTGCAAAATTTCTTAAGAATATCCCAACGTCACGCGGGGTATGGGCTTGGGAGAGCCCGCGTCTAATCATGGGCCTTAGGCCTGTCCTTTAGGCAATACCCTTAAACTTGCCCCCTCCCCCCGAGGGTAGGTCGCGACAGCTTGGCGACTCCGCTGGGGACTTGGTTTTAAACTTTAGAGGACTTAGGCCAAAATTAATCTTGTTCAAAATATTTTTGTTTGGCAGCAAAGATGGTATGTGCATCCATTACATGTCGAATGTTGATTGTTTATGGGAGTTATAAGGGATGGTGATTTTTAACCTTTGTTTTGTAGGGGTATAAGAGTGAATGGTTTATTCATGTTTAAAGTGCTGATTGTTTTTTTTTAAATTCCCATGCATGGGTCTCCTGCATTGCACTACACCATAGCACACACAACCTGCCGCCGGACCTGGGCCGCATAGGATCACCTAGGATGGTGTTGA
This sequence comes from Eucalyptus pumila, assembly GCA_016097595.1. Taxonomy (NCBI): domain Eukaryota; kingdom Viridiplantae; phylum Streptophyta; class Magnoliopsida; order Myrtales; family Myrtaceae; genus Eucalyptus; species Eucalyptus pumila. The sequence goes on from CM027855.1 coordinate 16,713,859, forward strand.
GGTGGATACCACTCCGACTACAACCGCGTAGTACGAGTCGCCCACCTTAACCCCGAAATTTCTTTCTTCACGTTGAAGGTACCCACCCCGGTCTGCAACCGCGCGACACGGGTCGGTTCTTTGACGAAGCCGGAGTCATGGGTAACCCGACCTAGCCGCGACCTTGCTGGTTCAGTCCGGTGATCCCATGGCTCCATTTTGAGCCATTTAGGGTAGAAATTGAACCACCGTCCATGCGTATGTCTATGTCATTGGCTTTGCTACTCAATGAATAGGGTAAGATTTTCAAATTCTCTCCTTCGTAATTTACTTATTCACTTTCTTTTTTTTTTGGTTGGTTCATGGCAAATTAGGTTGATCGTAACTGTGAGTAGTATACGATGGGGATACCCGAGCTTTACATCATTGCTGCCCCGAAAGCCGAGCTTCGCACATGGTGGGATAGACTAGACTCGACTGGCCATGATTGGGTGCGATCCTATGTCGGACGATTACTTCCTCTCTTAGAAATAGAAACTCATTATGGTGTTGTTCGAGCATTGGCACATGTCTGGTGTCCTGAGACTTGCACATTCATGTTCGGTGACCACGAGCTCACTCCAACCCTGGAAGAATACAGCGTTGCCATGGGAAAGCCTTTGGTGTCGGAATTAATTGGTCCACCTATAGGGGCTGAGCATGTATCGACCTTATCTGATTTCCTTAGGGTTAATGAGGGTGACGTGAGGAAAGTTTTGAAAGCTAATCGCAAGACTTGCCCGTTTTCATTCCTAAATGAGCTTTTTCAAAATGCCCCATCTTTTCAAAAGAATAGGATCTTCTTGTTAGCTTTCTTCGGGTTCGTGTTATTCCCACATTGTAGGAATGCTATTAACCCTTCCATGGCATGGGTAGTTCGTGAGGTATGTATGGGAAAGGGTTTTGTTAACGCCGTCCTGACTGAAAATTTTCTTTCCCTCACTCGTTTTAGAGAAAACAAAAACAAAACTTTCCATGCTCCTCCTGAACTCTTGCAAATTTGGTTCTTCTCTCACGTTAAAGGGTTTGGTAGCTTGATGACCGTGAACGACATTTCTGACTCTTACCACCCTCTTCTGAAGTTTAAAGATAGGAAAACGTTCACCCCTGATTATCATTATTCTGAGTGGTTAGCTTTCATGACCAACCCTGGACCTGAAGATTTCCGATGGCATGCCAAATGGCTCCGAGTTCGAGAAGCGCGATTCGTGTGTGGGCTTACTGGACCTGTTCCTTTGTTGGGAATTACCGGAGTCACTGAGTATTACCCAACCCGAGTTGCCCGCCGCTTTCAAGAGGTTCAACAACTTCCACCGACGATTCAAGAAGACCCGCTTAGGATAGACTTCCCGGATGGATGCCAGGATCACGAAGACTCCATTGCGTTAGTCAAGTCAATGTGGGATATGTGCCATCCCCGGAAGCTGATATGGCCCGAAGAGGAGTTGGAAGGGCAAGAGAAGACTTACTATGCCTCGATGGAATACATCCTTAGGCATAAAATCCCAGAGAACCTACGCCCGAAGATTCCCGACGTGCCATTAAAGACCACCCACCGAGCCGAGATCAAGCGCCTCAAAAGGAAGCTCGAAGAAGCCGAGGAGCGTGCCTCGAAGTCAACCCGAGTCGGTGGGGCTGCCGCAAGCGGAAGCTGTCTTCGTTAGTTAGATTGAGTCAAGCGCGATATGTAATGGGCCCATGCCCACATGTGTCACAATGTTAAAGAATTTGTCTCATGTTGCAATATCGAGAGATGGGACTCATAATTAGCTTCGTTGTTTGGGAGCTCTCCCTCATGTCTTTTCTTGCGTTATGTAACAACCTTGCTTTCAATGAAATGAACAAATCGGGCGATTAGATCTTTGTCATGGACCGACCGCCTAATCATTACTTAATGCTCATATATGCTTATCTATCCTTGACCGGGTACTAACAAAGTTGTCTACTTTCGTCCAACTGTCAACACGGCTAAGAGGAGATCTCCAATTCGTACTCGCGCAAAAGCCAGGATGGAGAATGAGGATGTCAATACGCGTGGCCAACATGGAGAACCAGCTGGCTCAACTTACTGCTTTGATGGCCGAGATAAGCCGGAGAATCAGTGAACCTCCGGCCTCGGCCATAGCCGGAACCTCTACTCCCGTTTTGTCGGGACCCGCTCCACCCTCAGCTGGAGAACCACATGTCGCCGATCCTGCTGAAAAAGGTGCTTCTGAGGAGGCCCCTTCGGTTACGCCTGTAATCGTCAATCTGGATCCTCCTCCAAAGGAGGGATCCGCCATTCGCTTTGATGAAGAAAATGCAAGACGCTTGGCTAAAATGGAGGAGCGACTTTGTGTCCTCCAAGGATATGAGATGAAGGGAGTGGACAAGCTAACCCCATATGCTAAGGTGAAAGTACCCGAGAATTTCAAAGAGCCGGAATTTACAAGAAAATATGATGGCACCGGCTGTCCTATAACCCACCTCAAATACTATATGAGGAGGATGGCTCGCTACTCCGACAATGTCCCACTCCTCATACATACATTTCAAGATAGCTTAGATGGTCCTGCCCTGTCATGGTTTATTGCACTGGATAATGAAGAGCTCACTGGATGGGACGACCTCGCTGACGAGTTTTTGCAGCAATATAAATTCAACTCTGAGATTGTCCCTACAAGAGAGGAGCTAGTTCGGATGGAAAAGAGGAGGAATGAATCGTTTAAAGCGTTCGCCCAGAGGTGGAGAACGATGGCATCACAAGTGAAGCCTCCACTGAGTGAAAAAGAAATGAGGCAGCTCTTCTTGAGGACTATGCCATCTGACTATTTCCAGGGATTAGTGTACTCCAGTTGCCAAACATTTTCCCAACTGGTGGAGGTTGGTGAAGGGGTTGAATGGGCGATAATTGATGGAAGAATATCTACTGGGAATAGCAAGAGGTTCACAACGAGGAAGGACAAGGAGATGGCGGTTGAAGTGGCGTTTATCCAGGAGCCAACTGCATCTAAATCAGTGTCGATGCCTTCACAAAAGCCTAGAGCTATGCAAGGAAGCGGGTCACAGGGATTTGACGGAAGCAGGAAGTTCCCCCAAAAAGAATTCACACCTCTACCCCGACCTCTATCAAAATTGTTACCTATCCTCTTTGAAAAGAGATTGGTAGCCAAGGAAGTACCTAGAGACAACCCCCCAAGATTCCCAGGCTTCGATGTGACCAAGACGTGTGAATACCACATGGGAGAAAGGGGGCATGATGTTGATAACTGCTACACACTGAAGTTGAAAGTTCAGAATCTACTCGATAAAGGGAGGTTGACCTTTAAAGAAGCTACGCCCAACGTGCAACAAAACCCTTTGCCTGATCATGCTGAAGGAGTGAATATGATTCTTGGGGAAATGCAAGCGAACGAGCGACCTCTTGTGGTGGATGCCCCTAAATTGTATGAGGCTCTTGAGCTAGCCGGGCACTATGAAAGAGGGGAAGACATAACCATGGAGGAAAAACTAGAACGTATCCGCAAAATGATAGATATGGGGGTAATCCGAAGTGTCAACAAAGAACAAAGACAACTACCCATGATGGCACCATCCGTGATTAGCTCATCATCTTACGATGCTACTTGCGATCGTGAAATGAAGAAAGCTAAACCTCCGATCCCGAGGAGGGTGAACAAGTGGCGATAGAAGACGCCTTGAAGACGGATTACGAGGAACCTTTCGGAGCCGTGATCTCTTAAAGAAGATATGTGACGAAGGCGAAGTGTTCGATACGTTGGGTCAACCAAGCGGAAAATATGACTATTACGTGAAATATTCGCCTGCCTCGAGTTTCTTTGATGATCCTAAAGACATTATTCCTGACGGATGGGGGGGGGTATGGATGATCCGATTCCACGAGAGGAGGGGATGGTCGCTATGATTACCCCGGTAGTGATAGAATTGCCTGATGAGGATCGCACTAGTAATGTCGAGATGAAAACCACTGAGCCAATGACGATTGACCTTATGGTCGAAGAATTATCAGCGATCGAAATCTTGGAGGAAAACCTGACGCCGGTCGTGATCGAACTACCACCTCAGGGAAAGGACGAGGTGATAATGCTAGAACCTCCATTGGAATTCAACACCAAAGCAGTACCCTGGGATTACAGGACAAAAGAAGTAGATGCCATCACTCGATCAGGTCGTTGCTATGCGCCTGCCGGAGGAACCGAAAAGAAAGCCGTGACAGAGAAGGACGCGAGGCAATTCTTAGCCGTGGTGAAAACGAGCGAATTTAACGTAGTGAATCAATTGCGAAAAATGCCAGCTCAAATCTCCATCTTGGAACTAATTCAATCATCTGAAAAGCACAGAAACGCTTTGTTGAAGGTCCTTAACGAGATACATGTCCCGGAAACAATTGATGACACCCAACTACAGGAGTTCGTGGGGGCCATCCTTCGAAAGATCGAGATCGCCTTCACGATGAAGACCTCCCCGCGACGGAGGTGATCACACAAAGGCGCTGCACATTTCAGCGAAGCACGATAGCACAGTTGTCTCTAGAGTGTTGATTGACAATGGCTCCGCATTGAATATATGTCCATTAGCTACACTCCACCGTTTGGGTGTTGAGATGGAAAGGATACGTCCAACTAAGTCCACTGTGTGCGCATTTGATGGGATGAGGAAAGAAGTGCTAGGAGAAATTGAGTTGGAACTACTTATCGGTCCTGTGTTTTTCTTGGTACCATTCCAAGTCCTAGATATACCAACTGCATTCAACTTTCTATTGGGGAGACCATGGATTCACACAGCGGGTGCTGTTGCCTCAAGCCTTCATCAGAAAGTATGATTTGTGGTGGACAATAGACTCATCACTGTGCACGGGGAAACATACTTCAAGGTGTACCAGGAAACGGCCATCCCATACGTGGAACCCGAGTGCAAAGAAGAGTCAAGCTTTCAGACTTTCGAGCTGGTGTCTATGATCCACGTTCTTGTGGGCTCTTGCGTGAGAATTCCTGAATTATCCAAGCCGGCCCTGGCGGTAGGGAAGATTATGCTAGCAAATGGGTACAATCCTGGAGGCGGTTTAGGGTTGCATGGACAAGGGATTCGAAAGCCTATTGAGGCTCGAAGAGTTCTAAGGAGAAAAGGCTTAGGGTTTGTTGAAGAGCGTGGAGGCCATGGCAACGGAGGAAGTCGCAGAGAATGTGGAGGTCGAGGCACCCGAGGAGGTCGAGGTGAACATGGAGGCCGAGGCGACCACGGAGGTCGGATTATAAGAGATAGAAGTTGCCAAAGTGCTTTACCTCCTCCACTGAAAGAAACATTCCCAGGGCCCCCGAAAATGCTGATGGAAGAAGATGGAGCTATTGACGGTATAGCCCAGATGTTTGAAGAGAATACCGTATGCACCATCCTAGCTTGTGAGGAGGCTGAACCTTCTGGGAGCATCGCTGACCCTTCAGAGTAGGATGGTTCTAGCTTAGCGTAGCTTTTTACTCTATGTTTTCTTCCCCGCGTGGGAACTCGTTATTTCAATTTGCTTGTTTAAGTCGCTTATAATGTAAACTCGTTAAGCCCTTGACTTTGAGCCGTTGGTCTTGGGTGGAGTACGTTGTAATACGGCCTTATCATTTCCCTTTCAATGAAAATGCATGTTTTATTAAGGACATGTGGAAGCATACCAAACTGGTTCTATGATGGTCACCGAGGGCCGGGGCTTCTACATGCTTCCTATTTTCATAATTTCGTAAGAGCAAGGAAATCTGAGGATATGAGGATGAGCTCTCGAAACAGTTTCCAAAATATTATTCGAAAAATCATTCACATATGACATACGTTTTGTTTGTTATTAATGCATACTAACTCATCTCATCGCATCTCAGGCATTACATTATGCATAATCATGACAAAGATTCATGTGACTCGGATCCACATGACGGAGATCTTTTAGAATCTGATGCCGATGAAGATCTGAAAGGGATCGAGCGTGATTGGAATCGACATGAGGGATCAAAACCGCTGACAGAAGAACAAACGGTCACCATAAATTTGGGCGATACACAGAATGTTAAGGAAATAAAGATCGGGGCATGTCTCTCGAAGTTAGAAGCGAAACGAATGATTAACCTCCTGAAAGAATACCAGGATATATTTGCCTGGACTTATGCCGACATGCCAGGGTTAGACCCTAATATTGTAGAGCATGCCCTTCCGACCGATCCTAATGTGCCACCTAAAAAACAGAGGCTCAGAAGAACGAAGCCAGAGTTGTCTAAGAAAATCGAGGAGGAAGTCATGAAGTTGTTAAAAGTGGATTTCATTGAAGTGTCACACTATTCAGATTGGATAGCAAACATTGTGCCTGTCATGAAAAAGGATGGGCGGGTCAGGGTGTGCGTAGATTATCGTGACCTGAATCGAGCTAGTCCAAAAGACGACTTCCCACTCCCACATATTGATGTCTTAGTTGACAGTACGGCGGGATTTGAGTTATTCTCATTCATGGATGGTTTTTCTGGATACAACCAAATTCGTATGAAGGAGGAAGACAGGAGTAAAACATCGTTCATAACTCCTTGGGAACTTTCTGCTACAAAGTGATGCCTTTCGGTTTGAAGAACGCTGGGGCAACGTATCAAAGAGCCATGGTCACGTTGTTTCATGACATGATGCACAAGGAGATTGAAGTATATGTGGATGATATGATCGCGAAATCAAGACGAGGCGAAGACCATGTTGAGGTCTTGCGGAAACTGTTCGAACGTCTTCGGAAGTTCAAGCTACGCCTCCAAAATGCGTTTTTGGAGCGAAATCTGGGAAGCTCTTAGGGTTCATGGTCAGTAGTAAGGGCATAGAGATTGACCCGTCAAAGGTAAAGGCTATCTGTGATTTACGACCCCCGACTACCACCAGGGAAGTCCGCAGTCTGATGGGACGACTCAATTATGTAGCGAGGTTCATCTGTCAGTTGTCTGAAACAGCGAAGCCATTCTTCAAACTCCTAAAAAAGAATGCAAAGATTGAGTGGGATGCTGAGTGCCAGAATGCCTTCGAGAAGATAAAACACTATCTTACTCACGCACCAGTCCTAGTGCCCCCTCTCCCTAAAATTCCCCTGATTCGTACTTAACCATACATGACGAATCATTGGGAGCCATGTTGGCACGAAAAAAATACCAAATGACAAGAGAGAATGCGCCATATACTATTTGAGTAAGAAGTTCACTTTGTTTCGGAAATGAATTACACGGAAGTTGAGAGAACTTGCGTGGCTTTAATTTGGGTTTTGCACAGGCTACGGCAATACACGCTTCATCACCGAATCTTACTGGTGACCGAAAACGATCCCATCAGGTATCTCTTAGAGAAGCCGGCGTTAGTGGGCAAGTTGGCTAAATGGCAAATCTTAATTTCAGAATTCGACGTTCAGAGCCAATGACAAAAGTCTGTTAAAGGTCGCGCCATAGCAGACATGTTAGCGGAAAGTTCCAAGGGGTCCGGAGCATTTGATGAAGATAGTGATGCGGAGGAGCGAATTCTACTTGTATCCAGTGACACATGGACGATGTACTTCGATGGTGCAGTTAACTTAGCTGGGTCTAGTACTGGGGCGGTCCTTATTTCCCCAGATGGACAACACTACCCTGTTGCCGCTAAATTGACATTTCCTTGCACAAATAACATCGCTGAATATGAAGCATGCATTCTCGGTCTTCAAGCCGCCATTGATATGAAGATTCAGAAGCTGCAAGTTTATGGTGATTCAACCCTTATCATCTTACAGACCGAAGGTAAATGGCGAACACAAGATTCTAAATTGATTCCATATCATGAGTTCCTTGGGGAGTTGATGGAAAAATTCCAAGAAATATCATTCGAATACTTACCAAGGTCTCAAAATCAGTTCGGCGATGCCCTAGCTACCTTATCTTCGATGTTGCAAGTAGCTGGGGGCTTGGACATTGAACCGTTGAGAATTGAAATCCTTCGACGCCCGGCTTATTGTATGACGGTTGAAGAGGAACCAAATGGACAACCTTGGTATCACGACATCTTGAAGTATCTACAGAATGGTGAATTCCCCGAAGGAAGTGAAGCGAGAGATAAAAGCATTTGCTTTGAAGCTAGCATCAAAATTCTTCACCAAGGAGATGTCCTCTACAAAAAGTCCTTTGACTCGACATTACTAAGGTGCGTCGACGCCAAAGAAGCCAATCGTTTGATGAAGGAAATACATGAAGGGGAGTGTGGCCCCCACATGAATGGTCACCTCTTGGCAAGAAAGATCATGCGACTCGGCTACTCGGTTGACAATGGAATCTGACAGCATACAACATGTGCGATGTTGTCACCAATGTCAAATTTATGGGGATAAGATAAACGCTCCACCAAATGAGCTTCACCAAATGTCCCAATCTTGGCCCTTCTCTATGTGGGGAATTGACGTGATCGGGCCCATCAATCCCAAGGCGTCAAATGGACATCGATTTATCTTGGTAGCAATCTACTACTTTACGAAGTGGATTGAAGCCAACTCGTACGCCAATGTCACTGCCAAGAATGTAGCCAAATTCATTCGCCGCGATATTATCGCCCGCTATGGGGTACCGGAGGTGATCATCACTGACAATGGGTCCAACTTAAACAACAAAGTTTAAATGACTTGCTTGATGAGTTTCGAGTTCGCCATTTGAACTCATCACCATATCGTCCTCAAATGAATGGGGCAGTTGAGGCAGCAAATAAGAACATAAAGAAGATCTTGGCAAAGACTGCTGAAAATTATCGTGATTGGCACGAAAGGCTTCCTTACGCACTGATGGCATACCGAACATCTATTCGCACCTCCACAGGGGCAACTCCTTTTTCGTTAGTATATGGAATGGAGGCTGTCCTGCCTATAGAAGTCGAGATTCCCTCGTTGAGGGTCCTTTCTCAGTCAAATCTCGATGAAGTCGAATGGATACAGCAGAGGCATGAGCAGCTAAACATGATTGATGGGAAGAGGCTGAAGGCAATATGTCATGGTCAATGCTATCAGAAACGGGTCGCGAAGGCCTTCAATCGGAAGGTTCGTCCTAGGCACTTTGAGGTCAATGACTTGGTGCTAAGGAAAGTCCTGCCGATCATCCCGGATCCTCGTGGCAAGTTTACCCCGAACTATGAGGGACCTTATGTCATTAAGAAAATCCTCCCGGGTGGTGCTATGGTGTTAGTTGAAATGGACGGTCGTGAGCTGTCTAAGCCTGTAAACGCCGATGCTGTAAAGAAGTATTTCCCATGAATGAGATCAAGGCCGTAGAGCCATTTTGCGCATAATCCGAGTCACATAGCATCATGCATGTCATGCATACATCACATACATGCATATTTATTTGTATTTCAAGTATCTAGCCAACTCGATGAAGTTACAACAGAATGGAAGAAGTTGATCGTTGCCCCTGAAAGGTCGATTCGAACGGCTACCCAGCCTCGCAAAGGCAATCGGGTGTTCCTTCTCCTTTATTAAAAAAAAAAAACAAAAAAAATCGAAAATGATGAAAGAGATGAGTGAATGAAAAGTAGAGCGCCTAGTGTCATTCATATTGTCGATTTAGTTGTTGTTAATTGTGTCTTCATGAGGGGAACTTCGTATGAGTGATTTTGACAAAACTAAAAGGGAATGTTAATCATGCCAAATAAGAAGTGCTTAGAATGAAGGAAAGTAAGCCATTTCCAAACACGTCCTTCAAACACTTTTGAGAGTTAAGTGGAAAACGACTTCCTCTTAGGACGAAGGATTCATTTGCATTGAGCGCAAAGATCGAAATGATAAAGGCATTTCATTCATCAATCCCAAACATTGAACTGACATCTTGTTAACACCCTTTCGGCTAAATAAAGATGATCCTTCAAAGTACTCTTGTTAAGAACAACCCTACATTGAGGCAGCATAGGAGGTTACGAGCGTGTTGTAGATCGAAAGATTGAGAAAGATTCTATTATTTTCACTTGCATCAATCTTCTGGTGATAGCTTCAGAGGAATTCTCATTAGAGCTTGACTTATCCTAATGTGAAGAAGAGCATTTCTTTCTCTACCCAAACACTGATATCCATTGCTTTAACCAATTTGGGCCTGATTATTCATTTCTGAACCCTGAGTAGTGATCATCTCCCTTCACTGGGGCAAGGCATAAGAATTGATCAAACACAATTGACAGTCACGAGAAAATGTGAAAAAAAATCTCGAAAGTCATAAGAACTACAACAGTTCAAAGAACAAAAAGTTCGACAAATTTGGGGGGGGGTGAAAAAGCAGTGTGCCTGGTAAAAGCAAGGCCAATGCCCGTTAAGAAAAAGAGCCAAAGGGCTGCATCTTATAAGGAAAAAATTATCAAATCTAAGTGCATGCGCAAAAAAAAAATCAAAAAAAAAAAATCAAAAAAATCAATCGCAAGAACAAAAGACATTAGCGAAATGAGCAAAGCTCCCATGCATAAATGATTAGTCAGGGGACTTTTGAAATGTGCTATGTTTCAAAAGCCAAACGCTTTCGAAAGGTCGAGTGACCTGGTTATGATGCCATGATGATCACCGACTCTTAAAAACCCTCTTGAAAATTTTAAGCCTTTCGAGCCTCACCCAAGCCAACATTACAACCCTCTTCCGAAGTCTCTTCTGATTGGGATGGTTTGAGTAAGGATGAGAATGCCACAAAGAAGTTACTGCTAGAAGGAGTGGAGATAATTCTATCTTGTCTTATCTTCCAAGTGCTCGACTCGTAAACCTGATGAAGATAATGACAAATGTTCCTTTATTGGCCTCAAAGCAATAATTCCTTTGTGTAAGCCATAACCAAGCCTATATTGCGATCCTTTCAAAAGACCCTTTTGATCGATCATATTGTGCTCATTACGAATGTTTCTGGAAGCCTTCGACATAGGTTATGTGAGATACCCTCAGCAACCAGTTATCTCCCACATGAATGGATGAGATCAAATAGCCATTTTATTGAGAGTGTGTGAGAAATTCTTTCTGACTAAGAAACTGTAGTTTGGCATGATTGATGATCCTTTTTCATGAGTTATAGTCATTCTAATGAGAACTTGTTTCCTAGAAAATTTGATGATTAATGATGCATTCTCGAGCAAGATGACAACTTTGCGTCACATGATGATAGCTGACATTGAATGTTTCTCAAGGGAATCAGACTCAATTCGATTAGCTTGTTCAATTAATGCTGTAATATTGCTCATACGTCTCTTAATGGCGTCTCTAACGACATTTGCTCAAGTTGAGTTTTACAGGATTCCTTAGTGAAGTCATGCGGTTTTCAAGGGGTGAGTGGATGCTTCCCCAAAAATCAAAGGTTCATGGTCAACCTCAAACCTTGCCATCTCCAAAGGTTCGTGGGTCTATCCTTAAACCACGCGGTTCGTGGGTCTATCCTTAAACCACACGGTTGGTGGGTCTATCCTTAAACCACAAGGTTCGTGGGTCTATCCTTAAACCACAAGGTTCGTGGGTCTATCCTTAAACCACAAGGTTCGTGGGTCTATCCTTAAACCACACGGTTCGTGGGTCTATCCTTAAACCACACGGTTGGTGGGTTTATCCTTAAACCACGGGGTTGGTGGCTTTCCTAAACCACACGGTTCGTGGGTCTATCCTTAAACCACACGGTTGGTGGGTTTATCCTTAAACCACGGGGTTGGTGGCTTTCCTAAACCACACGGTTCGTGGGTCCATCCTTAAACCACACGGTTCGTGGGTCTATCCTTAAACCGCACGGTTGGTGGGTTTATCCTTAAACCATGGGGTTGGTGGTTTTTCCTAAACCACACGGCTCACAGATTCATCCGTAAATCATGTTTGTCTCTGCGTCCAAATCGAAACCCGTTTGTACACGGTGAGACCTTTCTTCCAAATCGAGCTCATTATCATACAATAATATTTTCCCATCTCAATCGAAGGCTATTTTCTCACAAAATAGGGTCGTCCTTTTATCCCCTTTTCTCATCGGCGGCCCCTGATCGTCATTGTCCATGGGCAAAATTTAGGTGTCTCTCGTCTTTGAAAGGAATCTCTTCGAGTTCCCATTCAAAGAGGGGCAGCTGTTGACACCTAAATTTTGGCGATTTGTTTAAGTGTTTCTTAATTGCATTGAAAAATTGGGGATTGATTTCTAACCCCTTAACAAAAAAAAATTCGTTAAAATTGCATCACATATTGACATTAGGAACATTTACGTCACTATGTTTTAAAATTTCAAAAAAATTTTATTACAAAAAAATTTAAATAAAAAAAAAAATCTTTAAGGTATCATGTTTTCATTATTGCACGGCATGTTGAATGGTCTTTATTTTTCCAAACTTGTCAAAAAAAAATCATTAAAAGGTATAAGAAAATCGAATGAGGCCGAGTAATGGGTCTTTCTTCGCGCATGGGCTCGCCCACATGTCTCTTTTCCTTTTCTTTTTTTCGCACTTGGGCTGGCCCATCTCCTTTTATTTCAACCCGGCCCGTGCGCACATCATCTTCCTCCCCTCACGACATCCATGCTTCTGCAAAAAAGAGAAAAGAGAAGGGTACAAACAGAGCAACAGAGGGAGCAAGGGGATCGGTGTGGCAGGTGAGCGGCGTGATCCGCGGGTCGAAGGAGGCATTCGGCCGGCAAGCTGGCAACCGCAGAGGCCATGCGCGCTTGCCGGCCGAGTATAAAACCGGAAGGGGGAGAAAAAGGAAGGGGGGAGAGGGTTCTCGACTGGTTTCTTTGGGGTGAGAGAACAAAGAGCACCGGAGAGCGAGCTTGAGAGAGGGCGAGCTTGAGAGAGAGACGATTGGGGAGAGAACGCTTCGCCGTCGCTTGAAGTACGCCTGTTGCTCACCATCCGAACCAGGTAGGCTTCCCGCTTCACTTCGAGGTCTCGGGCCGGAGCTCACGGCCGACCTGTTCGCGCGAGCTTCGGCTACACTCAGGTCCTCCATGAAATCTCATAGATTTCCTAGTGCATGTTGACAAATGTCCAGGCTTGTGTTCGAGTCTATACCAGTCCTGAGATCCTTCATTTCTGTTGTGTATGCTAACCGGTTGATGAAATGCGAGTTTGTGAGTATGTTGTGGCTGAAAATACTTGATGTGTTCGCATCTGTTCGAGTGTGATATATGTCCCTTAGTGGATCTGTGCTGCTTGTGCATGTTGTGTTGATCTTTACTCGGATTCGAGCCTCGAGTGAGCCCGTATGTTTTTTTTTAGCAGCTGCACGCCCATTGTTTGACAAAATGTCTCAAAGAAAACCGAAAAAAAATCTGCGTTCAAACTCGGTCTAATCCACGCTTGTTCATATATATGTTGGACCATGACTGTCTCTTATGTTTTCATCGCGATTTCATGCGATTTTCGTGAAGTAATCGTGTGTGTTTGAGCCGGGGTGTTCACATCCGAAAATGGTGTAGCAGCCCTCATGGCCGACGTTGATTTGTGACGGTCGGGGTGGCTTGGTGTTAGAAGGGATGCTAAATGCTTTGGTTATTGTTGTTGTTCGAATTAGTTTTGGTAAAGAAGCAAATTTTGGTGAGGAATGTCGCGAGGAAGGAGAAGGTGGTCTTCGGGAGGGTTGAAGGCGTGCAGGGGGCAAGCCCGAAGGAGAGAACGTGTGGAGAAGAAGACCAAAAAAAAAAGTAAAATAAAAGAAGAAACAAAAGAAAACGAAAAGTAAAGAAAGAAATGAAAAGCAAAAAAATTATAGAAAAAGAAAGTAAAAAGGGGCTTCGGGAAAGAGGAATCGCAGAAGCAAATGGCGCAGGGGAGTGCAGTGAGAAAAGACAAGTGGAAGGATTTTAATTTTAATTTTATTTTTTTAATTTTTAATTTTTAATTTTGTTTTTTTTTAAAAAAATTGAAAACGTTTTTTTTTTAATCCAAAAATGTTGGATCCGGATTTGGGTTTGGTCCACGGGCCGGGTTGGGTTTACCCGGTCCGAACCCATTTTTATTGAAGTATTAAATATATATTAAAAATTTTTAAAAAAATAAAAAAAAGTCAAAAAATCAAAAAAATCAAAAAAATCAAAATTTTCAAAAAAAATGATAAAAATTAATTTTTTTTCTGGAATTTCAAAAAACTCAGAAAAGATTAAAAATTTCGCTTTTTTTTAACTTTAATTATTTTTTAAATTATTTAATTTTTTTTAAAATTAAATTAAATTAAAATTTTCGAAAATCCAAAAATGATAGGGTTTGGTTAGGAATTGCTATGTATTGCCGCTTTAGTGTGATTAAGCCTTTATTTTCTTATATGTTGTTTTTATCAGATGTTTAATTTGCGTGTTTTATGTTTAATTTGCACGTGTTTAATTTTAGGGCAAATAGGATCTTGGTAGGTATAATTATTACTTTATTGATTGTGCACCTGCATGCTCACCTCCTATGTTAGTGGATAGGTATGAAATCAATCTAAACTGCCTGATGAAAATCATTTTGTTAAAATGAACAAGATTAGGTACCGAAAGGGCACTAATTAGTCAATTAGTGTAATCAAGTCCCCGATCCTAGACTCTCTAGTTGCGTAGGAAGTGAGGCACGCTCCCATGCCTCACTTGGTTTCTAGCCGACCCTAATAGGCTAGTGGCGACTCCTTTTGTGCAAAATTTCTTAAGAATATCCCAACGTCGCGCGGGTATGGGCTTTAGAGCCGCGTCTAATCATGGGCGCTTAGCATCCTTTAGCAATAATACCCTAAACTTGCCCCCTCCCCCCGAGGGTAGGTCGTGACATACATAGAGCTGCTGGTTAGTTCAGATCGCACTCCACAACATCCATATACATTATTAGTTATACCATGTTTATATTTTCATGTGTTGATGATACATTTGAGCGTACATGCGTGTATGGATGTTGAACTAGGTCTTGACATGGTGAACTTTACTTTACGTCGGTGGTGCCTCGCGTCTTTTTAGTGCGCTCAAGTTGATACTGCCCTCTATGTACTTCTGGAATAAAACTTGCGAGTACGTGCATACAAGAGCAAAGCCAGCACAGTCCCGAGCGAGCAAAGACACCCCCAGACGACGAACGTTGTGTTGTAACACTCCATCCCCATGCACTTTTGGCCGCCGCCGGGGGATTGGCGGCGGTAGAGCAGTGCAGCGGCATACCCGAAGGCGAAGGACCCAATCGGGATGTTAGCGATCACTATGTTGTGGTTCACGCTGAAGTTCTTGGTCCCGAAAAGTTCGGTGGTGGTTGCCACGGCGATGGACGTGATGGCCCCGCTGCAGGTGCCGATCACAGCTGTGCTCGCATAGAGCGCCGCCGTGGCAGGGCTGAGGAGCAGGAAGTAGGCCCCCACCATCGGTGCCATCAGTCCTGCTATCAACGCTGGTCTTGCCACCACGTACTTCCATCTGAAAAATAAACATACAGAAACGGATTGGTTTCATTACTAATTTTTTGGACCAGAAGTCTCAAGACGCTCAAGTGAAGCTGAGAACAATTAATGTTGAATGCCATGAAGATTAACAATCTAACGATGTTAATTAGAACCTACAAAATGGAAATTGCATCTTTAATACCTTGCTAAGAGGCAATCGAAGAGAGACGGGATCAACCGCCCAAAGAACCCGAACGCCGATGACAGAGCGACCAGTGACGACGTCTTGGAGTACCCACGGGACTCGGCAATCTGCCCCAGGTTGTTCAGGAACACGAACCCGAGGGTCGCCCCCAACAGGTACACGAAAAAGTAGAGCCAGAACTCGACCCGCCTAACCATGTCTCTCGCCCCAAGCTCCTCTCTAACACCAATACTGATTGCCATTTCCTCGAAAGGAGCAACCACAGTAACCTCCTCCTCCTCCTCCTCTTGGTCGCCAACCGCAATCTTGTCTTGCCGGCGTTCGCCATTCTCTTCCTCGCTCACCACGTCTTGTACCCTCTTTTGGGTGAGGGCTACGAAGTGCTTGAGGCCCTCGGCGAGCGGCACGACGGCAGGGACCATGAGGCATATGCCCATCCCCATCACGTTGTTCACTGCCGGCAACCAGCCCGATACCGACCCCATACTGCTCACCACTGCGTAGACCCCAGTCGCGATCGTTATCACGAATAGCATTACGAACCCGGCGTGCGTATTTCTGCCTGCCCCTGGATTGCCTGCATTCACATCCCTGACGAAAGGTGCGGTCACCAGGGACGTGACAACTGGCAAGACCGAGCTGAGGAACAGGTAGGCCTGAGCCCTGGCCACGCCGCCACGCTGGTTGAAGGCAGCGTAAACTATATCGGTGTAGACACCGGCGCTCAGCCCCTGGTAGCTGGTGGTCAGCCCGACGACGACCTGGCGGTGGAGCGGGAAGTTGCGAATTGCGACGACATAGCACACTGTGTTGATCCAGCAGATACTGTTCCCAGCGAGGGCGGTAAGGAGGAACACGGCAGGGTACGAGAGCGAGGCGACCTGGCCTGCCACGAAAAGGTACTGGATGCCGTACCCGACCAGCCCTAGCGAAGCCCCAATCAGGAGGACGAGCCAGAGTGGGAGGTGCACCGCAGCAAGTCCCGACAACCACCCCAAGAGCTTGCCTGCATCGGAGGCAAAGGCGAGGTTGTTGAGCTGGACTTGGGAGATGGAGAGGATCTGCTTGAGCTGGGACGAGTAGGCGGGGAAGTTGGTGTTCGTCCCGGCCACGGATTGGAGCCAGATCATGGCGACCAGGCTGAGCCACTGCTGCATTGTTTTCGCTTAATATTCGTTTTGGAAGCGAGTTCAGAAGCTATTTTATCAGATGGGTATAATGAAACGAATCCAGTTCCGCCATATATATGCACTCCATTGGGGTCTGCTCCACGGGGCGAGGGCACGGGGGTGCATGCTGCTTCCCCTCCCTCGCTCGAAAGATAACCTTCTTTACTTCTTTTCTAGTGATGACGAGCTCAACTTGACAAGAAACCTTAACCTAGTAATCAAGGTTCGATTGCGAACGCACGTCAATATACGTCTGTTGTTTAATGGGTTTAACTCGAGAGCTGTTGGTATTCCTTTTCAAGGCATCATCAGATCTGTAGCATGCTCTTGCCCAAAATGCTGTCGAGCGCTGGATCCGTATGCTACTCCAAGCCCTCGTCATTCTATTTGAAAAGGAACGTTCTCGCCACCGCAGTGTGAATCGAGCTGATGATGAAAACCGGCAATAAAAGGGCCGCCTATCGGCTACCATCTCCCGCTGCTCTCTATACTGCGGCAATCAAGCATGGGTCGGAACACCATTCCGAAGAGCGCACACGCCATTCCCAAGTCGTTTATACAAAGCACTAAAAAGACATATGAGAACGGGAGAATAATCTCAAGAAATGATCGACAGAGATACGTATGTATATACGAGAAATGATACTCTCATGATCCTGTTATCGAACATCTGCAGACAACTTAAACCACCTCCATTACAGGACCAAATAAAGATAAGAGCAATTCAACATCGAATCCGATCTGATGTAGAACAACATGCAAGTGTTTTTATGGAAACATTGGAGTCTGGAGCATGATAAGAGCGGGCGATCCCACAAATAAAAAAAAATTGCATGATCTTCGAAATTACAAATGGGTTATGGTATTTAATTCAAAGGGATGTTAAAAATTTTAGACATGTTTTACTGATTTCTCTAGTTGTGTTTTGATAACTTTCCATTTTATAAATATATTTTCCTTGAATTTTGTTATTCAATTTCAGTTATTAGGTTATTCCCTATATGATAACTACTCTATAAATAAGCACTTAACATATTGTAATCATCGCTTCATTATTAAAAATAAACACTATCTTTTAGTATATTTTCCAAGCATATATTTCCTCTACGTCAGAATCTAATGTGCACGTAGTTGTTATCGAATTCGTCTTGATTCGGCTTCGGTTTAGCCCGGAAATTTATGTGTGGATCGATGTGCGCAAGGTTAGAATGGAACCTCTGAATTGGTATGGTTGGTTGGGACTACAAAAGAGTTCCATACCGGGAACTTAGAGATCGCCACTTATATTTCACCACTCACTTATAAATTATATCGTGTTTTCGCCCAATTTTTTTTTTTTTTAATGGTGATCAGCTCACCACATCAAGTTGTCATCCATAAATTTTAGAACAATATCAATTTGTTCCGTCACAAAGAAATGCGCTCTCCAGTGAGAAATTAAAAAAAGAAAGAAAAAGAAAAAGGAATGAACAAGGAGATCATGTCACTTATCGAATTATGACGTCATGTGAAAAATGAGGTACTATAAAGGGGCATCGCAGTGGGGGCAGGAGCCACATCAATTTTGGCGGTCGCGCCACCACTCCATGAGGTCTGCCCCATGGATGGATCCTCATGGATGGATGGCACGGTGCGGCATGATGTCTCTCTCCTTCCCGTCGGAAGATTCTATTAATATTATAGATACACATAAATCGCATCATCTATGTACATCACTTAAGATTCAATTCTCATTAAAGGCACGCATGATAATCATTATATTTCCATTCTAGAACTACTTTTCTATTTCAAACTTATTTTAGAGTAGAAATCCATTTGGTAAAATTATTTCATTTTTATATTTCCAAAATAGATTTTTATTTTAAAAATGTTCAAAATAGAAATCAAAAGTAATTTTTTTTCTATTTCTGCAATAGAAATAAGAAATAAAAATTCTTCTTATCATCCATCCTTATTATTAATCGATTGCCCATCTGCTTCCATCGGCCACCGTCTGTTGTCTACTGCTGCCGCTTGCCGGCCACTCCTCGTCGCTTGCCACCGCCCACCACCCACCACCCACCATCGTCACTTGCCACCGTCTACTGTCCGATGGTTGTCGCCCCTACCACCCGTAAGCCGCGAGCCACCATTGCCGCTCAAAAGGGAAAAAATTTGTCTCATTATAAAAAGAATTTTTATTTTAAGGATAGAAATTTTATTTTGTTATCAAACATATTTTTTTACTTAGAAACTCGTCCAATGATAGAAAAAAATTATTTTTCTTTTAGAAATAAATTTCTAGTAATGATGGTTATCATTCATGCTCTAAATGGTGAGTGTCGTCATTTATTTTAATGTAACCCAGATAAGAAATATTGCGGTTTAATTACGGAATCGGCCACATCCAAATCTAGTTACCTTATGAGTGCCAGGAGCGTGGGAATCCCACTAGTTTTGAACCCTTGCTGCACCCTTGAGTCACTACTGCCAATGCCACTGAAAGGATTGCCCATAAATCGAGAAATTAATGAATATAATATATTCTTATTAAAATGAATAATTATAGGCACATTGAAACTCGCCCAATTAAATATTTTTTCAACTCCTTTCGGAGTATTTAAATTGGCATAGTAGCTTATGATAATCACTTCTAAAGTGCCACATCAAAACTAGTTTAACAGATGATCTCGTCATCTTATTATTTTAGTATTTCTCATATGGAGATGTTAAAAAGTAGTGAATAAACGTCATCAAGATTAGTTTGAATCCTCGGACGAAATATCTTTAAGTTCTCTTCCTCACTAGTTTAGTTTGAACACGCAATATTCAACCTCGGAAAAGAGGGCCCTAAAACTCGGACGTGTCCGGCTGTGTGACGTTTTTGATTGGATGAATTTCGAGTACTTTATGTCGACTTTTGTCCTTCATTAGTTTCTGGTCTCTTCTATTGTCCTATCGATTTACGGATCAATTCTCGGCCAACGAAGAAACCATCAAGCGACGTAGCTGGACTTGTCTTGCTAAAGCAAAAGGACGGGAAAATCAAAGCGGAGGAAATTGAGGTTGCGGTCGCTTCCCCTAGCAAGCCAATCATTGTCCGAAGATGCTGTTGAAACCCTCCAAAGCTCTCCCAAGGGACATAAAAGAAGTGGAGCAAAAAAAAGAGATTAATATCATGAAGATTACCAAAAATCTTAATCTTGTACATTTATAATAAATTTATTTTCCGTTAATTTCTATTAAATTAAATTGGTATCACGAAAATCTATAAATCGATACACACGTGACAAACGGAATATGAGATCTCAAACCGGTACAAGCTGTTATGTGTTATTTAACTTATAATTTGACAATAAAATTTAACAGAAATTAATAAAGTGTAAATTTATCACATTAATATTAATTTAGAGTATTAGTTTTAGGTAAATTAATCATAAATGTATCAGTTTAAGATTTTTCACGATATTAATCAAAAAAATAAAGATGAGTCAAGAAGAAACAAGAGATAATGGACGTTATTGAAAAGTACCTTAAACATGCGCGGATGGTTATTTGAAGTTTGAGTAGTTTAGATCTCATTTAATGCTCAAATACATTAGTGAGAGGTAAAAAGAAAAAAATTTGGTGATAATCTATTGTGAGAATAACACTTCGTTATATACACAAAAAACTAGATAATAAATAATTATAGAATGTTATGGGGTTCATTTTTTAAAAAATGTGTGACTCATAACAACTTATTATTCTTATAGTACTTAAAAAATTGTGATGCTAACAGGGCCTAAAAGTAAAACTTAGTGGTGCACATGCAAGGAAAATCTCATTTCATTCAATTTTCCATTGTGGGTCTCATTTCCGAATATATCAGCATCGCTTCCAGCACCAATAAGTCTCGTACGGGCTATAAAATTGTTCAACATTAAGACACTGAATAGGTTGTCGGTCAGCACCATTCAAGAACTTTCGATTTGAGATAGCTAAGCCTCGTCACGATAATCACACTGAGCTGCCAGAGATCCGAAACCCGGTTGCCCATGCGAGATGCATGCATTGCTTTCTCTAATGAGGTCAAATCGTGATATCGGGTCGGGGAATATCAGCATGTATCAAGAGAGCACTAATTGCGCGGGTACCAATAAATATAGCCATCGTTAACATGAAAGCAAGCCGAACAAAATGCGTTCATTGAAAAGGATGTTTCCAACCATAAACATGAGCTGTATCCTGCCAATTTGATATTTTCGAGTTGCGAATTTGATCTTCAAATATATTGTAACAAGTATAAGAGTTGGGAGCTTTAAAATTTCAGAGATAACCTTGCCATGTAAAGTTACTCCTTAAATTTGACCAAAACAATACACACGCAACAATATGTAGATCCCTAAAAACCGATCCTTTTCGCCATTCTCTCTTATCCACCGAAGAAGATCCTTCTCCTTCCCTTCACCGCTCCACATTGAATCACCGACGGTCTCTTCCCCCGTTCCGCCGTTGGCGTCGCTCTCCTCCCTGGGCCATTGGCAATTGTTTTTGCGTCCCCTGCTTTCGCCCCGTTACGCCCTGGTGCCCGACAAGTCCCTCTCGTCTCAATCCCAAGCATGATGAGTTTACGCCAGTGTGAACTTTGAACTAAATAGCTCTAGTTGACTTCATATTCATATATTCCCTTTATCTCGTTCAAATAAGTAAAATAGAAACACCCATTGGAGTTCTCTCGACGCATCCTAGCTGGTAAGAAAAAACCCTCTTGAAAATACGACAGGAAACCTCTTCAAGTTGAGACTTTGTAGTCATTTGACAAACATCATTCGACGAAAACATTGAATAGCAGCCAGCATGGCATTCATTGAATTATACCTTGGCTTAAGCATTTCCAAGTGATGCGTGGCCCACGAGGTTCAATGCGTTCTAGAAAGAAATGCAGAGACGGCATGAACAGCGCGCATTGCAGTTTCTTCAGGTTCACGACCACCTCATCACGCCACTGCCCTTCTGGAGAACGGAAGACCTGTCCATTTCCAACCCCGTTTCCTTCACGCCGTATCATCACGACAGCGTATGCGGTCGGAAAGAGCTGCGTATTGTCCGGCTTCGGGCACGTTTAAGGAAGGAGCCTCGCATGGGTTCTTCTACTTTCCCACGTCCGGTCGCTCGTGGCCGTATGCACGATGACTGGGTATGTAGGACGGGAGTTTTCCACAAGTGACTACCTTAATCAAGTTGACAATGGAATACGTTTCGGATAACTCTCTCCTCCCCCTTGCCCTCTCGATTTTTCTACAATCGAATGATTACAGCAGTACGCATAGCCAATCGAAATGGGTATACATGTAATCTCGAGATCGGTCTCGTTTGGGGGGGGGGGGGGGGGGGGGGGGGGTGGTGATGGGGGTGGTGAATACAAGTTGCCTTATTTCGCCGTCAGTGGGAGTCTTCTTCTCAATGATCGTAATAGAACAGTCGTGAACTTTCTTATGGAGAAGGTAAACACGAGTCGGAAACCTCGACCGGAGGACCGAAAGTGCCGGACTAATCGCGTATACTCAACCGCGTGAGAATCGAACCGAGTGATTCCACGACGCCTGAAATCCGACATCTAATGGGACGTGCGGCTCGTGCTAAAACAGCTACCACCTTGAGTGGCATGAGCACTCTCTTGTTAATGGTTTGACGTACGTGGCATAAGGTGTGTGGCAAGCTGTAGGAGCCACCTCTTGAATGAATCTTCAGAGGCCGCCGTCTAGAATTAATTCCCACCTTCCTGGTGCAGTCGTGGACTAAGAAGCTAACAGGAACGGGGACGTCAGAGCTATGAACTGCAGCATTCAAAGCCCCGTGCGAGATGGGTGAGGACTTGTGGCATGATTCATGCATTGGACTCGATCAAAAAAATACATCATCTTAGGAGTCAACGCGCGAGTAGTTCTTTAGATTGTCGGGATTAGGCTCATGTGGGTCGAGTCGGTTCCTTGCAAATTCGCTTAGCTACTAAGGTAAAGTATTGGTTGTATGTATATGGTTATCTAACTAGAGATAAGAGGGACAAAGTCCATGAAGGGCTGTAACTAATGCTTTCATCTACTTCATGTATTCGTTGTGAAAATCAAGATGAATCCAAGCAAACAAAAATACGAAAATTTCTGTACCTATTGTCCCTCGTATCAACTAGCCGGACGGTACAGAAGCAATTATGCCAGCGCCCAGCGCATGTACAAAGCGTTAGTGCATATCCATTACGAGAACCCGTTCGACTTTTTTTTCCCCGCTATCGATGGAGTCCAGGACATGCAAATTGGTCATTACCATTTGCCATCTTCGTATAGTTTACGTTTCATAAAGAGTGCAAAGGAGAAATGCTGAACGACAAAATTGACATTAATTGCTCAAAATTCAACCAATCAACATCAGACAACCAGACATTCACATCAGACAACCAAACATTTCTAACGGGTTTTTCTTTTTATTTTCTCTAAGCTGGTTTGATTATAGCGCATTCAATCCAAGTTTTTTTTTTTTTTTTGTCGGTCCTACTCTAATCATACTCTAACACTCACTCGGACGAAACCCACTCCTGAAATGAAATCGTCCTCACCCCAATCCCACCTGAGAAGATGGGGATTTGAATTCCTCACCTCCCCCTTCTAAGTTGGAAGAGTGGCCACTCGGGCGAACCCCTAGTGGTTAATCAATCCAAGTTATTTAAAAGAAAAGAAAATGACATTCTTACAATGAAAGGTACGATGAATCCAGCCACAACCATAAAATCGAAAATCACTAATAAATACCTTAAATAAATCTCGATGGGATGCATTCACCGCTTTTTATGTCTCACTAACAAGCTCGATGATTTATAAGAAAGTAGTAAAAATAGTAAAACTCATCTAATCATGTAATGCAATATGCACACTCATGTAACAAATTTCACGTTCAAATTAAGGGTGAGTAACATGGATAGATCGAATCGAGTAAAATTAGGACTGATCAGTTTTGGACGGTTTCCTCCGATTTCCAATTTCATAAAATTGAAATCGGTGACTTTCAATTAGGTCCTCTCTTTCAAGGGGAATGGAACCGAGCAAACCACTTGGAATGGACCAATTTTTTTTTATTTTTTTATTTCTCATGTATAATTCTTTCCCTTCCCTTTTCACTTATCCCGCTCTCCTCTCTCCCCGGTTCCAAGGAGGTATTGCTCATAAATCAATCTATCCTTATGTTTATTATGGAGCTGTTCATCTAGCACTTACTTTTTATGATCGTAAAGGTTTGCCAATTGTGATAAGAATTAATGGTCCTTTTGATTTAATTCTTAGATGTTAATCGAATTGGGAGCTAATCATCCTTAATTCAAATTACGGGATTTTTTTCTATTCGTAATCGTGTCAAAAATCACGCTTTCGAAATGCACACGCGAATTTATGAGATTAATAATTGTGTCGAAGATCACTCCTCTTAAATGCACATGTTTATTCACGAGATTTCGTGAGACTAGTCAAGCTGAAAAACTCGGCTATCATTCGATAGTGAGGAAGGAAGGGAGAGAGAGAATTTTGGGACTCTTGACTCACATATCTGAGGCTGAGGCTAAGATTGAACCGTCGTCTTAGCAATCCGACACCTCCTTCCCGTGCGCCGCCACGCCATCATCTCGTGAGGCGGACCTCATGGACCGCAGCGTGGCCCTCCTCCATAAGCATCTCATCCGTCCTGTCTCTCTAGTGACGTGATAATCGATGTGATCTCCCCTGTCCAATCCCGTCTTAATTTCTCTTTTCTTATTTACTTTAGCTTTTGAGAGTGCGTTTGTACAGGCCCGAACGCACAAATTGACAGTTTTTACCGAGCCTAATCAATCTACGTCGTTCTCAGGAACGTTTTTTCTGGACATCGACAATCACAAACCGAACTTAGGCTCCGTTTATCTAATAAATCACAATTATTTATTTTTCGCAAAATGAATACATCCTTAGATAGTGATTTCACGAACTAAATCCAGGAAGACTTAGCAATCAGGAGCCAACCATTCTGTTGCGGCAGTACCTAAATTCAGGTGAGCATTTGGCAAGAGTGAATGTCTCGATAAGGAAGTGTACCTAATTTATGGGATCGGAGGCCGAAGCGTTTCAATGACCCACGTCAGACGGGGCGCCCTATTGAAGAATAAATAAAGGAAAAGATCACTGTTTTCATCACTCACTTTATCCTTGCAAAGCGTGGAATTTGATATTTTTCCATAGTGGTAAGTGTCTTCTCATCGACATAAGAATTCATGACTCGTTCAAGCACCACCGGCGTGGTGGCGCGTACACTGTTCTTGATCTCGACGAGCCCGGTGGGGTCATTTCCTGGATGGACAAGAGCTTTTCGCCTCGCGACCGGCCCGCGCAGAGTATGGGGATTTCGCGACGACGCGGTCCGATTGATTCCCTGAAGATTCAAAAAGCACGCAGCGCGGAATCCTGCGAAACTTCTCCTTCCCCTCCTTTTTGAAACGCCAAAAGGGTTTTCATGTGTGAGTGCATGGCTAAAAAAAGAGAACTTTAGGGCAAAAAGAACAAGGGTTTTAAAAGGGAACTCTATATGCTGCCGAGATAACGTTTTCCGCTGGAACAGTTTCGGGGAAACCAAGGTTATTTTCGCTCCGAATAGGCACTGATTACAAGATTTTTTTGACAAGATCTTTGAGCAAGATTACATTTCCTGAATTGAAACCCTACTGGAGCTGAACTTTGCATGACTCTCGTCAAGACGAGGAGGAGCTTTTTGGGGTGGAAGTGGAGCCCCCGCGCGGGCGCACAAAACACAATTTCCTCGTTCACACGCCAAACCCTATTCTACGCTTGATTGCCCCGCCCCCACCCCTACAGGATCCGACGAGAGATTTATATAACCCCTCTCGGACATGTACACACCCACCTCGGGGAATCGCCATAAATACGGGCTCGAAGGTGATGGCCTTGGTATGACCACATTGTCCTGAGCATAGCCACACGTACAGATTACACACAGAAAAACGTCTGGTTTCCATCGATATGACTGCATCGTCAATCGCTCGCTGCAGTCTCGATACTTGTCCCCTTTCTCCTCCTTCTCCTCTCCACCCTAGAAATCCTGTACGAAATCCTCGTCATCGTTGATTTTCCTTGGCCCTGTTTTTGTTTTTTTCCCCTTGCGGCTGGCTAGTCAGCTGCTGTTGTTCTCTTCGCTTCCTCCCTTATAAAAGGGGTCCCTGCACGCATACACTTGGAGCAAGTATCCACCAAGAACGATGCCTTCATCACTGGTGAGGTGGTTTAGCCTCGTGGCCTTGATCTGGCTCCAGACCATCGCTGGGACGAACACCAACTTCCCGGCCTACTCGTCGCAGCTCAAGCAAGTTCTCTCCATCTCCCAGGTCCAGCTCAACAACCTCGCCTTCGCCTCCGACGCCGGCAAGCTCCTGGGGTGGTTCTCGGGCGTCGCCGCGGCGCACCTCCCACTCTGGGTCGTCCTCCTGGTCGGCGCGGTGCTCGGGCTCGTCGGGAACGGCTTCCAGTACCTATTCGTGGCCGGCAAGGTCGCCTCGGTCTCGTACCCGGGGATGTTTCTCCTCGCCGTCCTCGCCGGGAACAGCATCTGTTGGATCAACACGGTCTGCTATGTTGTGGCTATCAACAACTTTCCGCTCCACCGCCAGGTTGCCGTCGGGCTCACCACCAGCTACCAAGGGCTGAGCGCTGGTGTCTACACGGATATTGTTGACGCCACGCTCGATAAGAGCGGCGGGACTGGGGCTAGAGCTAAAGGATATCTACTTCTCAGTTCAGTCCTGCCAATGGCCGTCTCACTGGCAACCGCGCCTTTTGTTCGGGTTGTCGGTGCGGACAGTCCAGGGGCAGGCAAGAATGCGCATGCCGGGTTCATAATCCTATTCATCATAACAATCGCAACCGGAGTTTTTGCGGTGGTGAGTAGTATGGGGTCGGTGTCGGGCGCCTTACCGGCGGTGTACAATGCGATGGGGATGGGCATCTTTCTCCTGAGCCCCATCGTTGTACCGCTCGCCGTATGCCTCAAGCACGTCCTCGCCCACACCGAGATGAAGGTACACGACGTGGTGACCGAGCAAGAGCACAGCGAACCCGGCCGAGACGAGAGCGGGATCAAGTGGGAGGCCCATCCCCAGGTTGGCGACCAAGAAGAGGTGGTTGCTGTGGCTCCCCCAAGCGAGGAAGTGGCAATTAATGGTGTTAGAGAGGAGGTTGGAGCCAAAGAGATGCTGAAGCGAGTCGACTTCTGGCTCTACTTCTTCGTGTACCTGTTCGGGGCGACGCTTGGGCTCGTATTCCTCAACAACCTGGGGCAGATCGCCGAGTCCCGGGGGAGCTCAAAGACGTCGTCGCTGGTCTCTCTCTCGTCGTCGTTCGGGTTCTTCGGGCGGCTGATCCCGTCTCTCTTCGACTACCTCTTCGAAAGGTAATTACGACCGCCATTTCCTTTTTTTGTCAATGTTTCGATTAGTGCCGTTAGATTGTTAGCTAAGCGTGGAGTTCAATAATTAGTCCAGAGTTTGAAGTGGACAAACAACCATGGCATTTGCACGTAAATGTCTTCAGCATTAATCGTCCTTATTCCCTAACTAGTCAAAACACTGACAATGGAGCACCGTCTTCAGACTCTCTACACGAAATTAGCACCTTCTAGATAAGAGATTTTTTTTGCATTTGCATATAAGATATATGTTTAGTGCATTGTCGATTATAAGAAGCTGTTCTCACGTCTGCGCTTGCGTCGGATGACATGATATTTCCGTAACTCGAAGAAATTCGTTCCATTTATATCGCTTTCTTGCATTTTGTCCGTCCACTTTTAGGTGAAAAAAGTGGGCTCTTTTGTTCCAATGTTGGAGCGCGGATCCATGTCTGCTACGTTTGAACGGACACGAGCGGTTGGGACAACGTTCTCAAAGCGTCCTAAGAATTTAAGTCACGGTCCAAAAGTTTAGGTCATAGAGTGAACGCTTTCTTTGTTTCTTTCAGGAGGAAGTACGTGGTGTCGAGACCGGCAGCAATGGCAGCATTGATGGCGCCCATGGTCGGCGCCTACTTCCTGCTCCTCAGCCCCGCCACGGGGGCACTTTACGTAAGCACTGCCGTCATCGGCGTCTGCACCGGGGCCATCGCGTCCATCTCCGTGGCAACCACCACCGAGCTCTTCGGGACCAAGAACTTCGGCGTGAACCACAACATCCTGGTCACCAACATCCCGATCGGGTCCTTCGCCTTCGGGTATGGCGCGGCACTGCTCTACCGCAGCCGGCGAGGTGGCGATGGGAGGTGCATGGGGATGGAGTGCTACAGCACAACGTTCGTCATCTGGGGATGTCTTTGCTTACTCGGGACTGTCCTAGCTCTAGTCTTGTACGCGCGTACGCGCAAGTTTTATTCAAGAAGTATAGAGAGGTAGTAGCTAACTGAGCAAATCCACTCTCCTATACCAGTTACGATAGTATCTAACTGAGCAAATCCACTCTTCTATACGAGTTACGATATACTGCTTTTATTTTATTTTGTGAAATAACTTTGCTCAAGGAAGAAAATGTTTCTGTACATGTATGCAGGCGCTATTGAGCGAGAAATCGGCATTTCATATTTCACCGAATCCAAGAAACAAGTTCGATGCGCGGTTTTTGAACATTTAGGGGTATTAATCAGACGATTACCATGTCATTAAAAAGAAAAACACGAATAATGTTTTATTGACATGGCAAAAAATACTCAATTTAATGTGACGGGTATATGATTTTATATGTACATGTGATTATATACTGGACCTCGGAGATGCTCTAGCGTGGACTTAACTTCATGTAACGAATTATGAGCAAAATGATACATCATTCATTTTGTTTTGACTATACAAATTCGGCGAGAGAGGATTCTTTGCACCCGAGACTCACGTATATTCTCAAAAGACGACTTCAACGTATCGGATCACACGACCGATCGATCCCCCTGAGCGCAAGTAAAGAAAAAGAATTATTTGTTGGGTATGAACCCATCTTTTGACTCATTGACTAATTTTTTATGCTAATAGTGCTCGTTTGAAAAGGACAACAATTCTTTATTGACATAAGAAAAAAGGACAGGGATCAGGACCCGGACCCGTGACTTGTGAGGTCAATGTGCGCCTTCACGTGCCTTTCCCTCCGCTGAAAAATTGCAAATTGGACTGATCAGCAACGTCGAGACGAACTGGCGATGCCCTCCAAACACCGATTAATAAGCTTAATAGACTCTTTTTGAAACCGACACAAAACCTGTTCAATCTGTAAGAACGGCAAATCACTCGCTCGGTGTAAGTAAAGTCGTCCATGATCCGGACATGTAACGTCAGCTCCCAAAGGAGGTGACGCACCACCGGCGTCACGGTGAGTTCTCTGCATCGAGACCGAGTTCGATGGACGAGTCTCGTTGCTTGCTTTTGGCTTCGGAGGAATTTATGGTGGGTGGTTCCCGCTATTACTCATCAACCGAGGTGGGAAGTTGGCAGACCGACTAGAAGCATCGGACAGTTGTCGGATATGGCATTTCCCTACCGTCCTTTTTCCTGCCTGTTTATGTAGGAGTGTGTAGTGACCTTTCGTGTCTTTTCCGTCGAATGGGGAACTGAACAGGGATTCGTTTGCTTTTTCAATAATCCGGGAACGTCGTTACAGCGATCCGGCCATCTTAAGATCCATGAAGTACCCTATGGTACGATCTTTGTATGTGCCTCCAATTTCGGCTCATTAGTAATTTACATGTAATTAGTGAGATATGAATAAGTGATATTCGATTCGTGAGCTGAGCATCCCTCGGCATCCTCCCGGGAGTTGTGTGCAGAACACACTCGAGAGATTAAATGACATACTAGGTGAGGACCGAGATGGGACATACTTCCTTTGATCGTGGTGGAATTGTCCCCCCTTCCCCTCCTCAACCTGTGGACTATGTTCTAATAACTTTCCATCATGGCATGACAAATTGATACAACAACCAAAATTTTAGACGGCCGACGTGCGGAGGTGGGCCGTTGCCGTGATTGCAAAGAAACTCAATGTTTGTCGGATCGACGGTTGACGTGTCTTTACAAGGTGGACGTCTCATAAGAGACTTCCCAAGAGGGTCTTCGTCTCCCCTCTTTAGCCAACTCGTCGTGAGAAAAAGCGAAGAACAAGGGAATCTAGCACTCTATACCTTTTTGGCCAATTAGCGGAGAAACAGCGCTTTCAACACGGGCTTGTTCTTCACGAGTCTTAAAGCTGAGTCAAGATTCCTCTTAACGATCAACTTCTGGTCTAACCTCGATGGCAACATGCGCTTTTTGCGTCTATGCAATCCTGCAAGAGGGAGGTAAAAACTCTATCGACAGAGCATAACGAGACAAGAAAACCATTCAATAAACCGAATACATAGGATAGTGAAATGAGCATCAATCATCATATAGTACGTGATTTGACTCGAAAAATATGAATAGTTAAGATGCAGTTTAGAATGGTTATATTTATAAAATATTCACGATTGAGCGTTATAATCTCTCTGTTTTGTCTAAGTCACTTATCTACTTAATCATAGACAATCGAGTACTTAACTCTCAACTTTTTATAAGAATAGAAATAGAAGTATCTCTATAAAAATTTAAGTATGATGATTGATTGACCAAACAGATGACTAGTTTCTCGGGTATATTTTAATCAATGTTACTGACTGATTTTCCTCAAACAGGAAAAGGAGATGTCAGCTTTAAGAAAGTAATGAACCATATATTAGTAGATTAAAGATAGAGCTTAAGTACCAGGTGAATGCTTGAGGGTGTTTTGGCCAGTAAAGTTCATAAAAAAAAATAAAAAATTTGAAGATAAATCAGAAGAATAAATATCTGATCGAGAGGGTCCATCCAGGGGGATCCCGACATTAAAAGTAAGCAACATATGACAGGTAGGGAATTTAAAGTGGCCTTCTGACGTCAGCATGACGATCGCATTGCCTCACCCTTGTCTTGTCTTGAACTAGGGTTTTGACTATTTACAGCAGCAGCTCTAATTACGGCTTTTTTGGGGTTCTCGTCTCGTCTTCTTCTGTCAAAATTTTGAAAAATGACGTGATGAAGCCTGCCTGTTTTTTTCTCACTTAATAATGATGCGAGTTTTCACTTTTGCCGCATGATTTCAATTAGCTCCCGATGATAAGTTTTCATCCTCCATATTGGTGATCATTGAAATACGGAAAAAGACATGTCACTGGCATGCTCAATTGGATATTGAAGAATTGTCGAATTAGGTTTTGGATGAGGTCGATTATTATGAGGTAAGGTTGTATGCACGAGTCAAGGTTCTGGACTTAACTAAATCATGATACTCTGCAGAGTGTCGCACGAGACTCTAGAGAGCAGGATCTCCATGCTTGTGTTCTAAATTGTTGAGTGTGAATACAATGTTTAGAGGATAACAAACTGTTTTATCAAGAGATTATAGACACCAATCTCGCTTTTGAGTCTTATTTTAACAAGTGTCTCAATGTATTATTTTTGTTTTGTTTTTTTTTTTCAGTCAATAGGAAATTATTTAAGTGCACTCAATTGGGTGTCGAAGGATTGTTGAATTAGGATCTAAAGACAAACTAATATGAGTCTAGGTTGTCTACACGAGTCCAAATAGTTGGGTGTCTATACCCATGTCCTAAATCATTGAATATAAATATAATGTGTTAAGAACGATAGATCGTTTTATCGAGAAACTACATACACCTGTCTCGTTTCTGAGTCTTATTTTAACAAGCGCTTTAGTACATTATTTTAGTTAACTAAAATTAAAAATAACGATTATGGAATAGGATTGTTCTCTCCAAAGAAAATGAAAACCTTTTTCGGATTTGGGTCTTGTGTTTATATTAAGTTATCTAAGAATGGAAATGACACTTTTGAGATTATTTGAGAATCGGAGAAATACACATTTTTAGGATGGTACTTACTTCAAATGAGAACTTTGACATTTCCAGACCATACTGAATCCGACTTAATAATTGTTTTGGGAGCATTCTTTTATCATTTTTCTTCACATTTAGATCTACTTAGACTAAGAAGGAAATTGTTCACTGCTGATGCACTGATGGATTTATTTTAATAGTAAAAACATAAGAATAATTGATAGTAGAAAGAAAGATATATACAGAAATGCAAAATGATTATGATATTTATTTCAATGTTAAATTGAAAATTAGAAGAGGTAGTTGTTGTGGTTGCCCGAGTGAGGAAGTGGCATTTAATGGTGCCGGAGAGGAGCTTCGAGCCAAATTGATGGTGAAGCCTGTCGGGTTCTGGCATATGGTTTCTTATCTATAAATGATTTAGAGAAGAGATGTTATTGAGACGAAGAAAAGTGAAACTAATCATGAAAAGTGGCGGTGCTTTTAATAAGTTACCCAATTCCAAAAAAATGTATTAGTTGATTCTCTATAAAAAGGACCATATCACACATTATTAACAACAACTTTCTCATTAACCCCCCCCAAAAAAAATAATAATTATAACTTTCTCTTGTAACTTTCTATTATTCATAATTCTTTCTTCTTCATAATTCTCGTTTTTTTCCCCCTAGAAACACACAAGGTAAAATTCCAAGAGAGAAATTGAGTAACTATTGAACTCGTTGCTATGGCTTTTGTGTATATAATGGAGGTTTATTAATTTTAAAACCAACAGCAAAAACAGTGTGATCAAATAATACCTTAAGGACAATTATTGTTATCACGCATCAAAATATCAAAGAACTATAGACTCCTGCTCATAACTTCATTGGCAATTAAATTTTCCCAACACCTAGTCCAAACACATATACGTTAGGGCGCTCTGAATGCAGGAGGGACCGAAGGGCCAAGGCAATGATAGTCGATGGAGCACCATCTCAATACTATCTTCTTCTTCTCTTTTCCTTCTTTTCTATTGAGCAACAAGAAACAACCCAATGTTAGGCACGTTCTAAGTAAGATATTTATAAGCAGGTGAAGATAAAGATCCTGTTTAGTGCATCGTCGGCTACAGGAAACTGCGTTTTACGTATGCGCTTGCATCGGATGATGTAACACTACACTACTCCGAATAAATTCGTCCTATGTCCATCGCTTTCTTGCATTTTGCCGTCCAAGTTCAAAGGTGAAAAAGTTGAGTCTTTTGCTCCAAAGTTGGAGCGAGGATCAATGTCTGCTGCATGTGAATGGAACGCCAACTTTGGGAGGACGCTCTTATAACGTCCTAAGACTCTAAGTCAGGTCCAAAAGTTTAAGTCGTAAAGCGAACACTTTATTTTCAACCCTTTCTTTGGTAGGGAGCATGTGGTGTGGAGACCGGGATCAGTGGCAGCATCGATAATTGGTGCTTTTTTCCCGCTCCTCAGCCCCGCCACGGCAGACGCTCTACAGGAGCACCACCATTTTAGGCGTATACACTGGGGCCATCACGTCCATATCTGTGGTGATCACCACCGAGCTCTTTAGGACCAGGAACTTTGGCGTGAACCACAACATCCTGATCACGAACATCCCGATCAGGTCCTTTTTCTTCATGTACACCGTGTCGCTGTCCTACCGCTGCCGGGCGAGTCACAGCGACGTGAAGTGCCTAGGGATGGAGTGTTATATTATAGCACGACGCTGGTCATTTGGAGATTTCTTTTCCTTTCTTGGAACGGTCCTAGCTTTAGTCTTGTATGCATGTATGTGCAAGTTTTGTTCAAGAAGCATATGAGAGGGAGTACCTAACCGAGCACAGTCATTATGTCCTTCCATAAGAGTTAGGATGTACTCCCTTTCCTATTATTTAGTGAAATATCTTTGTTCAATCAAACAAATATCTCTGTGCATATATGTGGCTATTATTGAGCGAGAAATTGGCATTTCATATTTCACCAAATAAAAAAAAAAAAAAATACAAGTTCGGTGCTTGGTTTTTTAGCATAAGGATTATTATTTGGAGCGGTATCATGTCATTAAAAGGAAAAAAAAAAAGACCATAATCGTATTAACAATATAAAACAAGATACTCAATTTGATAAAGGGATATATGGTCTTATGCGTCCATGTGATTCTAAATATTACCACTAACTAAGATGCTTTAGTGTGAACCCAGTCTCATCGAGAAACTTACTTAATGGATTACAAGCAAGGTGATGTGTAGCTTATTTCTTTTTTAACTATACAAACATGTTGGGATATGGTCACTTGCACTTGTACCCATTTACTATTTCTGTCGAACAAAGTCATCGGGAAAAGGACGTGTGAGGGCAACGTAGGCCTACACATTCCTTTCACGCCGCTGATAATGCAATGGACGGACAAACGACATATGTGCTTTGCCGTTGCCCGAAAGCCAAGTAATTAGTTTAATTGTCTTTGAAAAAGACTCGTGCCCGTTCAGATTAGAATGACAGATCGCTTCTCCAGCGACGTGAGGTAGTCGGCCATGTCCTGGACTGGTAATACGAGCTTCCAAAGGATGTGACGCGCTACGGACGCTAATGTGGAGTTTTTTCTGCATCCAGGCCACGTTTCGCAAGAGAAGTCTCATTTCGTTCGGTCCGGAGAAATTTATGTTGGGTGGTTCCCGCTATCGTTCGTCCATGGAGGTGGGAAGCTATGAGAACAAACAGATATGTTGGCTTAGCTGTAACGTGCCATCCGCCTACCGCTTGTTCCTGCCCATTATTTCTTTAGGAGCGTACGCTGACTTTTAATGTCTTTCCCTTTACTGTGAAACTGAAGAAGGCGAATGTGCTTTTCTAGCGACGCGAGGGTACAAGCATAGAGAGCCATTGGGTCCATGAAACGTCCTGAAACAGGGCTTTGATATGTACATGCGACCCTGGCTCAAAAGGATTTGTAGGCTAATAATGATATTTGAATAAGTGACCTCATGACCTCGGAATTTCTCGATACCCCCAGTATATTAGGGTGCGGTTCATACTTCTTCTTGATAGGATGGCACGGGGTCCCGCTCTCTAATAAGTGGGTGGAGGTGTGGGGGTCGTCTCGAGGGGGTCACAATGGCAGTGCCTTCTTTAATATTTTTAGCCCATATTTTATTAATAATTCGAATTTGGGCTCATGAATAATTACTAAATTTCTCTTATAATTAAGGGATGTAATAGAAAGACGCGAGACGCTAAAGGTATGGTAATGTTTTTGCTCCGGAGAAAAAATTCTGTTTAGAAATATTTTTTTCTATTCCGATTCGAAGGACAAGTTTCTAAGTGAAAAAAACGTATTTAATAACTATATAAAATTTATACTTATTGAATAAAAAAGTGTTTGATATGACCCTCAATTTTTTTGTAACTTAGAATTTCTTTTAATTTTTTAACAATTTTATTATTTTTCCTCTTTTTTTTTCTTTTATTTTTTTATCTTTTCTTCTTCTTGCTCTACTTGGCGAGGTTGCTAGCCTTGGGGGAGCCTCGCCCAACTAGGCAAGGCCGACCTCACGGTGGTTGGGTGAGGCTTTGATGAGGCCGCTGGACCTCATGTGGTCGGCGATCAACTAGGGGAAGAAGAGGGGGAAGAGAAAAGGGAAGAAAAGAAAAGAGAACCAAAAGAAAATGGTTTTTTTTTTTTTTTCGTTCTACTTCTTGATTTTATTCCAAATATATTCCCACAAATAAAAACGTATACAAACAGATTTCTATTTTATTTCTGTTTTGGAAACCAAAAAAATAGATAAACAGAAGTATATCCAAACGCACCATAATTATAGTGAAATTCTCTATCGGACATAGCTCAAGTTGAAAGATGAACTAAGATAAAACCTAATGTCTCAAGTTCTCTTTCTTGCTTTTACTCTTTATGTCTTTGTGACTATGCACTAAATCCTAACACAACAAACCGTGCCATTACGGGTGGCTATTCCATGTGTTTTCTATTTCTAGGGTTCCTCTCTATGAGTTGTGTGAAGAAAACACTTGGATTGAATGAAATACTAGGGGGGTTCGATCGGATATAATCCGGAGCTTGATTGTGATGGAGCTTTGATCTAAACCTGTGATCTCTGTCGTTCAATGGTGAATCCATCGCCCCACTCTCCCTATTGAGTAGGTTCCGGTACTTGATCCGAAGAACCACATAAATACTTGATAACGTGGAGTGGAAGCCGACGTCTCCTTTTGAGGTTGACGTCAGATATGCTTCAGATTCCAATCTTCCAGATCTCCTTCTCCTTCTTCTCGAGTGATTAACACGGCCTCATTCGACGATGACTGAAAGCATCGATCGGAAACCCCACAACAGGAGGTCGTAATCTCTGTTTCGACCGGCCTTTTTGATATTTTGCGTTGGATGTACTCCTACAACTCCTCCTTTTTGACGTTGACTTCTGATGTGTTTACCAGAAAAGTGGATTGAATCGACTCTTACTACTTTTCTGGCCCGTAGAGGAGGAATCGGACTTTGAATTCGTCGCATATATTCCCTTCGCACTCATCGCTGACGACTCCAAGAAGTCTGAGTCAAAATTCGTCCGAGGATCAACTTTCGGTTCGCACGCGGTGCATGCGCTTTGTCTCCATCGCAATTCCCTCTTTGCGGGCCGGTGCATGCGCCTCGGCTCTACGCAATATCAGTGGAGGGAGTCGGAAAACTCCTTCACCGCATGAAAATGCCGTGAAAACGACAAAACCCGTTCGATGAACTTAATACGTATCAAAACAAAATGGACATAAATCATCGTACATGATGAGATCCACAAATCTTAATGAGCACTATAGACGGCCCAACGCTAAAGTCTCATTTTTATATAAGTTGCTTGTTTGCTTAATTAGTCAAAGCAAGCCCTAAAGTCTCATATCTATAGGACTGTAGTACTCCGATCCATGTGTTTACGTTTTTCTGTTTTATTAACCAAAGTTACTTAATGATTTTTCTCGATCGAGGAAAGAAGACTTTTTAGGTTTAAATAGTTATGAAAATAGTATAGTAGACCAAAGGAAGATCTTAAGTAGCTATATGGAACGTTTGGGGGTGTTTTTGCTACTAAAGAAAAAGAATTATTTGTTGGGTTTGAACCCGTCCTTCGACTCATTTAACTATAATTTTTTATGCTGCTCATTTGAAAAGAATAACAACGCTTTGTTGAAAAGAAGGACACGGGTCAGGACCCGGACCTGTGACTTGTGAGGTCAATGCGTGCCTTCACATTCCTTTCTCTCCGCTGAAATGTTGGACTGACCGACCCGCATCGTCGAGACGATCCGGCGATGCCCTCCAAAAGCTAATTGATGAGCTTAACAGTCTTTTTTGAAACCGTCACAAAACCTGTTCGAACTTTAAGAATGACAAATCACTCGATCGGCGGATGTAAAGGCTCCGCATGAGAACGTTTCTGTTCCTCCGGATTTCTATTCTTTTGTTCTCCGGAACAAAAAAGGAACAAAAATCTGTTTGATAACGCTAAATCGTTTTTCTATTCCATGGAATAAAAAGTTAGCCCGGAAATATATTTGGAGCAGAAACGAGAAATAAAAAAAAAAAGTTGTTTCTTATTCCCGGAAACAATTTCTAGAGATAAGCCAATTTTCTTTTTTATTTTTCTTTTATTCTTCTCTCTTGCCACGGCCACCTCCAACCGCTCGAAGCCACTGCCGACTGCCAACCGCCACCAGCCTTCGCCCGCCTCTGGCCACCGATCGCCAGAGGTGGACAGGCAGCCACGAGAGGGGGTGGCCGATGGGCTGTGCGGGGGCGATTGGCGGTGACAGTTGATGGCCGACAGTCATGCAGTGGCGGCGGCTACGAGCGGTGGCAACTGGCGATCCGTGAGCAAAAATAGAAAACGAATAAATACAAAAAAGAAACTGTTGCGTTACCAAATGCATTTCTATTCTTTTTCTATTATAAGAGTAGAAATTTTGTGTAGTTATCAAACGTGTTCTTTTACTCATAAATTGTTCTCTAGAATAGAAATAATAATAAAAAAAACTATTTCTAAAAAAAAAAAAAACTCTTCCCTAGTCAAGAAGCGTTGTCATGCGCGTCCAAAGTCGTCCATGATCCAGACATGTAACATTAGCTCCCATATGGTGTGACATGCGCGTCCAAAGTCGTCCATGATCCAGACATGTAACATTAGCTCCCATATGGTGTGACGCACCCCCGGCATCATGAGGAATTCTCTGTGTCGAGACGGAGTTCGATGGACGAGTCTCGTTGACGCACCGTTGGGTGGTTGCCACTATTACTCGGCAACCGAGGTGGGAAGTTGGCAGAGCGACTAGAAGCATCGGGCCGTTGTCGGATGTGGCATTTGCCGACCACTCATTTTCCTGCCTGTTTCTGTGGGAGTGTGTAATGACCTTTCATGTCTTT
Source organism: Eucalyptus pumila (assembly GCA_016097595.1). Taxonomy (NCBI): domain Eukaryota; kingdom Viridiplantae; phylum Streptophyta; class Magnoliopsida; order Myrtales; family Myrtaceae; genus Eucalyptus; species Eucalyptus pumila. The sequence goes on from CM027855.1 coordinate 16,751,926, forward strand.
TCCGTCGAATGGGGAGCTGAACAGGATTCATTTGCTTATTCAATAATCCGAGAACGTAATTGCAGCGATCCGGCTGATTTAACTGAGCATCTCCCGACGCCCTACCGAATCAAGCCGTTCCTAGAGGAGGGTGCTTCTAGCATTTTCTAGGGTTTCTATCCAAGAGTGGCGTGAGGGAGACACTAGAGAGATTGATTGACGTACTAGGTGAGGACCGACAGACGTAATTCCTTTGATCATCCCCCTTCTCAACTAGTGGACTATGTTCTGATAATTTTCCACCATGGCCCGACAAATTGAGATGGCCGACACGCAGAGGACGGCGGTCGCCGTGATTGCAAAGAAACTCAATATTTGCCGGGTGGAGGTTGACGTCTCCTTTCGAGGTGGACGTCTCGCAAGAGACTTCCCAGGAGGATCTTGGTGGCCCCCTTTAACCGACCCGTCGTGAGGAAAACGGTGGTGTGAAAAGAGCAAGAAAATCTAACTTTACACCTTCTTGGCCCTTTAGCGGAGATACGGTGCTTTGAACACGCGCTTGTCCTTCACCAGTCTTAAAGCTGAGTCAAAATTCGTCGAACGATCGACTTCTTGTCTAACCCTGATGGCCGGTGCATGCGCTTTTTGTGTCTATGCAAGCCCGGCGGAGGGAGGTATAAACTCCACCGCTGGAACGCGGCGAGATGAGAAATCGCTCGATGAACCAAATACACAGGATAATGAAATGAACATGAATATCAATTATTAAGATATATGTGTGAGTTATGTTAGAAAGGTCCCACATTAAAGATTGATGTGGTGATGAGTAGTTAATATATTATATTCAGTCCATAACTCTTCCGTTTAAATTTTGGAGTGAATATAAGTTCAACTGAATATGTTGAAAGGCTCGAACTTGTGAGTATAAGTCCAAGATGCCATTTAGAATGGACGTTGTATTCATGAAATAATCACGATCGAACATTAAAGTCTCATTTCTTTCTTTTTTTATGTAAGTACTTATCTGCTTAATTATACACAGTCGAGCACTAAACTCTCGACTTCTTTGAAAAAAAAAATAGAAGGATCTTGACAAATATCTAAGTATGGCGATTGGTTGGTTGAACGAATGACAGGTTCCTCTAGTTTGCGTTCATTTCCATTTTAATCAAAGTTACTTGCTGTTTTTACTCAAATGGGAAAAGGAGATGTCGGCTTTGAAAATTTGACGAAACGCATTTCAGCAGATTAAAGATAGATCTTAAGTACCCAGGTCAATACTCGAGATGGTGTTTTGGCCACTAATAATTATATAAAAAAAGAAATTTGTAGATAAATCACAACGATAAATATCTCATCGAGAGGGTCCCCACCAGGGGGGATCCCAACATTAAAAGTAAGCAACATTTGACAGGTGGGGAAATTAAGGTGGCCTTCTGACGTCAGTATGACGACTGCATTGCCTCATCCTCCTCCCGCGAGGGGTTGAATTTTGTCCGGACATTGCCTTGTCTTGAACTCGGGTTTCGATCATTCACAACAGCAGCTCTAATTACTAGGGGTGTCAGTTCCCGAACCGAAAACCGAACCGAACCGAAAATCGAACAACCGAACCGAAAAATTCGGTTTTTTTTCGGTTCGGTTTTCATTCGGTTCGGTTTTCATTAAAAACCGAAAATTTTCGGTTCGGTTCGGTTTTTATTGGTTAACCGAACCGAACCGAACCAACAAATAAAAATGAAGAAATAAAAGTGGAGAAATCTAAGTTTAATAGAAAAAAAAAAAAAAAACCGAAACCAAAGGCTAAAAACCGAAAACCGAAAAACCGAACCAATCAACCGAACCGAACCAAATTTCGGTTCGGTTAGTATTCGGTTCGGTTCAGTTTCGGTTCGGTTCGGAAGATTTTTCTAACGGTTCGGTTCGGTTCGGTTTTTCAAAAAAACCGAACCGAGCCGAACCGTTTACACCCCTACTAATTACGGTCTTTTTGGGGTTCTCGTCTCGTCTTCGTTTGTCAAAATTCGGAAAAATGATGCGACGAAGCCTGCCCCTTTTTTCTCACTTAATAATGATGCGACTTTTTACTTCTGCGCCATCATTTCAATTGGCTCCCCATGATAAGTTCTCATTCTCCGGATTGGTGATCATTGAATCGCAGATAAAGACATATCACGGGTGCACTCCATTAGGTGTCAGACAATTGTCGAATTAGGATATGAATGAGGAAATTATTGCGAGTTAGGGTCGTTGGCATGAGTTGAAAACTTAGCCTTAACTTATTCATAGAGCGTTATATAAGACTCTAGATAATTGGATCTTTACATCTGTGTCTTGAATTATTGAGTGTGAGTACAATATTTTAAGGATGGTGAATCGTTCTATAGAGAGATTATAGACATCCATCTCACTTTTGAGTCTTTTTTTAATGAGTATCTTAAGGCATTATTTACATTTTTTTTTTTTTGTCAATTGGACATTATGTAAGTGCACTCAATTGGGTGTCAAAGGATTGTCGAATAGATTTGGAGGCAAACTATTACGAGTTGAGGTCATCCGCACGAATCCAGATAGTTGGGTCTCCATGCCCATGTCCTAAATCATTGAGTATAAATATAATGTTTCAACGATGGTGGATCGTTCTATGAAGAAATTATAGACACCCATCTCGCTATTGAGTCTTATTTTAACAACCACTTTAGGACATTACTTAAGTTAACTAAAATTAGAAATAACGTTTATGGAGTAGGATTGTTCTTCCGAAACAACATGGAAACCCTCTTTTGCATTTGGGTCTTGTGTTCTATTTAAGTTAACTAAAGTTGGAAATGACACTTTTGAGAGGTTTTAAGGATCGAATAAACACACATTTTAGGATTAGTACTTACTTCAAATGAAAACTTTGACATTTTCGGACCATATTGAATCAGACTTAATAATTGTTTTGGGAGCATTCTTTTAACATTTTTCTTCACATTTAGCTCTAGTTGTACTAAGAAGGAAATTGTTCGCAGTTGAGGCATTGATGAATTTATTTTAATAGTAAAAATATAAGAATGATTGATAGTCAGAAAGAAAGATATATACATAAATGCCAAATGATTACGACATTTATTTCAATTGTACATTAAAAATGAGAAGAGGCAGTTGTGTGGTTGCCCAGGTGAGGAAGTGGCATTCAATGGCGACAGAGAGGAGGTTGGAACCAGATTGATGGTGATGCCAGTCTGAGTTCTAGCTAAAGTTGATATAGTTTGTTAGCTATAAATGATTAAGAGAAGAGATGTTATTGAGATTGAAAGAAGTGAAACTGATCACAAAAAGTGGTGACACTTCTGGTAAGTTACCTAATCCCAAAAAATGCACTAATTGATTGTCTATAAAAAGGACCACATCACACATTATTAATAATAACTTTCTCATCAACCCACAAAAAAATAATAATAAAACAACAACAACAATAACAACAACTTTCTCTTGTTCTTATTAACTTTCTATCATTCATAATCCGTTGTTCTTCACAATTCTCTCTTCTTCTTCTTTTTCACATAAGTTTAAAAACACACATTCAAAGTGAAATTCTAAGAGGAAAATTGAGTAATTGTTGAACTTGTTTCCGTGACTTTTGCATATATAATGGAGGTTTATTTATTTTAAACCCAGCAGCAATCATAGGATGGACAAATAATATCTTAAGAACAACAATTGTTATTACGCATCAAAATATCAAAGAACTATAAAGTAGTGCTCATAGCTTCATTGGCAATCAAATTTTCCCATTAGCTAGTCCAAACACAGATACGTTAGGGCGCTCTGAAGGCAAGAGGGACCGAAGGCTGTGATAGTGGACGGCGCACCGTCTCAATACTATCTTCTTCTTCTCTTTTTTTTTTTCTTTTTTGTCAAGCCAGAAGAAACCCACCCGATGTTAGGCACTTCTGAATAAGATGTTTATATGCATGTGAAGAGGAAGATCTGGTTTGGTGCATTGTCGGCTACAAGAAGCTGCGTCTTACGTATGCGCTTGCGTCGGATGATGTAACGCTACACTACTCCGAAGAAATTCGTCCTATGTGCATCGCTTTATTGCATTTTGTCCGTCCAAGTTCAAAGGTGAAAAAAGGTGACTCTTTTGCTCCAACGTTGGAGCGAGGATCAATGTCTGCTGCATGTGAATGGAAGTTGGAACGCAAACTTTGGGACAACGTTCTTATTACGTCCTAAGACTTTTTAAGTCATGGTTCAAAAGTTTAAGTCGTAAAGTTTATTTTCGGCCTTCTCTTGTTTCTTTGGGGAGGAAGTACGTGGTGTGGAGACTGGGATCAGTGGCCGCATTGATGGTACCGATGGTCGGAGCCTACTTCCTGCTCCTCAGCCCCGTCACGGCAGTCGCTCTACAGGAGCACCGCCATCATTGGCGTCTGCACCGGGGCCATCACGTCCATCTCTGTGGCGACCACCACCGAGCTCTTCAGGACCGAGAACTTTGGCGTGAACCACAACATCCTGATCACCAACATCCCAATTGGGTTCTTTATCTTTGGTACACCATGTTGCTACTCTACCGCCGTTAGGAGAGTGGCGGTGACGTGAAATGCCTAGGGATGGAGTGTTATAGCGCGACGTTGGTCATTTGGGGATTTCTTTGCTTACTTGGGACGGTCCTAGCTTTAGTCTTGTACGTTCGTATCCGCAAGTTTTACTCAAGAAGTACGGAGATGTTGTGCCTAACCGAGCACATTCATTTGGTCCTTCCACACAAGTTAGGATGTACTCCTTTTCCAATTATTTCAAGAGATTTCTTTGTTCAAGCAAACAAATATCGTTGTTCGTTTTTTTAACATGGGGATATTAATTGGAAAAGTACCATGTCATTAAAAGACAAAAAAAAGTATACATTGATCGTTATTAACAATATGAAACAAGATATTTAATTTGATAAAAGCGATACGATTTTACGTGTCCATGTGATTATACATATTACCACTAACTAAGATGCTTTAGCGTAAACCCAACCTCATCATAAAACTTCCTTAATGAATTACAAGGAAGATGATATATTGCTTATTTCTTTTTTAACTATATTAATATGATGAGAAATAATTATTGGCACCCGTACCCTTTTACTATTTCTGTCGAACAAAGTCCTTGGGGAAAGGACGTGTGAGGTCAAGGTAGGCCTCCACGTTCTTTTCACGCCGCTGAAAATGCAATGGACGGAAGAACGACACGTGCTTTGTCTTTGCCCAAAAGCTAAGTCATTAATGATCTTCGAAAAAGACTCCTCGCGCCCGTTCAAATTAGAACGACAGATCGCTTCTCCAGCGACGTGAGTAGTCACCCATGTCCAGGATTCGTAACACGAGCATACGAAGGACGTCACGCGCTACCGACACCAACGTGGAATTCTTCTGCATCGAGGCCACGTTCCACAAGACAAGTCCCGTTCGTTCGGTCCGGGGAAATTTATGTTGGGTGGTCTCCGCTGTCGTTCGTCCATGGAGGTGAAGAGCTACGAGAACAACCAGATATGTTGGATAGCTGTAACGTGGCGTTTACCTACCGCTTGTTCCTGCCCATTTCTGAATGGGCGGATACCGACTTTTAATGTCTTTCCCTTTACTGTGAAACTGAAGAAGGCGAATGTGCCTTTCTAGCGATACAAGGATACTAGCATAGAGATCCAATGGGTCCATGAAACATCCTGAAATAGGGTTTTGATCCATACATGCGATCTTGACTCAAAAATATATCTAGTGAGATTTGAATGAACGACTTTTAATTTATGACATAATTTCATAATGCTCTCAACATGTTGGGATATGGTTCATACTCCTCATCAACAAGATGGTACAGAGGTCCCACTTCCCAATGAGTAAACGAGAGTCAGGGGGTCGTGGAGGCAACGCTCTTGAGCTATTAAAGGACTTTTATACTTTTGGCCTATATTTTATTAGTATTTAGGCTTTAGTCTATGAATAACTATTGTATAATCTATTTTTCTTGTAATTGAGGGATGTAACGTGGAGATGCGATGTGCTAATTTTAGTGGAATTTTGTGCTAGATGTTACCCTATTTTATGGGTGAACTGAGACAAAACCTTGCGTCTCGAATTCTCTCTCTCCCTTTTACTCTCTATTTCCTTGTGATTATAGCCAAATCATAATACAACAAACCATGCCGTTCCTAAAGGCAATTCCAATTGTTTTCTATTTTTAGGGTTTCTCTCTAAGAGTTGTGTGAAGAAAAAACACTTGGATTGATTGAAATACTAGGTGGGGATTGATCGGATGTAATCCGGAGCTTGATACTAAGGGAGCTTTTGATCTAAACGTTTGATCTTTGTCAGTCAATAGTGAATTCATCGCCACCACTCTCCCCATTGAGTAGGTTTCGACACTTGAGCCGGAGAACCACATAAATCTCGATGCGATGTTTTCTTTATTTCTCGCAATCTTATCTCGTTAACATTGTTATTTTCGTCAATCTTTTCAATGTTCTTTTTCGCCACATTCCCCCTAGCAACAGAAGTCTCAATAGGGACGAGTGTGGACACCAATAGAGCAAAATGTAGAAGTCCGGCAACGGCGGTCGACGTGCTTCATTTGTCAACTGCCGAAAACATGATACGGCCGACGTGGTGAAGGTGGGGCGGTTGTTGTGAAGGAACTTGATAACGTGGCGTGGAAGTCGACGTCGACGTCTCTTTTTAAGATCGACGTCTGATGTGCTTCACATTCCAATCTTCCAGCTCTTCTTCTTCTTCTTCTTCTCGAATGATTAATACGATCTCATTCAACGATGAGTGAAGAATCGATCGGAAACCTCTCTTTCGACCGGTCTTCTGATGTTTTGCTTGGATGTACTCTTACAACTCCTTTTTGAGGTTGACATCTGATGATATGTTTACCAGAAAAGTGGATCGAATCGACTCTTACAACTTTTCTGGCCCGTAGAGGAGGAATCGGACTTTGAATTTGTCGCATATATTCCCTTCACACCCATCGCTGACGAGTCTATGTAAGAAGTTTTGAGTCAAAACTCGTCTTGAGGATCAAACTTTCGGTTCGCACGCCGCGGCCCGGTGCGTGCGCTTTGTCCCCACGCAATTCCCTCTTCGCGGGCCGGTGCATGCGCCTTGCCTCTTCGCAATCCCAGTGGAGCGAGCCGGAAAACTCCACCGCCCGAAAACGCCGTGAAAATGACAAAGCCCGTTCGATGAACCTAATGCGTATTGGGATGAAAGGGACATTAGTCATCGCACGAGATGAGACCCAAGAATATGAATGGGCACTATGTTCATATAATATTGACTTTCGAACGCTAAAATCTCATTTTTATCTAGGTCGCTTACTACTTAATTTATCATCAATGGTTGAGCACTAAAGTCTCGAATCTTTCTAGGGAAATAAACATAAATATCGTGATAGAGCTTTAGTACTTCGATTCCATGTGTTTCCATTTTATTAATTTTTTTCATTATTAACCGAATTACTTATTAATTTTTCTCAAACGAGGAAAGAAACATTTTAGTAGATCATAAGTGGCTATATGAATTTTTGGTGGCGTTTTTGCTACTAATGAGCACAGTCAACTTCTCTGACCAAAAAAAAAGAGTTCGAAGTTCAAAAATTAAAGAATTGAAAATAAATCACAATGTCAATGCAATCCCAAAATAAAGTAACTAGCGGATTAAGGGGGAGGAATTTAATGTGGCTTGCTGACTTTAGTATGATGATTGCATTGCCTCACCCTCGGGGCGAATTTATGTTTTCTTTCTTTTTAGTTTAACGTCTTTCGCACAGACATGTTTTTTCTTCCTTTTATGGGTCTTGATTCTTGAATGAGTGTTTGACTATTTGCAGTAGCTTTAATTTTAGTCTACTTTCTTGTGTTTTTGTATCGTCTTCTTGGTCGAAATTTGAAAAATGATGCGAAGCCCATTATTTCGTCAATTTTGGATCCCACGATGAAAAATCTTTCATCAAGTGTTAAATTTTGATTTTTATTGAAAGAGACTCAGATTCTATGTTAGCTTGAGACAGAAAAGGTCAAATGCAAACGAGATTATACACTTTACAATCTCGCGATTAAAGAAGTCGCTAGCTTGTCGTATATTTGATATCAACAATAATCAATGTCGAAACCTAATTAATGATGTTATTTAGATGCACTTTACATAATAATGAAAACTCATTAAAATTAAAGTATTTTATACAATATCAAAGACACTTTGACAATGCTAGGCACGAATAAGACACCTAACAAAGCACTACCTTCTACAAAATTCAATAACATAATGTTGAAATTTAATCAATAATGTTGGATAGTGGTGAACACCTAGTAGGCCACGGCCTGAGACATATATGAGGATACAACGTCAGAATTTAATCGACAACGCTAGACAATAGAAACAATGCCTAGTGCACACTGCTCCTAGGTGAGTATGCGAAAACAATGTTGGAATCTTATCGACCACGCTAAACCGAAGCAACACCTAATGAATTCTGTCTCTAGATGAGGATAAGGACACAAAGCCGAAATCTAATCAATGACTCTAGATGATGGGTTAACATTAGAATCTAATCGACAACACTTCTCAAAATATAGACACTCGCCAAAATTGAATCTACGAATGGAATCTTAAGCTATAACTAGACTAAGACTAAGTAAAAATAAAGACAACGTAAAATAATTTTGTGTGTTGCTCAAGGGGGCTCTTTGTTGGATGGCTTGTGGTATTTATAAGCAAATTTGATAACCATCAGTAATTGGTATTTCTGCCTCAAGAGTCATTCCACTTTTCAAGCTGAATCACCTTATCCATACTCGTTCAACAACTATGTCATGGCTTGCCCTGCAAGTGTTAACTGCTCCTCCTTCGAGTTTGGCACCTTTTAACCTTTTCCCGCCTATTTTCACTGCCAAGATTGCATGTTTCTCATTGATCTTCGGCTTCAACACATAATGCTCCATCGCTTCACCATGATATTACCTCTTGGTCTATCCAAGCTCAGCTCAGAATTTCTCAAAAATCTTTAATTATCTTCATGGGTTGGGCCAATGTAAAATTCGGCCCATATATGGTTGCAATGAATGTTTCAAGAAAATCTGTCCCTTGTACCTTACATGTGCCTAGACGGGTATTTTTGGGTGTCAACATGCATCTATTTTTTATTGATTAAGAATGAAATGGGTTTCACATTTGCGACATCATTTCTACCGAATCCCATTGACCATAGGATTGGAATCTATCGACACCGTTGAATCACAAAAGAACTTATGACGGTTGTTTGTTGGAATCTTTTGAAGGCTTGTGTTGTGCAATATTTGGTAAGCAAATAACGATAAAAACACCATTTAAGATAAGTGCAATTGGTTAGATATTGGAAGATTTCGGCCTAGGATCTGGAGGTAATCTGTTGGAATCCCACTAATTGCGATCAGGTCATGGAAGATTTCTAACTTAGATCTAGAGGCAACTCGTTGAAATCCCACAAACACAGTGCAAACTATTATGGATCGGGATCATTTTCATAAGTCAAGGACTCAAGACTTATGGTTCGTGATGCTTGCTTGTAGGGTGTTGCCTGGACATTTAGGGAGTTAGGCCTCCATGCTTGTGCCTTGAATCATTAAACGTAAGTATAATATTTTAAGGGCAGTGAATTGTGCTATCAAGAGACTATATACATCCCCTCGCATTTGAGTCTTAGGCTTCAAGAGCATTGTTCTCTCGAGATAGCATAAAAGCCCATTTGACATATAAGTTTTATGTTCTAGTTAAGTTCACTACGATTAGAAATAAAATATGAGAACGACTGATAGTGAAAAAGAAGGGTAAGCTCATAAATTTCAAGTCATTATAATACTTTATCCCAATGCTAAATCGAAAATAATAAAGTTTTATTCATTTCTATCTGTATCGATAAAGGATTCGCGCCATGATCCAAAACTCATAATAATAACTCAAAGGGAGTCAGCCCAGCCCCACCTTCCCCGAACTTGTATGATGTTTGCTCTGTGATGGGCTAGGGTAAATGGAATTGGAATGTTTCGCTTGATGGACAATCACTCTCAAAACTCATCCCATGGAAAAGCCCACTTCATCGACAACGAAGCCCATGCCCAGTGTTAAATCACAGTTCCATTTTCTAGAATTTCCCAAATGTTTTCTTATACTTTGTTAAAATAATTAAATATCAAACCTCCTCTTCTTCTATCATTTTCCTCTCTCATAGTCTTACTATCACTCTCTCTCTCTCTCTCGATCTCAGATTATTGATGAAATCTTTCATTTTTATCTCTTTGGGGTAGTTTCTTCGTTTTATCTCTACTCATTTAAGTTTAACAATCAATTCTCTTTCCCACCCATTTGTGCTTCCACCTTCGATGATTTAATTGGTTGTATCTCCTCTGCTACAGGGTTATCCTTGATTCTTTTTGCTATTTCATCTATGTTTTTTTTTTTTTTGGGAGGGGGGCGCAATTCATCTATCACAAGGCATTGTGGACGAGAGGCTTCTCTCTGTTGGAATGGAGTGTTTCACTTGGTTGTGATTAGTAACACAAGATAGTAATCCGGCACTGGCCCCACACCCACTTATTTGGTTGTGATTGATAACGGATTGAATTGGTCCAACTCAAATCACCAGACCATACTCACCCTTATTCTCTTAGATCTTCCTCTCAATCTACCCGTATTGTCGCCTTTATGCCATCGTCATCTCTAGCAACTTTAGCGTAGGCCTCAGCTCATGACAATGACCACCTCTCCAAATGCCCATCTCTCTATCTATGGACTTAAATAAAGATAATTTCGAATCCTAATATGCTGCAGTGCAGCACAACGCTCGTTTCACGACTTGACTATTACGATGCTATGTTTGCTTCGCCGAAAGGAATAAAAATAAGAACCAAACAACCGTTCCATAGGAACCGAATAGAGCGGGAGTACACATGGAATAGCTATATCTTCCATTTTGTTGTTACCTAATGAAATAATTATTTTTCAATCCAATTTTTAGCCCACGGGCCTCGTGAAAATCACAAATCCAACCCAACCCGCAAAGCCCGGATCGACCCGACCCGACCCGACCCGATGCGGTTCCGCTAATTAAAAAAACAGCACACCGTTTTGTTATGTTACTCACGGTCGGTGGGATCGGATCGAGCCTCTGATATCATATTCAACCCGAGCAAAAGCCAAGAAAAAATTCCGTCGGGCCACCTCGTATAAATTCGTGGAACTGAAATCATATTCAACCTATTTCCGTTAATTCTAATAAGGCGACAGCACAGAGGCTTTACATCTCTCTCTCTCTCTCCTCCCCTGTTCGTTTTTTGGATCCATCTGCGGCTTCGTCTCCGACAAGCATCATCGTCCGGAGGTAAAAATCGCCTCTTGTCCACTTGTTCCTCTTCCGTGGCTTCTGGGGTTCTCTTTTCATCGGTGAAAAATGGTTTATTTCTTGTCGAGGATGAGCTCTGCTTTCTTGTTTGTTTGCTTGGTCGTTTGATTTGACTTGGGAGCTTCTAGTGTTTCCGATGCGAAATCCAGAACAGAGGCCCGAGAAAGTCGAAAGCAGCGAGCTTTACGTTCTTTCCTGTAATGGGTTCGTTCCCGACGTGTTGGGTCTTTTCGTGTCGTGGGTGTTGTCCGTCGGGCGGTGATTCTTCGGAGTCGCCAAGATCAGCGCCGCTCGATCCGATCGGATTTGTGGTGGCCTGCGAGTTCTGATTAGGGGCGGCCAAGGTGCTTTTGAACAAATTCATGCGTGTGGTTTCTTGATTGTTTTCTTTTTCCCACGTGATCGTTCACATAGTTAAAATCTGGTATCAGGTGTTGATAAACTCGAGCTAATCGTTTACGTGTACGTAAGAACAAGCTGGAGGTCGGTTATGGTTTCTTTCAGGTAGAGGATTGGCCTCTTTCTGAGTACAATGAACATTAGACGTCTGCTTTCTTTTTCTGTCCATCTTGATTCATCGTTTCGGTTTCCTCTTTGGCCACGATCCTCATTAGGTTCGATGAGCTTGACCCTTTTCTTGAAATTGTTTCGAATGAATTTTTTAGCTACATATATTGTTGCAAAGAGGCGGGAAAAGGGTTGTTGTTTGCGATGCATTCGTTTAGTTTTGGGACCTTTGCCATTGTTCAGCCTACCTCGATGCACCAATGATTTGCTTAGCCTATTTATTGTGATGTGCATTCATTTATTGTTCCTGCTGGACTTCACATGGTTCCTAGAAACTGATCTCTCTAGATTGGACTGATTTATTTATGATTTCTTTATTTTGTCCGTATTGTTCCTTCATGTCTTCACTCTGCTCTTTGATATGTATTTGCAAAGTCCGCATGCACAACCAGCGCACAATTTAATTCTAAGTGTATGTATGTCTCTGAGCTAGTTCTGCTCTAACGTGGTCATGATTCCTGAAGGCATCTCATTAATATTCTATTTGCTCTGCGAAGGTATCTGATTTTACTTTCTTGTTTATTGGGATCCCTTCTGTATGTGGTAATAGCTTGTATGGATGTTCGAATGTTGATGTTTGGGTTTTTAGTGCCTTTGCTCTTTGGGAATGAATATCGAATACTTTTTTCTCGTTATGTTAAATGAGAGTGTTAAAGGCTGTTTCATTGATTGTTTAGTAAACATTCTTCCTTCTGTATTCAGGTTGGAGGATTTATTTGTCTGAACATTCCCCAAATTATCAAGTCTCTCTTGAAAGCTTTTGCTTTTTATATAACGTCTTTCAGGCCTCACTAGATCTTGCTCAACAGGGAACATAGGGAATGCTGAAAGATGTGTCCAACAGAATTAGACCCCGTCTCAAGTGTTCATGAGGTTGGAAGAGTAAGAAAGCTGTCCTTCCCAATGCATGATGAGACTGACGATTTAGCACGCGACTGTTTAGATCTATTGCCTCAACTTCAGAAGGGATCCTCTAGTCATGTAACGGCTGTTGTTCTAGTGCAATATATCTGTGGAGACGCTTAAGCAGCTTGAATAAATTTACTCCAGCACCATAGCATTGCTGTTTAGATTTATTTATTTATTTTTAATTTGGTATGGAAAATAAACCCAGTGTGTTGACTCAAAGATATGAACTAGGAAGACAGCTTGGTCAAGGCGCCTTTGCAAAAGTCTACTATGGGAGAAGTCTTCAGACAAGCCAGGGTGTAGCTATTAAGGTCATAGACAAAGAAAAAATTTTGAAAGTTGGTCTGATGGAACAAATCAAGCGCGAAATCTCTGTTATGAGAATTGTTAAACACCCTAACATTGTGCAGCTTTATGAGGTAATGGCCACCAAGAGCAAAATTTACTTTGTCATGGAATATGCTAAAGGTGGCGAGCTCTTTAATAAGGTTGCTAAAGGAAAGCTGAAGGAGGATGTCGCTAGGAAATTCTTCATACAGCTTATGAATGCGGTTGATTTCTGCCACAGTAGGAATGTTTATCATCGAGACATCAAGCCAGAGAATTTACTCCTAGACGAGAACGACAATCTGAAGGTTTCAGATTTTGGATTAAGTGCTCTTGCAGAAAGCAAACGCCAAGATGGGCTGCTCCATACAACTTGCGGCACTCCTGCTTATGTGGCTCCTGAAGTGATTGGCCAAAAAGGCTATGATGGGGCCAAAGCTGATATTTGGTCATGTGGAGTGGTCTTGTTTGTTCTATTGGCAGGCTATCTTCCTTTTCATGATTCAAATTTGATGGAGATGTATAGGAAGATAGGCAGTGCAGATTTTAAATGCCCTAGTTGGTTCCCTCCAGAAGTTCGGCGCCTTTTAAGAAAAGTATTAGACCCAAACCCTAGTACGAGGATTTCCATAGCCAAGATAAAGGAAAGTTCTTGGTTTAGAAAAGGTTTAATCTCCGACAAACAGATTATGCGGAAAATGGAGAACAGGGACAAGGGTGTCATGCAGTCGAGCAGTTCTAGTTCTTCTGAGAGTAGCGGTATTCCTAACGAGTCAAAGGCAGAGCATGAAAAACCTCCATATCTGAACGCTTTTGATATCATCTCTTTTTCTGCTGGCTTTGATCTTTCCCGCTTGTTTGAGGAATTCTCCCTGCAAAGAGAGGAAAGATTCACCTCAAGACAACCTGCTTCTGTCATCTTATCTAAGCTACGTGAAATCGCCAACTGCTTTAGGCTGAAGGTGATGAAGAAGGAGACGGGTTTGCTGAAACTGGAATGGACTAAGGAAGGTAGGAAGGGGATCCTTGGCATTGATGCGGAGATCTTTGAGATCACCCCATCTTTTCACTTGATCGAACTTAAGAAAGCTAGCGGGGATACGATGGAATATAAGAAGGCAATAAAAGATGATATAAGACCTGCTCTTGAAGACATTGTTTGGGTTTGGCAGGGTGAGCAACACCCACAGCCACAGTAAATACAGGACCAGCTGCAGCCACAATTTTTTGATAACTTCCTGACTGACTTCTCCAGTTCTCTTCTTGTGCGCTTTTGCTTGCTCTTTCTTGTAAATGAGATGTACTTGATTTCCTCTGCTGTATGTATTGTTGCTTTACTTACCACCTGCCTTAGGTCAACTGGAGGCATATTGATTTTGTGTAACCTCTGTTGTGACGAAGAGAAAATAATGCACATAGATGTGCCTTGGAGCGCACTGTTGATGTGGCATATTACGTTCTTATCATGCAAACTTTCTTATCTGGGTATTGCTTGTGGTGACCTGAATAAAGTTGCCAATGCGCCATTTGCGGTGAAATGCGAAGCTCATGATAGCTTGTGAGTGGTGACTGACTGCCCTTTGGTGTCCACCGGGCCAGGGCATGTAGAAAGAAAGAAGCGGCGAACGTTCAAATGACGTTGTTAATTTCTTACACTAGTGATTCCGAAAGGGAAAGGTTTTGTAAGAGCCTGTACATGACTCTCTAAGTTTTGAGTAGTCTAGGAGTCATAATCACATACATGGTTTATTTTAAAAAAGATGGAAAACTAAGTATTTGAAGCAAGGTTCTTGTGCAACTATGCACTTCTTGCTGTAATCTATTTTCTGTATCCAATGCCAAGCCAAGGTCAAGACAAGGATGCCATAAATCATAAGCTCAGCAATTAATAGATCTTCAAGAGGACGAGATAATTTCTAGAGGGTGGTAGTGAGGTCACTGCTCATTAGGGATGAGGCGGCAAATTGGATTGTAGCTTCTCAGGAACGGTAGGTTCGTCCGGTTTTGAGGTCGAAACTTGGACTGCGGAACGGTTTAATTTCCTTCTTTTTCTTTCTAGGCTTTTCTTCTCTTCATTTGGCCGAAGGATGGTCTATAGTTGGCGATGCAATTGCACATAATTTCTAGTGTATATGGATGCACAAAGCAGCAAGTCTTGATTCGATACAAATTAACGACTCCTAATGCCCCAAGGCCTCCTATGTTTTTTCCGTAAAAGTTTATGGACACCTTCCGCTGTTTCGCTCCATTCTGGCTCGAGCAGAATACTTGATTGGTTCGTGATATAACACAATATATGACCCGTTGTTATATGCTCTTCCCTCAAAATTCGAACATTTTGCTGGTGTATTTCGTATATTCGCCAAAGTACAACTGCTGCATCAGCTTCTCCCAAAGTTAACAACAAGTTACTCGTCCTCTAGAATGCAACCAATCGCCTTCACAGGAAACAGATCGCCGGAAGTGATCTACTTCACGTGCGTTTATTATAAAGCACAAGCGGAAGTTACATCCTTACAGATGATTCCATCATTATTCTGAAGTTAAACTACAGCATCCTACACTCAACATAATTAGACAAAAATGGGAGACTGAGTCAAGTCGATAATTTTGGGACCTATGGTCGGAACCCTTCTCCTCTTACCCGTGGAAGATGTATGATTTGGCGATGGGGTGAAGAGGTCTATGATCTCAATTTCCTCGGATGCAATAAATCTACTGGTCTCTTGGCTGTTATTAGCAGTCGACGCTGACTTGGGCAATTTTTCTTCTAACTGCTTATTTAACTCAGCACTCCTCCCCCCTTCATCTGAGGAAAAAGAGCTGGGGTTGACTGAAGATTGTACTCCAACTGGTGACAAGCCGACACCATAATCTTGACCATAAAGGGGCTGGTGTACCCTTGGTTCGTCGTCGCTCAGATTTTGAATCGTGTCATCTCTTACCGACTGCTCCTCCAATCTGTGAGCATCACAATCCTTGTCGTCAAGCTCCGCCTCGCCTTCCCATTCATCGTCTGGCATTGAAACTTCAATTCCATCAGAATAGCACGGGAGCTCATCCACTGGGCAAATCTGAACCTTCATGTGCCCAGGCAAACTCGGGCAACCAGCAGCATGCTTTGTGTATTTTGTTGAAAAGTAGTTCACTCTGATGTTGAAACTAGTTTCCAGGGAAAGAATGCGTAAGTTCCGGGCAGACCAACCTCAACTCTAACAACTGGCACAGTCCGAAACAGGTAAATAAACGAGTGGAAGAAAAAGGGAAAGCCGGTAAATACCTTTGCCAGGATGGGAGATTAAGCATGGTGTACGCCAGTTTAATCTTGTTGCCAATCCCGGACAAGGATTTGAATTCCGAAGCTGCCTTCCTTACGGCCAAGGATTCCCTCGGATGCTGCCAGGCCCATTCGAACTGTGGTTTTCGAGATCGAATAAAAAAGCATCAGGCAAGAACACGATACCGACCCATACGGCGACTACAGCTAGAGCTCCATTCAAACGCAAGACCACAACAGCAAAATCAAACCTTTCGGCAATTACACTTCAAAAGTGCACGAAAACTATAAACTGAAAACCCAATCGAAGTAACCATCATGAGAAGCAACAGAGCGAACTGAGACTCTGAAATTGTTTAACTTTTTGAAAGTCTAGACCCGCATCTTAAGGGGATCTCTCACCTCGAAAACAATAGATAAATCGTGACACATTCGCGACGACTCAATTCATGAAAACAGTCCGAGAAAGCGATCGATTGACTCGTGCTCTGCAGAACGAACTTCGAAAAAATTGCTATTGAAATCGTTCTTTCAATTTCCGAACCTGAAGAGCGGAGACATGGGAGGGGAAGCCGTAGATGCAGAAGACCATTTCCCAAGGTCGCTTTCGCTTGGTCCTCCACGCTCCGCACATCAATTCCCCGTTGTGTTGCCTGATTCGCCGTCTAGGGTTCACCGTGAACCTGCCCAAGATAGACACAGAAATCAAGCCGCCGGTTTCAAGGTCAGCCCGCCGTCGACGAGAGATGCGCAAGAGAGCCAGACCCGTCGCCGGATCTCGATCGGCGACGGGAAGTGAACGGTGATAGGAGCCCAAAACAAGGGAGAGGAGGAGGGAGAAGAGATGGATGGTTACCCGATGTAGGTTTGACCCTTGTGGCGAGGGCTGAGGGAGACCAAGAGGTAGCACGCGAAGAACTTCCCACCCCCGTCTCCATCTCCAACTCCTCCTCCTCCTTCGATCTCCGTCGTTCTGGCGGCTAGGTTTTCCACCTCCTCCGATCGACGCTTTCTCCTCCCCATCTCTCTCTCTCTCTCTCTTTCTGTCTCTAGGCGCTTGTCTCCGTCTCTGCAATTCGACCGTTGAACATACGCGAAGAAAAAGGGGAAAAATCCAAGGGGCATGATTTGTAAATATACTTTGAAAATGGGGTTAAGATTTTGGGCTGGACTCTTCTGTTCAAGGATTGAGAGGAACGGTTTTTTGGGCCGTTCACGGTAAGATGGAGCGGGCCCAGAAAATCTGACATATAATATATGTAAGGTTGTCTTTGATTTAAGCTCATTTAGTGAAAAATTAACTCGAAAAAAACATTTTCCTCATTTTTCAACATTTAGAATGTTTATGGAAAAATGGATCAATGAAAACCTTCATGAAACAACTGAAAATCTGCGATGGCTTCCTCTTTTAAACATCAAGGATCATTTTCTACGTTACAATTTTTACTCCCACCAACACTGGATCATCTCCTATAGTTGGACCGAGATGTCCCCCTAAAGGGCTTGAGGCCATGGATGGTCGGACTTGGGATCCCTCAAAATAGGTCCCACGAGACCTAAAACACGGTCCCAAGATGTCGAGCACTCGGACTCGGGTGCTCTCGTCGACGGGACACAGGGCACCTGATACCCTGATGCCAGGTCCGAGGTCCCCAAGCAATACTCAATTGTGTTTGGGCAATACTTATTAGACAAAAATGCAAGCATTACTCAAGTAACCTTGCCGGATATGACTTGGCATCCTCACCGTGCCAGTTAGGAGCCACATTAACCTCAACTAAAACTTACACAAGAACACTAAAAATATGGAAAAATTGTCCAAAAAATCCGAGACTTATTGCACTTTTACCAATTTAGTCCCAAACTTTTTAATTTTGTCAATTTAGTCATAAACTTTTTCACTTTATGCCAATTGAGTCTATTCGACCAATTTTGACAGAAATTTAATAATGTGAATGCTAGCCATACTACGTGGCACGGTCGACGTTTACGTGGACAAAATTTATTAATTTATTAATATTTTTCTCTAATTATTTAATTATTTAATTATTTAATTATTTTTATTTTTATTTTGCCCTATTCTTCCCCCTAGCGGGTCACCTAGCCTCTAGCAACCAGCTAGAGGCTATGACCATTGATGGTCGGCCTCAGGTGAGGTCGCCCTCGCTGGCCTTCGGCGTGGGTGACCCTTGCTAGCTTCGGGTGAGGCTCAACCTCGCCAGATTTGACAGGGGCAAGCCTCATTCGAGGTCGACAAGGCTAACTCTTGTTGTTCATAGCCTTTGGCCGGTCATTGGAGTCTAGGCTATTGACTAGAGGAAGAAAAGGAAAAAAAAAACAAAAAAAAATATTAATAAATTAATAGATTTTGTTCACATCAACGCCAACTGTGCCATGTCCGTAAATTTCAATTAAAATTGGCCGAATTGACAAAAGTCTAATAAGTTTAGGACTTTCTAGACAATTTTCTTCTAAAAATATTCAACAAAATTTTAAAAAAAGGAAATTGTAACGCCCAAGAATTTCTCTAATTCTTTGACTCACCTTGTTAACCCCGCCAACATAAGCTCTGATATTAATACTTGTAATACCCATGAATTCACTCATTACTTGTGTTAATCTCAATTTCACCAATTAATATTGCATTCTCTACTTTTGGGAATGTAAGTTTACATCCCATCTAGCAAAGGAAATTTGTTAAAAAGCCCTTCGAGAAAAATCCCTATAGTCCTAGCTTTCGGCCACTAAACCAACTCACCAAAGGCACCCCTCCGTCCAAGTCGGCCACCGCCTCCTGCGCATGTGACCACTATCGATGCCGGATCATTGCCAATCTCCCCTACCAGCAACCCCTTTGGTTCCATACCCACCACACCTGGGAAAAGTGCCAAAAAAGTCCTAAACCTTTTGGGTTTGTGCCGATTTAGTCCTAAACCTTTTTTTGGTGCCGATTTAGTCCTAAACCTTTTTACGTTGTGCCAATTCAGTCCTTTCCGGCCAATTTTGGCCGGATTTTCTATTTGACGACTGGCCGGCTGACATGGCCCGATCGGCGCCGCGTGTACAAATTTTAATAATATTTTAATATTTTTGAATATTTTTTTTAAATTTTAAATTTTATTTTTATTCTTTTTATTTTTATTCTTTTCTTTTTTCTTTTTTCTTTTTCTTCTCATCTTCTTCCTCCAGCCGGTCGCCGGAGCTCGGCGACCGGCCGAGGCGACGGCCGGCGAGGTCGACCTCGCCGGCCACCTCGCCGGGCCGCGAGGGCGGCCTCGGGTGGCGAGGCTCGCCCTCTCCGGATATGGCGAGGGTCGAGCCTCGCTCATGGCCGGCGAGGCTCGAGCCCCGCCAGCTCGGCGCGAGGCCAGCTGGACTGCTCCCCGGCTCCGTTCTCCGATCCCAATCTCGCCCTAGAAATTTCCTCCCTCCTCCGCTCGTCGTCGTCGTCGTCTCTAGGGTTTACGGGAGCTCGGGGTTTCTTCGGTCGCGCGGCTCCGGCCCTGGATTTTCACTGTTTCTCCGCGGCGGCGATCCGTCGGGGGTGGGGCTTTTGTGATTCCCGGGGTTCTCCGAGGCGGGGCCTCGCCCTCGCCGGCCATGGGCGAGGCTCGACCCTCGCCCGATCCGGCGGGGCGAGCCTCGCCACCCGAGCCGCGAGGGCGGCCTCGCGCCGGCCGGGCGAGGCTCGCCCTCGCCGGATCTGGCGAGGTCGAGCCTCGCCGGCCATGGGCGAGGCCTCGCGGCTGGGTGGCGAGGCTCGCCCTCGCCGGATCTCGGCGAGGGTCGAGCCTCGCCGGCCATGGGCGAGGCTCGATCCTCGCCCGCATCCGGCGAGGGCGAGCCTCGCCCGCTCGGGCGCGAGGCCGCCCTCGCGGCCACGGCGAGGTGGCCGGCGAGGTAGACCTCGCCGGCCGTCGCCTGCGGCCGGTCGCCGAGCTCCGGCGGCCGGCTGGAGGAAGAATATGAGAAGAAAAAAAGAAAAAAAAAAAAAAAAAAAAAAAAGAAAAGAATAAAAATAAAAATAAAAATAAAAAATATTCAAAAATATTAAAATATCATTAAAAATTGTACACGCGTAGCGCCGATCAAAAGCCACGTCAGCCGGCCGGCAAATCCCGTCCAGCAAAATCCGGTAAAATTGGCCGGAAAGGACTAAATTGGCACAACGTAAAAAGGTTTAGGACTAAATCGGCACCAAAAAAAAAGCAGGACTAAATCTTAAGACAAACCCAAAAGGTTTAGGACTTTTTTGGCACTTTTCCCACCACACCTTGAGGTAATGCCACCATCGATGCGACCCATCAATGAAGCACCACCAGCGACATCGGGTTCAACAATATCGCCACAGTAACAAATTATTTTTCTTATTTAGATCGATGGATTATCAAATGACGTGACAAGCTACGGTCGGCAATTTAAGCGATTGATTTTGCGTCGGGTCTCGGTATCTCTAGCCCTGCGATCATCACCATCCGTATGTGTCATGCCAGATCCAGCTAGACATATATAGTGTCGACCATGTTGATCTTGTTTTACCAACAAATGAAATGATACTTCCTCGTTTCCCCTCTACTCTATTACAATCGCATCGCAACCTTATTGACGTCGCCGCAACCACGAAACCTTGCTAGTAACCAACACGGTCGTCCTTGTCGTCGGCGGCGGCGAACAAGTCCCGGCACAGCTCGCGGTAGAATCGAGAGACCAAGTCGACGAAAACCGGGCACGTGAGGTTCTTCCAGCAGAGGAGGAGCTCCTCCACGTCCATGAGATCCCTCACTTTCCCTTCTTCCACCATCATTTCCACCAAGTAGTTCTCGAAGCTCCTGCACGCATCCTCCACTTCGTCAACGCCGCCGTCGCTGTCCCAGCCCCTCCTCTTCAAAGACTTGGAGGGAGCGCTGCCGATTGCTGAAGGCGCTGCCGGCGTGATCGGCGAGGGAAACAGCAGCCTCTCGCGTCCGGAATACGAAGTAGCCGACCCGGAGAGCACCTTCCCGATCTTGCTGCCGCCCGTGGCCTTGCCCTCTCCGAGCCTGCCCCTCGCGCTCATCTTCTTCTTCAGGGATCGGACGACCGAAACGAAGGCGGAGACGGGTAGGAGCCTTTTGAGCGGGGAGGCTCGCCCCGACGCTGTTGTCGTGTAGCGTGGCGAGGACCCTCGCGCCCTTCTTATGGTGAGCTTCTTCTTGAGCCGGAAGACGAGGAGGAGCTTCCTGCATGGACGGAGAAGCTTAGATCCCAAGGCAAAGCCGACGCGTGCATTGGGTTTCATCTACTTTGGTAATGATTGAGGTTGATGAGGCAATGATGGGGAGACGGTGAATGCGTTCGCGGGTGCTTCGACTTCAAGAAACGAAGTGGACAGGACCTTTGATTGGAAGAAGCTGGTGGGAGTGCTGTTTCGACCAACTTTGGTTATGTGAAAGTTTAAAAAATACAGAGAGAAGTTCGTGGGTGTGTAGGGTTTCTGGTGGCGTCTATATAACAGGAGATACGCTGAGTTGACCGACTGGGTTGGTTGGATTTTGGAGTGCATTTCACGTCTTCGAGTCAGAGGAGAGGAATGCCATGACATGCTTCCATGTTTCTGTTCTATATCTCATGAGAGGATGACATGTTGGGGTTCTTGGAAACTGATTTATATTGTATGTCGCGTTCTCTTGTCGGACTTTGGATATGGCCCGCTTATTTAAGTCTTCGTTCGTGCTTTCATCATTTGGAAATCGAAGGGAAGAGATTATTATGATTTGATAATTGCTCGCATTTCAACGTATTGGGGACTTAAATCCACTTACACTCCGTGCAATCGAAGATGCGTGTACTAGTACTACATGTCTTGATCGTAAATACACGATGATCATAGCTGCCAGTGGGGATCTAGAAACTATTTTGCTGGTGTAATAATTTGTTCACTGTTCAATTTTCTATGCAAAAGAGGTAAAAAAGCGAAGAGGGGGACAACTAAAGCAACTATCTCGCTAGACGAGACTATATAGGCCGTCTCGCGTAAATGAATGTTTAGTTTGAGTTATAATTATTGCATACAAGCATGGGCTCAGTATGTTTGAGGACGGCTATACCAGAAGATGGCGAGCTTGTTACCACAGCCCTACCAAGACGCGAGAGGTCGGCCATTTGAGTTAGATGCACGCAAACACAATCTGGCCCGAAGCCCTTCAACACAGACACAATGGACAAGACCCCTTTTCAGACATAACCTTAGAAATTTAATGATGCTCTTGAACATAAAAAGGGAGCCAGGTTTTGCAAGAAAGAAAGAGCAGCAATACACCCACCACGAGAGCAATCCCTAAGAACTTAATCTCACATGACCGGTGCTAATACAAAGATGTCATTATGAATAACCTTGTATATTAGCAGGCATCACCTGATTATTTTTGCATCAGACACTCGAAATATGTATTATTTGCATCAAGCTAAACGTTTATATGAAACTTATTTAAGCTACAAGGTTAATACTTTTGATCTTTGCAGGGTGGATACAGTCCTAAATTGCTGACATTTTGATACAAATTACCATCTTTAGATGCTCATGAGAGAGGGCAGATTTCAGTTTCTTCTGTTTTGAATCCTGTGGCCCTTTTTATTCCTCAAGCTGCTGATGAAACTAGATCCGCCAATCCGGGGGGCGTTTCTTGATATCTCAAAGGGTGCCTGAAACCCGATGTTCTCAACTTCTCCGACTGTCCTGGACAGCCTCCGCTTGCTCACCTCCTCCAGCAATGAGAGGTGAAGTAACTGGCTATGAACATCTACCAGAGACCTATTCCGTGAAAGTCTGTGGCTGGCCATCCTCCGGTTAATGACGGAGGAAGAATATCTATCTGACCCTGTCAGGACCTGGCATTGCAAGGTCTGACTCCTATCCTTGAATTGCCTTGGCCTTTGGTAGTCGTCGGCGCAAAACCTCGTATGTTTGTTGCTTCTGCTGATAAGGTGTTGATCTGGGTTTGAAGGACCGGGGTTCACTTCTTGATCTTCCGGGCAGAAGTAACTTGTGTGGGAATATGTGCCAGAATGTATGGAGCTTGGAGAGCTCATATCATCTGGCACATCTGCAAAACGGGGCTAATCTTCATGAAAATTGAGGTTGCATTTATTTCAGGTAGAATTATACAGATCTGGCAAATAATATGCAGTTAAGAAGCGATGACGTTCCCAAGAAAATGAGCATTCTCTATCCTTGTTCATTCATTTCCATGATTTGTTGATTGATGGAATAAAACTGCATGAAGTATCATAGATATATTCACTAAACAAAGTTGTCTTTTGTTGTTGGCGTGTTAGACTCTAGATCAGCTTTTTGGCTACCTTGTGTTGTATCAAAATCTTAATGAGCGAAAAGAGAACAAAGCTATACCCTGGAGACAACCGTAGTCGGACGCGATTTCATTTGCCCTGTGGGCCGTAAAGCCCGATGATGATGCCTGGGATGACGAACCTGAAGAGAATGAGAGGTCAGGTAGAGGAAAGCCGTCGTCATTCTCCTGATAGTAGTCTGGCATGTTCTGTTTCGTCCAGTTAGGTACTAAAGCAGAGATTTCTCCGCCAATCATGTCGGCTATCTCCTCTGCTTCCAAGTCCACGATCTCAAGTTCCTTGACCATTTCCTTCGCGACATCAATTGGGGTGTCATTTAGAATGTCAAAAGGAAAATAGACATTTCTCGCTGAACCTGCATGGGTAATGGGAAGGAAATGAAGACAACCTTCATTAGTTTCATCACTCTGGAAGATCTGAGAAGATAAGTCTGGCCAGAAATTTCTATGGTCTCTAATTTAACGAGTTCTGAGAATTATATGCGTTCAGACATTCCCTTCAACTTCTATTTAGGGCAATATATAACTAGTTTGAGGCATCGATTTTTTGCAAATGGTACCGGATAATAATCCACAATCTGCATGCATTCTTCTTAACTAATTTACAAAACTTAGTACTGATGCATCAGAGAAATTGTGTACAGTGATTCTGTGCTCTCAATAGTTCTAATGGATTGCAGGAAGATACTTGGGATTCAAACCATTTCTATCAGCAATCTGAACTTTCAGAAAAATGGTGTCACCCTCAGGATTCAGCTTTCCCGTAATCATCATGTCGGTCCTGAGTGGATTATCCCTTGCACGCAGATTATCTACATCTCTCCCATTCAAGAATGGCTCCAGCATTTCGAACTTCAATCCTGGGAGGCGGTCATCTTCATCACTTAGAAGAAATGGGTCGTGTAGCAACTCCCTTGCTGATACTCTACATGAGACGTTTGCTAAGCATTTTCCGATAAATTTCCGAGCTTTTGAGTCTTTGATACGGTGGAATGCTTCTGGCAACTTTCCCTGAGTAGAGAAGAGTGGCACGCTCATAAGGCGTAAATCTGTTACTGTCAGGATAAGTAAACCATTGGGACTGGACTTTACCGACGTGACTTTCTTGTAAATTTGAGCCGGATTGGTGCATTCAATGTAAGGATACTCGCAGGTAAGCATTTCCAAGACACACATGCCGAATGAGTAGACATCAACCAGCTCATTGTAATTCTCATCGTAGAGTTCTGGTGCCATAAACTCCGGAGTGCCTGAGAGTGTGTACCGTTGGTAAGTTGACAGGTAATCAGATAACCTGAAGCATCGATGACATTACCATGCTCATCGCTGGAAATTGTTACCTATGATGCTATGAGCTGCCCGAGAACCTTGAAGGATCGCTGCAAGTCCAAGATCACCAATTTTAACTTGTCCCAGATGTCCATTAACAAAGAGGTTATCACACTTCAGATCTCTGTGGATTATTGGTGGATCGTGGCTGTGCAGATACACAAGGCCGTGAAGTATTTGAACAGCCCAATTCTTTATGGCTCGGATGTGCAATCGTCGGTATTTCTTCCTGTAACTGCATAACCAAGCAGACCTCTGTTACAAATTCACAAGCGAAAAGGCCTAAATCAGTCGATCACCAAACGGTAATCACAGATCACATCGAAAGCCTAAAGAGCTCGTAGAGTCGAGGAAATGCTTGGCGAGAAGGTTACATAGGAGAAAGATTACTTTCTGAGGGTGCCTGAAGTGAACATTTCGGTGATGAAATTGAAGGCTGTCCCATCGACGTCGACCCATGAAGTGTGGAATTTCATTATGGAGTCATGATTGAGGGTGCTGAGGAGGTGAACCTCCGAGATCAGACGCTGCAATTCGTCCGGAGACTGAAACGAATCGTTCAGCTTCACTTGGTTCCACGCCACCTCTATTCCAAGGACCTCATCGATCGCCTTGTAAACTGTCTTGGTCGACCCTTTGCCCAGAATTTCTTCAAACTGCTCGCAGAGATGGAGGAAAGGAATGAGAACGGCTAATGAAGAAAAATGAAGACACAAGAACAAGATAAGGATCGATCTGGCTATAGTTGCCACCAAACGACCGTATAGCAAAGACACTTGCGGGAAAAAGGCAAGGTGGAGAATCGAGGCCAATCTAGTTCTCCAACGAGCTAGGACAAGACTCGAGGCTATCGATGCGATTTCATCATCAGTTAGATGCATTCACAACAATCAGAGGAACTCCTGTATAAACAGAGGTTCTTTGAATGCTCCTTTTGCCTGCCAATTACTAGCTCAGGATCAAACAAACCATACAAACATTCAAACAATCCTGTATAAACAGAGGTTCTTTGAATGCTCCTTTTGCCTGCCAATTACTAGCTCAGGAACAAACAAACCATACAAACATTCAAACAATCCTGTATAAACAGAGGTTCTTGAATGCTCCTTTTGCCTGCCAATTACTAGCTCAGGAACAAACAAACCATACAAACATTCAAACAAAGGTTCGAGCATGGAACTTTGTACACAGCTCATCCTAGAACCCAAACAAAGATACGGGGAGAGCTCCTTCACCAACGCAGCATACATCTCGAACCGAACCGACTAATGATTACGTGAAGTCATTAGCTTTTGCAAGATAAACAAACCCGCGAACCGAACTATAAAGTATTGAGATGGTGTCTGATGGGAGGTGGACTGGTATTTAATAAACAATCAACGACCGAATCGAATACCAACAAGAAAAACAGTATCGCCGGCTCGCATACCCGAGCATACCGACCGGTGGGATCGGTCTCAACACAGTATCCAGGCTCGACCCGCGCCGCCGCCGCCGCCACCGACCCTGCTTGTATTCTGTACATGTCGAGAGCAATCTGGACCGGCTTTGCCCCAGAAACTTTATCAGGAGAGACACAGACGATCCCCCTAAGGACATTATCCACGCAGAAGAACCGAAAGGCGGCGAATCAGAAGACAAAGCTTTCGAGCAGTCAAACGAAATGACGAGGTGGGTTCGGGCTGCGCTGATGAAGATGCCACGTGATCGTTACATGTCGGGCAACTTTGGCCACAGCTAGGGAGGGGGAAGTGGGGGAATATCGGGCGCTATACTAAGGGACGGATTTGACTTGAAAGTGAAAGGTTTCGGACGGATGTGGCTGTCGTGACGTGTGGCAAATATTCAGTGCTGCAGAGAGTTTCCTGCTCCTCTGCTCCTCTCAACCTTTGTGGGCTGCCCGAAGCGACTGCACTTTGGCAACAAGCTCGCGTGCTCCGACCTGCCTCCGTGTCGCGTGCAGCCGACACGTGGGAATTCGAGCGCTCTCGTCCTATGTGCGGTTGCGTAGGCGTTCTTGGGAATTTGCATAATCGGCTGAGCAGGGCCTGACAGAGGTGAATTGCGATGCCCAGGCCCGCCCAATTTTTACGCTCTGGGGGTCAACCGGGCCTGAGGGAGCCTGGGCAAACCCAATGCGCCGCCTAAAGTATCACAAAATCGAAACTTTTAGGGAGATTGACACAAATTGACCCCAAATCAGGATTTAATATACAATATGATCATTGACCTTTATTCAATATAATTCTTGAACTTTAGCTTAATGTACATTGTTCAATGTAATCTTTAAATTTTTTATACACGTTTAATTTAGTCACTGAATTATATGAAAATATTTAATATCGTTCATAATCTTGAAGTAATTGAATGAATACATTGAACATCTTCGTATAATTTAGGGATTACATTTGAACATGTACCAAAAGTCTAGGGATTACGTTAAATTAGGTTAAAGTTCAAAAACTATATTGAACAAATTAAATTTTCAAGGACAACATCACACATTGAATCGAAATTCAAAAATCATTTGTGTCATTATTTAAACTTGGGAAAAAGCCACGAAAAATCCTGAACTTTACCCAAAGTGACACATTTACCCCAAACTTTTTTTTGTGACATGAAAAACCCCAAACTTTCCAAACCGTGACACATTTACCCCATCAAGGGCATTTTTGTCTTTTTATTCTGTTTTTTCCTCTCTTTTTTTTCTTTTTCTTCCCTCCGCCGGCCATGGTGGAGCCGGCGGAGGGAAGCCGGCGTCCGGCGACCTCGCCGGCGTCGGGCGAGGATGGCCCTCGCCGGCGTCGGGCGAGGGCGGCCATCGCCGGCGACGGGCGAGGACGGCCCTCGCCGGCGTCGGGCGAGGGCGGGGACACCCTCGCCCGACGCAGCGAGGGCGGCCCTCGCCGACGGCGGCGGGGCGGGACACCCGCCGGCGTCGAGCGAGGATGCCCTCGCCCGGATCCGGGCGAGGGCGGGGACACCCTCGCCCGACGCAGCGAGGGCGGCCCCTCGCGGCGTCCGGCGAGGACGCCCTTGCCGGATCCGGCGAGGGCACCCGCCCGACGCAGCGAGGGTGGCCCTCGCCGACGCGGCGAGGGCCGCCCTAGCCGAGGCCGGCGGGGGCCGCCGCCGCCCGACGCCGCCGAGGGCCGCCCCTCGCCCGACGCCGGCGAGGGCCGCCCCGCCGCCCGATGCCGGCGGAGGGAAGAGAGAAGGAAAAAAAAATTTAAAAATTTTTAAAAAATGAAAAGACCAAAATGCCCTCTAATTTTGGGGTAAATGTGTCACATAACGAAAGTTCGGGATTTTTTGTGTCGAAAAAAAAAAGTTTGGGGTAAATGTGTCACGGTTGGCAAAGTTTGGGGTTTTTCACGTCACAAAAAAAAGTTTGGGGTAAATGTGTCACTTTGGGCAAAGTTCAGGGTTTTTCGTGGCTTTTTCCCTTTAAACTTTTAATCACACGATGCCTTAGACATAACTTGTTTATTGGTTTTCGAGCCCCTTAGTCCCTACAAATAGCGCAACATGACATGTCCGTTCATAATCCATTTCTTGATTCAGGACAGATCGGGTTCAAAAAAGGATCTTAAAGAGTCGGAATGGTCTCTTTAACGCCTTGTCTTGTTTGTTTTCTTTTCTTCGGTGTCTCCATGCTTTTTTTGATGCGGGTTGGGTTGGGTGTTAAATTATGACTCGAGTTTGAGGTTTGCAAAAAACTGGATTTTTTGAAGATTTACAAAAGTGGATAATCCCACGGCATGGGCTTTCTTGTTTTAGCCGATGAAGATAAAATAAAAGGAAGAAAAAAAGGCCACGAAGGAAGCTGCATCGTAGAACCCATGAAAACAAAAGTGGGCCCAGGTCTCCTGTTGCGTTGCCGAATTCCTTTTGGCGTGAAGACCCTACACATAGACAAAAGGAAAGGTGGGGCCCAAGTGTATAAAAGTAGAATTTTGCAGGTTTCTCTTCTCTTCCGAAAAGTTGCACACCGAAGACCTACAAAGAAAGGAGCCACACGTCCGCCGAGCTGCGAGAAGCCGCACGCCACTGAGAGAGAGAGCTAAGCTGGAGATTTTTCTTTTCTTTTGGCGTACGACTTGAACGCGATAATTTTATGCCGTGAGTTTATTCCCAAGTGAATTGTTTATTTATAAACACTTTGGGTTTGGGGTTAAATCTAGGTATGGGAAATACTTGGCGATTAAGCGATTAGAACTCGATCTTGATTATAATGGATTATTTGCACGACTCTCCCCGGACGTAGATCGATCTCGACCGAACCATGTAAATTTCTAGTGTCCTTATTTTTCTCATTTATTTCTCTGGCGATTTTGCGTTAACGTAAATTGTAAGATCCTGTCGTTTTCGCGCAATATCCCAACAATTGGTATCAGAGCTTGGGGTTGGATTTCTTGATTGTGATTTGAGGCTTTTACTTGTCTGATTATTATCTGAAAATTTTGTTATTGCAATTATGTCTGAGAGGAAATCTGAGATTGAGAAGTTTAACAGGAGCAACAACTTTGTGTTATGGAGCATCAAGATGCGAGCTTTATTGACAACACAAGGTTTGGCCAAGGCACTGGATGGTGAGGATAAGTTGCCGATTATAATGAAAGCCTCTGAGAGAGTAGAGCTAATGGAAAAGGCAAAGAACATAATCCTTTTAAATTTGACGGATGAGATCTTAATAGAGGTTATTGAGGAGAAGGATGCCGCAGCGTTATGGACAAAACTTCAAACACTCTATGTAAAGAAATGTTTGAATAATCGCTTGTATATGCTGAAGAAGATGTTTCAATTTAGATATACTAAAGATACGTTTATCAGAACCCACCTAAATGAATTTAATAAACTCATGTTGGATCTGAAGAACGTCAATAAGATACTTGATGATGAAGAGCAAGGCATGATGTTGTTAGCCTCTTTACTAGAGTCATGGGAGCACTTTACCGATTCATTGTTGCAGGGGTGTACTACTATTACCTCAAAGGAGGTAAAGTCCGCTTTATTCTCTAAGGAGTTGCAGAGAAAGTTGTGAGATAACGGTCTGGCGAAAGTAGCAGTGCAAACACTAACGATTTTGGGTAGAGAACAATATCAAGAGCCTAGTAGCAACAGAGGTAAAAACATTATCAAATTCATGCCATAGAAAGTCCACGGGACGCATGAAGTGCTTTGGGTGTCACGAGGAGGAGCACATCAGAAGAGATTATCCAAAGCGAAGTAATAAAGTTGATAAACAGAATGCCACAAGTAGTGTGGCAAACGTTGCTAAGGGGAGCACTAGTGATGCAAAAGCTGTCTTATGTGTAACTGCTACTTCGTTAGGAGACGAATGGGTGCTAGATTCAGGGTGTTCTTATCATATGACACCTCATAAGAACTGATTTATTACTTACCAAGCTGCAGATGATGGTAGGGTTCTTTTGAGGAATAGTGCAGTCTGTAAGGTTGTGGGGATAGGAACAATTCATATCCGAATGCACGATGGGGTGGTTCGCACATTGACAGACGTGAGGCATGTATCGGAGCTCAAAAAGAATCTTATTTCTCTAGGAATACTCGATGACATCGGGTGTAGGTACATCGCAGAAGGTGAAGTACTGAAGATCTCTTGAGGTGCCATGATAGTGATGAAGAGGAAGAAAGTGAATACTCTCTATCATTTACTAGAAAAGACCGTGATCGGAACCACTGTAGTTTCATCAAGTGAGTTAGACTTTAACTTGACTCAATTATGGTATATGCATTTGGGGCACATAAGTGTGGCAGGTATGACGATGCTGAGTAAAAAGGGATTGTTAAATGGTCAAAAGATAGGGAAGCTAGACTTATGTGAGCGTTGCATCTATGGGAAACAGCATCGAGTTAAGTTTACTACAGCTATTCATTCGACCAAACAACCAGTTGAATATATTCACTCAGATGTCTGGGGCCCGTCTTCGGTTCCTTCAAAAGGAGGTGCCCAATATATATTGACATTTATCGATGACTATTCAATGAAGGTATGGGTTTACTTTCTAAAGCACAAATATGAAGTATTTGATCGGTTCAAGAAATTTAAGGCATTGATTGAGAATCAGTCAAATAAGCAAATCAAGTGCCTAAGAACTGATAATGGCATGGAGTTCTGTGGTAAAATTTTTACCGAGTTCTGCAAGAAAGAATGTATTGTAAGACACCGCACAGTACTTAGGACACCATAGCAGAATGGCGTGGTAGAACGGAAGAACAAAACTTTATTTGAGCGAGCTCGATGCATGCTTTTGCATGTAGGACTTGGCAATGAATTTTGGGTCGAAACAGTGAACATGTTATGTTACCTGGTTAATCAATCTTCATCATCTACTATCGAGTGGAAGACTCCTAAGGAAGTATGGTCGGGGAAACCTGTTGATTATTCCGGATTACGTATATTCTGATGTTCTGCGTATACTTATGTGAGTGATGGTAAGCTTGAGCCGAGAGCGAAAAAGTGCATATTTCTGGGTTATGCACATGCGGTGAAAGGATACTGGCTGTGGTGCACTGATCCTAGATCACCCGATTTTCTAATCAGCAAAGATGTGATCCTCGACAAGACTGCAATGCTTTAAAAGAGGAGTT
Source organism: Eucalyptus pumila (assembly GCA_016097595.1). NCBI lineage: Eukaryota > Viridiplantae > Streptophyta > Magnoliopsida > Myrtales > Myrtaceae > Eucalyptus > Eucalyptus pumila. The sequence continues at coordinate 16,783,684 of CM027855.1, forward strand.
CTGAGACACAACCAATAGAGAAGACAAATCATGGTGTCATTCGTGAGGTGGAGTTTCAGGTGGAGACTCCGGAGACCTCGAAGGTAACTGAAGTTGAGACTGCAGATGAAGCCGCAGTTCCTGAAGTCGGTGATAGTGAATAACCAGCAAAGCCGCAGTAGACTATAGTCATAGATAGACAGAGAAGGCAAATTAAATCACCGGTACGTTATGGTTATACAAATATTACTTATGCATTAATTGTAGGTGATGAGATGAAGACAGATGAGCTTCGTCTTACTCTGAGGCGATGGCTAATCCGAAGTCGTCGCAGTGACTAGGGGCTATGAGTGAAGAGATGGAATCACTCTATCGAAATCAGACATGGGAACTTGTCAAAGTACCCAAGAGTCAAAAGATTGTCGGAAGTAAATGGGTCTTTAAACGAAAAGAGGGCATTCTCGGTGTTGAGGCATCAAGGTATAAGGCGAGACTTGTGACGAAGAGATATACATAGCATGAGAACATTGACTACAATGAGGTGTTCTCTCTTATGGTAAGACATACTTCTATTCGTGTTTTACTTGTCTTAGTTGCTTCGCAAAATCTCGAGTTAGAGCAACTAGATGTGAAATCTGCGTTTCTTTACGATGAGTTAGAGGAGTAGATTTACATGAGGCAACCAGAGGGATTTGCTATTCCGAGTAGGGAAAATCATGTTTGCTTGTTAAAGAAATCTTTGTATGGGCTAAAACAATCTCCTAGGCAATGGTATAAACGTTTTGATGGTTTCATGGCTAGTCAAGACTACACAAAAAATCAAATGGATAGTTGCGTTTACTTTAAGAGATTGGAGAATGGTTCTTTGATTTATCTACTTTTATATGTTGATGATATGCTAATAGCAGCTAAGAATATGTCTGATATTGATGTACTGAATAGGCAGTTAAATGCTAAATTTGAGATAAAAAAAATTAGGTGCTGCAAAGAAAATATTAGGTATGAAGATTTTATGTGATAGGACTACAGGAGTTTTATGTCTATCTCAAAAGAAATATATCGAAAAGATTGTGGCACATTTTAATATGCAGTCGGCTAAATGTGTAAGTACATCTTTAGCAAAGCACTTTAAACTTTCAGATAAATTATCACCGCAAACTAAGGAGAAGGAGGAGCATATGTCCATAAAATACAAGGAAGAAAAAAAGGCCACAAAGGAAGCTGCATCATAGAACCCATGAAAACAAAAGTGGGCCCAGGTCTCCTGTTGCATTGCCAAATTGCTTTTGGCGTGAAGACCTTGCACGTAGACAAAAGGAAAGGTGGAGCCCAAGCGTATAAAAGTAGAATTTTGCAGGTTTCTCTTCTCTTTCGAAAAGTCACACGCCGAAGACCTACGAAGAAAGGAGCCGCACGTCCGCCGAGTTGCGAGAAGCTGCATGCCGCCGAGAGAGAGAGCTAAGCTGGAGATTTTTCTTTTCTTTTGGTGTACTACTTGAACGTGGTAATTTTGTGCCGTGAGTTTATTTCAAAGTGAGTTGTTTATTTATAAACACTTTGAGTTTGAGGTTAAATCTAGGTGTGGGAAACACTTGAGCGATTGAGAGATTGTAAATTCTGATACTCCGATTATAGTAGATTATTTGCTGCTGGCTCTTCTTGTGGACGTAGATACCGATACTCGGACTGAACCACGTAAATTTCTGGTGTCCTTATTTTTCTTATTTATTTCTCTAGCGATTTCCCGTTGACATAAATTGCAAGATCCTATCATTTCCGCACAATATCCCAACATTGGGGACCATGACACCAGACGGTCAGTCAGCGGCTTTGACATATTCCTTGGCTCAAATCTTATCTCATGGAGTTTCTGTAAGCAACAGATGGCCACCCGATCTAGCATAGAGGCTAAATTCAAAAGCTTAGCCAACATTACTACCGAACTCATTTGGATTGAGGCTCTCCCACGCGATCTCAATGTCTCTTGGCAAGGCCCTCCAGTTCTTTGGTGTGACAACACCTCAGCCATCTATCTGATAGGGAATCCCACTTTCATGCTCGGACAAGGCACGTGGAAATTGATTACCACTTTCTGTAAGAATGGGTTGCCAAAGTACATCTACACTATCGATCAACCTATTGATATCTTCACCAAAGGGCCCTCCACAGCTCGCTTTCAACTTCTATAGTCAAAGCTTACTATGTGTTCCACCACATTAGCTTGCCGGGGGGACTGTTAAAGGAAACAATGACGTATCCTAATTCAACTACAACCTCTCCACCACTTGCTCATCAAGCAAGGTCAATTCTTTCCAAAGAGAAGAGATCACGACGACGTGTCTTGATTCAATTACAATCTCTCTACCACTATCATCCATAATCTTGAAGTAATGTAATGACTACATTGAATATCTTCATATAATTTAGGGATTACATTAAATATGTACCAAAAGTCTAGGAACTATGTTAAAATTAGATTAAAATTCAAGAACTATATTGAACAAATTAAATTTTCAAGGACAACATCACACATCAAAAAATCGAAATTCATAAACCATTTGTGTCATTATTTAAACGTTTAATCACACAATGCCTTAGACATAACTTGTTTATTGGTTTCCGAGCCCCTTAATCCCTGCAAATAGCGCAACATGACATGTCCGTTCATAATCCATTTCTTGATTCGGGACAGATCGGGTTCAAAAAAGGATTTTAAAGAGCCGGAATGGTCTCTTAACGCCTTGTCTTATTTGTTTTCTTTTCTTCGGAGTTATTCCACGAACGCCTGTCTCGGTGAAGAATAGAGCCGTTTGTTGCATCCGATGTTAGCCGTCCTTGAGTTGCGAATTATAGTACTCTCTCGAATCAATGAGGGGTTTCCTTTACACAAATAGCGTATGCTTTTACGTTATGGATTTGATTAATGGACTTGTTAAGGAGGGCAACGGTAGCAAAATCCACCGGGTAGCAAAGTCCAAGTACACGGATTACTCCACTAATATCATGGACCACAATCATAAGTACATGTTGAACGTGCTTCGTAAGAAAAATACTTAATTTCAAAATATCGAATACTTAAATTGTTGAAGAAAGTCAATCCATTGAAAATTCTCATGTGAAAGTGACAAATGCAAAGAAACCCAACCTTATTAGACATCATAATAATAATAAATAAATAAATAAATCCTCTTGCTTGCCTTGGGCTCACTGGCATCTATTTGCTCACCTTGTTGCTCACATCTGTTTGCCTCGGCTCACGTGTTTATTTTTATGATTTGTTGCTTTTATCAAGTGTGAAATTTTTATTATTATCTTATCTTATATTCATATTTGATATGGATTGGTGTTCATAGTTTAGTTATTCGATGTCATTAATTGATATATAATTTGAAATAGTATGTTTATCTTTTTAAGGAGGACAAAAAATGAAAAAAAAAATAAAAATCAATTGGTCCATGGTCGACCTTGGAATTGGATTGGACACATAGGGTCTGTTCGATTTTTGGTCATAGGCTGAACATGATCGGTTTTTTATCCAAAAAATTAAGAATCAACACTATGTGAATTGAATATTTTGATTAGGTGTTGGATTGACCCAATCCGAACCATGTTCACCTTTTAGTCTAGAGAAACAATGCAAAAGGTTTACAAAATTCAATTGCTGCGCCCAAGGTCAATGGGCAAAAGAGATAAATATTTACCCAATAGGGCCCGGCTTCCACTATACGCTTCATCAAAGATCCTCAATCGAATCTCCACAAGGACTTTTAAGAGTCGAAGGTTGGCTTTTCAAGAATACTTGCAAGCTCCCCCAAGCCACCAACCTCTAACAAATAGGTACGAAGCGTGTTAGCATTGTCCTCTGTTCACCACTTGTCCAAGTATCGATTAGGCACAAATCCCGCACGAAAGAAGAGCCCTCCCCTGAATTTGTCGAGGACGGCGACAAGAATTGCCTCCAGGGCTCACATGCATCAGGATCATCTCATCCGATGATTCTCCAAAGAGGAAGGTCGAAAGCGACGGTGGGGCCCGCTCATTTGTCGTGGGTCGAGATGCTGATTTCAAAAATGGGCCTACAATCAGGTTTTGTCGGCCAGTCAGTGTACGCTCATTCCGAGCATCGCTTGAGAAACTCCTGGACGAAAATCTCACTCCAACATCCTTAACCTTCTCCTATTGTGCTGTCCTCCTGTCAAATTCCCCGTATTCTTAGCAACAATGTTTTGTGGTCGTCAAATTCTTGCTTGTCGCATACAAAACGCTGAAGCATAAAATAAGCAAAATAGATAGTTCCGTAGCCGGAACATCTAAATAACAAACCTTTGAATCATCCAGCACATGGGGTGGCGAGAGCGATATTTGCATCCAGTTAAGGGATGGCATTGAAGTACAAAGGCAAATGAATTGCTCCTAGCATTTGAAAGTTGTCATTCCTTTCTTTTACCTAGTTGATTTTCTGCCTACATAATCATCTCTCACTCCACATTAAATTGTAAAGCGAGAGAGAAAGAAGAGGGGGGGGAAGAGGGGGAGGGAGAGGGAGTGAAAACATTTCTTGCCTAACTTCTCTACATCCCTTTCCATTCCATATAAAATTACCTGACAATAAATGTGCATATATTTATGGTCCCAATCTTCCACCCTCCTCATCAATTTTCCTACCTAATTTATCAGCCTTTTCTCTATACAAGATTAATAGTCTTCACATAACTACGTCTGTAGACCCCACTCTGCCTACTCTCTTTCTTTCCTTCCGTTTGGCCACCTGAGTCCACTATGTAGAAGTTTCCTTTACTGAGACTAATTCAATTCAGAGCAGAAAGTTCAAATAGAAAGATCTCAAATTTGGTTCTTATCTTGAGAAATTGCATTGACATTTCACATTGGTTCCTTAACTTATGCTTTAGAGAGAGAGAGAGAGAGAGAGAGAATGCTGCAGATAAACAAATTTTTCAAAAGATAAAGTTTCAGTTCTCAAAGGACATAAAAGCTGTTATTTTCCCAACACAAGACACAACATAAGTTCTCATGGCAACTCCTGAATATGCTTTGTCCAATTCTTCATATTTTCATACTGTCCAAGTGAAATCAACAGCCACCAAAAGTTGAATCTCTGTGGAGACTAACTTCAAAAGGATCTTGGCTTCAAGACGATGGTGGAGTGCTTCAATATGTGCAAGCTGAACTGGCCACCCTTCTCAGTGGTGTCGAGCTTCGATTGTCCAGGGGGCGGCAAGAGCTCGAAGTTCTGCACCAACTGGCCGATGGTGACCCCGAGGATGGGCAGGGCCAGGATGATCCCAGGGCAGCTCCTCCGGCCGACTCCGAAGGGGAGGTACCGGAAGTCGTTCCCGTTGGCCTCGACCTTCGCCTCCTCCTCCAGGAACCGCTCGGGCCGGAACTCCTCGGGCTTCTTCCAGTGGGCAGGGTTGTTGGCCAGCCACCACGCGTTGACCAGGATCTTGCTCTCGGCGGGGATGTCATAGCCCCCGAGCTTGGCGTCGTGGAGGTTCATGTGGGGCACGAGGAGCGGGATCGCCATCCGGAGCCTCAGGGTCTCCTTGATCACCGCCTGGAGGTACGGCAGCTTGTAGAGCTCGGGCTCGGTGACTGGCACGCCAGGGCCCAGGACCGCGTCGATCTCCTCCCGCAGCTTCCTCTGGATCTGGGGGTGGTTCACGAGCTCCGCGATTCCCCACTCAATCGACCAGAGTGTCGTCTCGATCGCTGCACCATGTCAACTCATCAGCATTCAATTCGACCACAAATGCACGGTCGAAAAAACAAATCGACGGCTCATTTTCTTCTACGGTACATCGACGCCCGTCAGTGCTCACCTACCACAAGAGAACTACTCCCCCTCACGCGAGCACGAACCTATGACCGACAAAAAGGACATGAACCGACGGGAAAAAAGGCACGGACTGGTGCGGTTGGTGGTGCGTCTTGGTAGGTGAGTATGACGCGGGAGAAGGTGGGTTTTTCGTGCGGGGGTTGGTCGGGCAACTTCGTTCATCAACCGTCGCGCACCCGCGCACGAAGTAGGTTTCCATCGGGTGGTTGACATTTCAACCCCCACGTTGGAACGCAAGCCACGCCAATCCTCCCCACCTTCGGGACCCCACAAACGTTTCCTTTGCTTATTCGACTCGCACACCTTCTTCAATATCGGCTTTAACTAAGCAAATCGAATGGAAATTTGGAAAAAAAGGCGCTCTCGAAGCCGAAAAGGAAAAGTTGGAATTTTCAATGCGCTAATGGGTTTTTTCCTATCATCGAAAATCGCGGCGGGCGATGGTTCATGAGTACGTCACGAGCCGGACGGGCTAAAAAGGGCCAACTTCACATTATCCTCTTGCTTATCCTCATATTAAATAAATAGCATTAAAGTAGGGGACCAGCCCACACCGCCAAATCGGGTGGCAAATGGACCGTCATCGTTATCGAGCTTTCCATCTGAATTTTTGGCCAAATAAAATAACACGATTTCGCCATCTGATCAATGTCCATCTCCCCCCGAAAATGGCTTTGCTATTTCCCCAGCCTATTTTATCGGTATTTTACCGAACTGCCCCTCTTGTCTAGCAGCAATGATAACTAGTCAAAGCCGTTGACCCGATTTTCCTCTTTTATCATGGTTTCGCTTCACCTATACACAACCATATATGGGCTCGAAAAGTGGCCCCCAACCTAACACGCGTCGCAATCTTAACGGCAAGAGAGTACATCGACATGCCACCCGGCAGCCGGCGTTACTTAAGTTTTCTACCCCACAAACATCCAAGTGGTCGGTTTGACTTCAGGGCGGCAACGACGTGTTCTACTAAACACCCCATTTCTTCCATTCCTATCCTAGCTCTCCCCTGTTTTGTCCGACGAGTTCGATTCATAGGTTTTACTCGAAATGGGCAATTGCTCATTTACTTTGTGGATCCAATTGTAAAGATTTTTTGCCAAGACGGGCTTAATTGCAGAAAGAAAAGAAGGGCAAGCAATTTTTCGAGAGGTACCCGCAACGTTGATGTTCTCGACGATGTATAGAACGTTGTCCTCGTTGATTTCGCCCTTCTGCTGCGCCTCAAGGATGTGGTCCATGGCGCACTTCAGCCCCTCGTTGTCCATCCGCTTCACGCTGGCCAGTTTCCTGCAGAAGTTCTTGACATTTTCAGTTTCGGGCCATCAAAAAGTAACTTTTTCACAAACCCCCAGAAACTCCAAAATTCAATTCGAGCACCGACGGGTTACCGGTCCGCCGTCGCTGGCGGCACTCGGCGGGACTTCCGGTTTCCACCATTCCACGTCAGCACTCAGAAAAGTCATAAATTTGCAGACAATAACTCCCACGGATTTAAATTTAATGCAGCTTTAAAGTGGGAAGCTCGATTTGCCGTTTCCAGCTCTGCCCCCCGTCACTACGTTTTGCATTCCTTATTTTCTGAACTAATTGCTAAAAAAACAGAAGAAAATAAGATTATCGTAATGGTCTACTATAGGGCATGAGCCATGTGGTTGCTTTGTCACCGATGGAGCCATCTAATCACCATCCAAGTGGGTCAACTTAGCCATCCTCTCATCTTCACGTAATAACTACGCCGACAACGGCGAAATCAAAGACAAAAAGAGATCCACGTGCACTCATCAAGGCTGAGGACAGTAGCCTGCGACCCTGGCTATTTTACGAAAATAAATATAACTTATTTTACTAAAGAAAAAACGTAAAAAAAAAAAAAAAGTAAATGAAACTAGCTATGATCTGAGGTAGTCAGACGATATGGAAGAATGAATGAATGGATGGAGGGGGACGAGATTGCTTACTTCCTCTCGTCGACGAAGTAGTCCTTGAAGAGCTGCAGCCTGCGCTCCTTGACCTCCTTGCAGATCTTCAGGTAGCCTCGCAGGAAGGGCCTCAGGATGGGGATGAAGTCGCCGTAGTTGTAGTCGAAGCTCTGCGCCAGGCGGCTCCGCTCGCCGTTGAGGGCCTTGAGCTTGACGAAGAGCGGGTCGTCCTCGCTGTCGAACCGCCGGTCGAACATGATCCGGTACATGTTGTTGTACATCATCATCTGCAGCCTGCGCCGGAGCACGATCCCCTCGCGGGCGGCGGCGGGGTTCTTCTTGACGTCCTCGACGACGGCGGCGGCCTCGGCCTCCCACCCCTCCCGGTACTGCTGCACCACCTTGTTGGTGAAGAAGGGGACCGTCATGATGCGGCGCATCTTGCGCCAGTGCTCCCCGTACACCGTGAACACCATGTCCTGCCCCTTCCCGGTGAAGATGTCGAAGACGACGTTCCGGGTGCGGGACCCGAACTCGACGCCCTGCGTGTGGAGCACCTCCTTGGAGAGGTCCGGGGACGAGACGACCACGAGGTTGCGCTGCCCCATGCGGAGGAGGAGGATGTCGCCGAACCTCTTGGCGAGGTCGGTGAGGTTGCGGTGGTTGAGGTCGTCGCCGACCTGGAGCCAGTTGCCGAAGATGGGCACGGGGAGGGGGCCCGGGGGGAGGCGGAACCGCTTGCCCCGGAGCTTTGAGACCGCGATGGCCACGATGGCGGCGGCGAAGAGGCCCAGGAGGGTCTTCTCCAGGAGGAGGAGATCCATGGCTGGCGGTGACTGCGGACAGAGGCGGAGGGTTTTTGCGGAGCGACCAGGAGGAGGAGGAGGAGGAGGAGGAGGAGGGAAGTGGCGGTGATGGTGGGGGTGGGGGTGATAGAGTTTCGGGCTTAAATAAGCGAATTGGTTTTGGCGAAAAGAAAAATAGAAAAGAAAATGAGAAAAAAGACTGGAAAATGCAAACATGGACGGACGGATCGACGGATCGTTGGATGGCGTGACGCGCGGCGGCGTTAGGTGGAACGTGCCGCGGGTTCGGCGTGGGATCAATACGTGGAAATACGGACTCCGTTAGAGGACGGGAGGGAGGGAGGGTTGACGGCGTCACTTGACGGTTTGGGGGAGGGTGCGTGTTGAAGTGGGTGTGTCAACGAACGGGGGTAGGTGAGCGTGGGGAATTCTTCTTTTTTTTCTTTTTTCTTTTTTCTTTTTAATTAGTAGTATCTTATTTATTTTATTTATTTTGGGAGTGGGTTGGTGAGGGTAAGGGACGCATCTGACTTTTGAGGAAGTAAAATGCCTTGCCTTGGCCTTGCATTCACCCCTCTCTCTCTCTCTCTCTCTCTCTCTCTCCACATGGATAGGGCAACTGCAACTTGGGTGTAAACTCTCTTATTCTAGTATCAATCTCTCTCTCTCTCTCTCTCTCCACATGGATAGTGCAACTTGGGTGTAACTCTCTAATTCTAGTATCAAATTAATTAGATTGCGTTTGATGGACAATATTTGAAATAGGATAGAATTTATTATATTCTACGTTTAGATAGGATAGACTCAGATATAAAAGGCATATTATAGACTCCGAATAAAATTATCCCATGAAATAAGTAAAATAAAAGTTGATAAAACTTCTAATATTCATAATAGTAAAGTTATTTTTCTCGAAATAAAAATTTTATTAATAAAATTGAAATCATATTTCAATATAAACAATAAATGAAAATTCAAAATAACAAGAAATAGAAAATTATTTTTTATTTATATATTCAACTTTATCTCTATCTTATAATATAAATTAAATATATAAATATACATTTATATTTATTGCATATTTTATGTATTTTTGTATTTAAGATATATTAGTATATTTTACTATTTAATAAAATTTTAGAGAATGATGGAAGAGGAAAAAATAAATAATAAATAATATAATATTAAAAAAGAGGGAAAATATAATTAAAAAATAAAAAGTAAATTAGGAAATAGTGTCGCGAAAATTTTTTACCATCTCATTTGTGAACTTTTATATTCATTTACACTGATAAACTGTTTATACTAAAAAAACGTACATGATGTGATGTAAATATATTTGACTTTACTATTGTTATTTACTAAATAATGGATATGACATAGCAAAATCTCTTAATGTCATATTCTATTACATCCAGTCCTATCTTAATTAAAAATTTAGACAATAAAACGTAATCTTAGTGTATAATGCCAAAGCATAATGCCCAAAAGAAAAAATTTGACTACATGAATTGAGAACATGGTAGTACGCCTAGATGCATACCAAAAAAGAAGAGGAAATTATTAAGAAAGTCCTAACCTACTACACCTATGCCAATTCAAACCTAAAACTCTTCAATTTGGCCAATTTATTCTTACACATTTTGATGATTTGCCAATAAAGTCCACCCAACTTATTTTGACAAGAAACCATTGACGTAAACATTGGCCGTCCTACATAACATAATCGATACTAACATGGATAGAACCCAAAAGCTTGGAAAGAGACCATATGTGTATAAAGAGCTTATAAGCCCTGTAATTAAGCGATATAAGATATTTTAACGCCCCTCTCAAACACAAGTTAGATTAGGAACAACGTGTGAAATTCGACGAACAGGGGCCGCACGCACAAAATAAACTGGGTAACGCTGGTATCATGTCAGAATAACCAAATCAAAAAACCTAACATGTCAACCAAGCCTCGAAAGGAATACCCAAAGTGGCGTTTATTTAGGAATGGAACTCCTTTACGTCACTCTCCAAGCGCTTGTCCCTCATTCTAAAAGGCCACCAGGAGATGTACCTTATATGAGGAATCTCAGATTTGGTCCGAGGCCAGTCTATTCTTGAACCCCACATATAGCAATTCCTGCTCTAATAACATTCGCAACAAATTACTTCACAAGATTTCTCCCATCCCGAGACTAGATATGTCATTTTTATTGACTGTGCTCGATCGACTCTCTACGAAAAGACAGAGCAGCTTAAAGAGAATGCAAGTTAACCCAGGCTGTGTTTGCCAGTCGAGATAAAATTTGGGATAAGATATGATTTATCATATCCTACTTTTAGTGCTCGCTCAAGACAGAATAAAGTCGAATATAAGGGGGATATAGACAAAATAAAATTATCATATAGGGGAAGTGAGATAAAGGTAGATAGGATTTCTAATATCCATAAGTAGGAAATTTATTTTTCTCAAATAAAAAACTTATTAAATTAACAAAATTGAAATTATATTTCAGTATAAATAATATTTGAATTCTAATTTAAGAAATTAAAAATAAAAAATAAAAAAATATTTTTAATTAATCTTATTTTAATTTATATATTCAACTTTAATTCTATCTTATAATAAATATTCAATCTATAAATTAAATATTTATATTTATTATATATTTTAGGTATGTTAGTACAGGTTACTATTTGATGAAATTTTATTAAAGAATGATGAAAGGGGAAAAAATAAATAATAAATAAAATAATATAAAAATAGGAAAAATAAAATAAAACTAAATTAAGAAATAGTGTTACGAGAGATTTTCACCATCTCTGTTTATGAACATTTAGGTTCATTTACAATGATATGTCGTTTATATCAAAAAAATGTACATGATATGATGTGAACATATCCGACTTTAATACTGCGATTCACCAAACAATAAATATGATATAAAAAAATCCCAGTATTTCATATCATATCATATCCAGTCCTATCCCGATTAAAAATCCGGACGACCAAACATAGCATTGAAGTCTTATGTATGAAATTTTGGGGAAATACTTTTCTGAATATGATGATCAATTGTCAACATGGGTTCAGTCAAATAGAGCGGGTCCAAGCATATATTTCATAAGAAAGACGTCCAGGAGACAGAAAAAATCTTTAAAATCAAGCTTTATAGTTAATGTTTTTCTTTTTATATGTAGCTTCTTACAGTTGTGATCTTAGACAGATGCTTCGATATTTAAATGAGGGATCGGTGGAGAGATTCAAAGGAAAATAACAAAAATTCAAAACGAATGATACTTAGGAATTTAGATTAAAGGCTTGTTCAATAAAATTGAAAAAGGAGTGCTGAAAATTTAAGTAGTGAAGTTTATATTTCAATAGTTTTAAATGATGAAAATAGAAGTAAAAAGTTATTCGAGTTGATGATAAATTATTATTAATTTCTTGACATTCATGGAATTTTCATCGTTATCGATGTGCTTTTGTGATATGATTGGTAAGATTCTAATTCCCAAGCTATTTTTTCTACTTCAAGAATTAAGTTTCCCCTTCTTTAAGTGACTAGTGATCTTTTATTAACTTAATTGAATCTTTTAAGTTTTTGTTAGTCATGATTATCACACAAGCTAAATATCATTTTTTTTCTTTTTTTGCGTCTGAAGCTGAATATCATTAAACGCTGGATTTTTTTTTTTTTTAAATACAGCACTCAGTTAGATAATCAAATAGGCTTAAAGTGTTGTATTAATTTCATTCATTAAATGCAATAAGACAAGTTAAATCAAGTTAACTTGCGTAAGAAATTTTTAGGAAGGGTATCCATTATTCGATAGTGATGAAACATTGTAGTATTTACTGTAAAAGGGTTGAATTTTGCGATTCATGACTTCCACGGAAAATTGTTGTGCTCATCAAAGTTAACATATAGCCGTACCAATAATGAGGAGAAAATGTAACTATGACCACGAGATCCGCTATCATTTTCCAATGAATAAGCCAATCAGTACGATGCAAGGCCGATTGTGTCCAAATTCTCATTTGCCAGTGATTTAAAAGAGGAAAATGAAAAACTCATTTACCTATTTAGGGTAAGAAAAACACACACATCATAGAGTCAAATTTGTGGATTTTGTTTAGGTATATGTTTGTTTTGTTTATTCTTTAGGAAAATTATCTAATCAATCCTAAATTTATCATGTGAATGTCACTTTTCAATTTTGTCAATTTAATTATAAACTTTTGAAATTCAAATGTATTCATTTCGATCAATTTTATTAGAAATAAGTAGTGTATCAGTCCAATCATCACTAGTCATTTTGCGCGGAGTGCTGCCACGTCAGCGATTCTTGGCAAAAATTGTCTTGAAGGATTATATTGAAATTTTGCGCAAATGTTATAACTAAATTAGCAAAATTGGAAAATGTGTAACTGAATTGACATCAATATTATAAATTTAAAACCGATCGGGTAAGTTTTACCTTAATATGGTTTTTTTTTTTTGTCGTAAGTTTCCCTTACTATTTAAGCTTCTACAATAATGATTTTAAAAAAATAAATCTTATGATTATGCCTTTTGCTATAGCTGAGTGTCTGTTTCAGATTAGGGTTTACTCGTGGAGAAGCAAGTACGCATTGAGTACCTTCGCTGGATTAATTACTTACGATGATTGATTTTATTACCTTGAAATTATGTCTGGAAACACATTTTATGTGAAATTAGGCATTTCAAACTTTATAATCAAATTTTCAAATATCAATGTGGTAAAGAGATAATTATAATCAAATTTTAATTTAAAACAGAAGAACTATTCTATGGCAATGGAAATAAATTAAAAAAAAAATTACTACAATGCCGAGCCAGAAATATAACCTAATGCAATAAAAAAAATTTACCTAAAGCAACAAGCGTTTTGTTACCTATGGTGGCCATTTGGCATGAAAATTAACTGAAGCCGACAAATTTTTGTCACCATAGACTTGACAATATGTCATATTTCCATCACCTATTGGCAACCCATGGCAATGAGAAATGAGTTTTGTCATCCTTGGCCAGACCATCTTATTATGTCCCTTTCGGTTTTCAAAGGTGATAAGTTTTATTGTTCGTATTCATATACATTTTGACAAAGGTGAAAGCGACGGAGTAACAGATTTAACCCTTTCTTCTCTATGGCGTCTCTCGCTCTCTTCCCCTCCCAACACCCGTCGGACAAGCTCACACCCACACACCCACCACCACATAATCCATTTCACGTCGGAGGCCGTCACAACCGTCGCCCAACCTCGAAATCCAAAGTTTGGGGTTCGCATGATGATATAAACAAGTCTTTTTACAGACCGTAGAGATGTAAAATATAGGTCTTGATTTGAAATGTAATGATAATTCTTGACTGGAGAATAAATCCGAGGATGATTCTTACAATTTCCCTTCTGTTAGTAGCGACTCTCCATGGCCAAGCATACCTCGCAGTGTCTCCCGTCCTCGGCATTTTCCATGCCCCATGTCTCTACTCGACCTAGTCAAAAAAATAGATGAAGTTGTTAATATTATTTTTTCTCGTTTTGTTTGGTGGGCAAACGGGAGCAAAAGTCGGACTTTCCATCACGTTTGGCCCATGCTCGCAGACGGTGTTTCTCTTACTCTTCGTCCAAGGAATGGAAGAGTCAATCCATCGTCCTCATGCCCACCTACCACCTCCTTTCAATTCTCGCATCGCCACCATCTCTTCGCCTCTACCAGCGAGGGCAATTCCTGTCAATTCATGCCCGGTCGTAGTCGTCGAGTCTCATTGGCCCTTCGATTTCTTAACCCCTCTCCTCTACGCTCTCGCTATCCTTCGATGCGATCTTCCATTCGTCTGATGCGGTTATTGTAATCCTGTGAAAGAGTACATCGACACTTGTATCGAATAGGATCGAGAGGGGAGGTAGGACAAATCGCACAGCCACTGGTGATGCATTCCTTGATCCTATGATGTCTCTAGTATCCAATCGAAGTTTCGACAACAGGATTTTCATACGTAAATGCACACGAATGAACAGAGCCCAATGAATATCTACGCATCTAAACGGCATATCCATTACAACATTAGGATATGCAGCGAATGAATAGAATCCGGTGAACATCAAACCGCATATCCATTGTAACATTAGGATATACAGTGAATGAATAGAATTTGGTGAATATCTACGCATCTAAGTCGCATATTGATCGTAACATTAGAATATATCATGAATAAATGGAACCCGGTGAACCGCACGATTATCATCCTCGTGATGTCATGATTGCGACATTAAAGGCTAATGAAATTGCAATATGGCGGGGGATTATACGGAGAAGGGTCGAGAAAGCTGGGGAGCGGACCGGTTCAAGGGGGGGGGGGGGAATTGCTTCACCTACCCCGATGGAAAGCGACGTAGGGAACAACCACGACTCACCAACCTACCACCAAAAAGCTAACCCCAATCTTTCATGTCATGTTCTAGCTACCCCCCCCCCCCCCCCTGATCGTCGCCTTCGTCGTGCATTCGGCCACGTCAGCGCCATCTCAATAATGTGATTTTTTCCGCACGAAGAAAAAAAGAGAAATTTCGTGACGATAAATTATTGCGAGAGGAGGGAGAAATTGTCATTGACGTCGTCCGCCCGTCTTGGTGAATTCCTTGTTTTTTACTCTTTCTTTTGACCCCTTTCCGGGCCGGACATTTACGGGAGTTCACGTCGGTTTACTTAGGTAGTGAGATCTCTTTGGGCTTTGCATTTATTTAATCGCATCGAAGAGAAAAAGTTCCGAGAGAGCAACGTGGATTTAACATCATTTACGCTTTGGATTTTTGGGATTCATCTCACGTTACCGAAAACCCAGACCCTCGTTGTCATAATCTCGGTTTAGCGAGTGCCCCCGGAGACACAGGATTAGCATATATCATATGGATTTTTGACAAAAAAAAATCAATAAATGCGTTAGAAATTGCAAAACCAACTTAATTGATTGCTTGATGAGTGCTCTTGCACCACCCTTCAACAGAATCGAAATTCAAAGCAGCCGTAAACAGGTGATCAGATGCCGCTTGTTAACAAAATCATTTTCCAAAATGGCCGGAATCTATGGCCATGGGACCATGGCCGCACGTCCATTTAGATATAAAGGCGAACCGGCCTATGCTGGTTAAGTTTCTTTTCAATACTTCGGTACATAAAATATCTTGGATGGATACTCGTTCGCAAGACCAGCTCTGATGCCGTTGCCAATGCATTGATTGCTCATTCTAATCTTTCGCAATTTGAAATGGACGCTTTGATTGCGAATTGAAGTGAAACCGCCGGGACCATACCACATAGAAAACAAATGTGCAGTTAAGTGCTATCTTTTTCTTTTTTTCTTTTTCCTTTTTTTTTTGTAGATGGGAGGAATCGGCTTGCAGCCGACGGTCGCGCCGTAATTAAGTGTTATCTTTTGTTCCTTCACTTTCGCGCTGAAAAAGCACACTTGTCCTCTCGAATTGCAATTCTTCAGCATTTTCATATGGCAATTTCACGACAGAAAGAGCTTCTCTTTTCTTTTCTTTTTTTTTTCTTTTTTTTCTCGATAGCTACTTAGTACATGAAGTGTCTTCTTAATTATACGTAATGAGGTTTCTTGAATAGCCATTTCCACAATTTGATTTGTAGTGAACATTTTCCTTCAGTGATTGCGAAATAAATTATTTTGTTGTTGGGCTTTTCTTAATCAGGTTCCATTTGTTTTGCAAGAAATGAATAATTTAAAAAATATTTTTCTAAAAATGGTTGCTTGTATTATTTAAAATAATTCATTCCTGAAAAATGTCTTTATTATAGATAACAACATATTTTTGAATATTTTTATAAATGATAAAATTATTTTTCATTCATTCTTTTTTGTAAGCAATAAAAGTAATCATTTTTAGAAAATAATTTCTAAATTATTTATTATTCGTAAAATAAATGGAGCATTAGTATCGTTTTCTTCTCCTCTCTCTCTCTACTCACTATGTCAATCCTCTCTAGAATCTTCTTAGACACCATAGTGTCTCTCTCTCTCACTAACATCATTCCTTGCTTCACTTGTTGTGTGAATCCTCTCCAGAATCTTCGCATCACTCATTTCTCTTACTGCAAAGACACCAGTTCTCTCTCTCTCTCTCTCTCTCTCTCTCTCTCTCTCCAATCAATCGCCCCTCACCTTCAATTTCGCCCCAATTTTCATCCAATTCGGGAAATCATATGGAAATCCTAAACATATTAGAGTAATACGAAGCACAAAATCATGTGTTTCAATGGAGAATGGAATTGGCTTTCCTTTCCGTAGAAAAGAGTATCTCAATTCGATTGTCGTTCAGTGGCAGCAACTTCACATGGTAGATGTTCCAGTTCGTATGTATCTTGATACCTAATAGTTGCTTTTTCTTTCTCATGCATGTGAGCGTTTGTAGGAGTGACTTAAATCTGAATGAGTGATAATTGATTTCAATCATTCAATGCATCATACTCACTCTTTGTTTTTGGCAATCATTCAATGTGTCCAAATATGATCATACGGATAAGTAGTTACCTCTCTCTCTCACCATAATTTCTCTCTTTACTCGCTATTTCAATCCTATCTAGAATCTTCCTAGACACCATTTTAGGGTCTCTCTCTCCCTAACCACATTTCTCGCTTGACTCATTGTGCCAAGCCTCTCCAAAACCTTCACATCACTCATTTCTCTTACTTCACAAACACCACTTCTCTCTCTCTCTCTCTCTCTCTCTCTCTCTCTATATATATATACCAATCTTCAATCGATCACCTCTCTTATAATTTCGCCCTACTGTTCACTCAATTCAAGAAATAAATTGGAAATCCTAAACGCATTAGAGTAAACACAAAGCACAAAATCTTGTGTTTTAATAGAGAATGGAATTGGCTTTCCTTTCCATAGAAAAGAGTATCTCCATTCTCCAAGAATTTTTGCCAAACAAATGCAAATTTACATATTCTCAATTTGATTGTCCATCAATGGCAGCCAACTTCACATGGTAGATGCTCTGATATCTATGTTTTATTTGATACCCAATAGTCCATTTTTTTTTTCTCCTACACATGAGCATTCTTACCTGTCATCTAAGCCCGAACAAGAGGCAATTGATTTCAATCATTCAATGTGTCGTGCTATTAGTTCTTTGCAATCACTCAATGCGCTGGACCATGATCATATGTCTTTCCCTGTCTGTATAAATGGGCATGTGTGGCATCCCTACCTTAACTTACTCGATGTACTGTTTGTTTTGACCTATCTTATTTCAAGTCTTATGATTTAGTCCTTTGGACATACACATGAACGCTTACCAGAAAGTTATCCATAAAACTTTTTGTGCTCTCACCCAAAAGTAATTATTATTGGAATTCTAAATACTATATGATGTTATGTCAAAAACATGTCTCTTCATTTGATTTTAGTTTTAAACATAAAATTTAAGAACACTCTTCCCGTGTTTGGCACGGAATGTTTCAATCTATTCATGCCCTCTTCCCATTCTAGAAGGCTACCAAAAGTTGCTCCTTATTCAGTTCCTCTCATTCTAGCAATCACTCCCCATGTTGGCTGGGCCTCGCCTGTGTTGGGCGACGCAACCCTTGCCCAGGCAAGGCTGTCCAGCCATGGCCTGTGACTAGTCACATGGAAGAAGAAAGGCCAAAAAAATTTTAAAAAAAAATCAGAAAAAATATTAAAATATAATTAAAAATTGTCAAAATTAGTCTAAAGAATTGAATTGGCACTACATTATAAGGTTTATAACTAAATTGTCACGGTAAAATGTTTAGAAATAAATTGACATCAATGCAAAACATTCGTAGTTTTTTAACACTTTTCCCGACCAAGTGGTCACATTTGAACTGTCGGATTTCCTTGCACATATTATGGGACTGAACTAATATAATCAAGGGTAAATGAAAGAGGTAAGAAATTATCACATTTAAAAGCTGGAGATCTTTGAAAATTTTTGAGCTAATATCTTTATTATTCTCTATGTACCAGGATAAATGCAGGAACTGGATAAAATAGGTTTTCGAATCTCGGATACAATATCTCCTAGAGATATGAGCAAGTGATTCAAACACATGATATAACATATCCTAAACCTTTGATGAAAAAAAAAAAGAGTCGAATAATATCAATGGCCAGTAACCGACGAATCTAATCGTACATTTCTGAACAATAGACAAAGTGATAATTATTAAGTGTCCGCAGAACATTAATTTTAAAATCACATGAATCTCCCATAGATTCTAAATGTAAAACATTTCTTCCCGAATATAATTTCATCTTCTGAAAAAAAGCCAAACCACATTCATTTACGTTTAATCCTTTTACGCGTGGAAACACGCATGATACGTGATGAATGCGATGTGCTCCTGAACCCTAAAACTTCTGGGGAGCTGCGAGTGCTAGCTCGTTTGGTAAAAAAAAAGAAAAAGAAAGGTGGATGAAGAGAATTTGCCAGTACCAGTTCTGTTTTTAGTAGCTATTTTTAGACAATTTGGCCACGACCAGCTTAAATAAAATAATTGCAGAACAGCGAAGTTACACATTGATTAAGTCCCAATTGATCGGATCATCTCTGTACCTGTTCCGTTTACTTTCGCATTGATCTGGGATCACGTCGACATAAACGCCTATTGATGTTGACTCTCGAGCTTGAACCGGTCTCGAGATCTAGAGACGAAAGAGTCTGAATAATCACAACGGCCAGTTTCGTTCGTCATCATGAAAGCAGACATAGAAAGAAGGTAAGTCTTCGACGTTTTTACTATCTACACGTGAATAATCGTCTTTGACTGTAGCTTGCAAGGAGAAAAAGAAAAAAAAACCCTTGCCTTTCGGAAACTCAGACGAGTACAGATGGAAGTCCACCTTCTGATGAATGGAAAGCTACTGTTCCAACACGTGATATCTGTACATCATCAATAACGTTGTCGCATTTGAAAGTAAAGCGTGTATGTAATAACACCACGCGATCCCAGAGGACAGGAGACCATGAATTGGAATCTGCTTGCGGTAGTATCATGTGCATCTCGCCTGGATGAATGGCTTCTCAACCTCTATCTCACTGCGTTTCTGGTGACGAAGTCGGTCTCTCGGTCTCTCCCTGCCCTTTCCGGTTTAGCTAGATGTTGAGTGTTTTTTTTCAGGCTATTAGAAAAATTACAAGGATCTGGGTTTGAGTTCCCATGGATAGATATCATACCGGATTTACTGCCATCTATTTCCGGAATTTGGGATCGATCTCACTTGACCAAAAACTCGAGCACTCATTATCATAATCTCATGTTAGTGATTGCCCTAGAAACATGTGTTTTGCATATTTAGTATGAATTCTCAAAGAATGGATATCTAGAAACTGCAAAAGTATTTTAATAAATAAGTATCTTTGATGCACTTGCTAACATCACCGGATCTGATTTTTACCAACGGATTAATGGCTCATTCTAATTTTTCCATGTAAATAGCATGCTTTGATTAAGCAATACTAAAGTGAAAAACCGTGACTTCGTCAGGACCATAACACATAGAATACAATGTAAATAAAGCAACCTTCAGCGAGCGATGGGAGATAGTAGATCTGATTTGGAGGTTCCATAGGAAAATTTATGCAAATCTTTCGTTTTTGAACTTTAATGTTGCAAAGTACACTTGCAATTTAAATGGGAAATAATAAGTGTTAAACTGGTATGCGCGATTAGAATGAACAAATAGTGCATTAATTAGAGGAGAGACATCAATGATGGGGCAAGTTTCGCTAGTCCAATTGGCTTAAACCTAGACATTAATGCACACTAGAAAAGAGTAGAGAGTAATTTTATTTAAGCTCCAATTCTCTCACGAAAAATGAATAATTTTAAAGATATTTTCTTAAAATCGACCATTTGTATCACTGATAAAAATGAATGAATGAAAAACATTTTCATCTTCTACAGAAATATTTAGACATATATCGTTGTCAATAGTAAAACATTTTTCATTGACTAATTATTTCAATAAACCATATTTAGAAAAAATATTTTTAAAATCATTCATTTTCCACAAAGCAAATGAGCAATAAGAACTACTTGTATACACGAAATGTCTTCTTGATGATATAGAATAATAGTTTCTTCAACGGCCATTTCCACAATTTGTTAGGTATTGAAGATTTTCGTCCAGTGATTGCGAGAGAAATTATTTCGTTATTGGACTTTTGTTATTTCAGAGTTCATTCCCCATCTTCGTTAGACCGAATAGTCACATTATGAATTATCGAATTTCTTTCTGTGTTTGAGATAAGAAATTATCACATATAAAAGCAGGAGATCTTTGAAACATTGCGAGCTCGTATCTTTGTTATTCCCAATGTACCAGGATAAATAAGGAGGTGAATAAAATGACATAGGATTCAAATCTTGGATCCAATGAATCCTAAAGATATGATCAAATTAATTATTCCCCCATATATATGCATCAACAAAAGCATGTGGTCCTAATATTATTCTACAAATGGAAGAGTTTGTGATTCAAACACGGGATTTAACGGATCTCGATTATGTCCTATTAACCGCTCGCCAATAAAATTCCTATTAAGAGTATATTCATGCCGGCTTGCGCATGGTTCAAGCAGGCTTCACTTTCGCAAATGGTTGTTTATATCTCTAAAATGTAGAGCAAGCCTTACACCATCTCCTTTTGATGAAAAAGAAGTCCAATAACATCAATGGCTAGCATCCGAATAACAGACAAAGTGAGGATTAGAAAGTGTCCATAGATTCTAAATCTAAAACATAATTTCCCTAAATTCAAGTTCATTTTCTTGGAATAAGTCAAAACCATATAATATAAATTCTTGGTTTTCCCCACTTTTAGGTGTGGAAAAACATAACTTCTGGAACACCGCGAGTGCCAGCTTGTTTGGAAGAAAAAGTGGATGAACAGAGTTGCCAATGCCGATACATTTTTAGAGTAGCTTATATTTGACAATTTGGCCACGACCAGCTTAAATAAAATAATTGCAGAACAGCGAGGTTACGTATTGATTAAGTCTAATTTGATCGGATGCGTCCGTACCTGTTCCGTTTACTTTCTCATCGATCCGGGGTCACGTCGACGTGAACATCCATTGAAAAAAGTCGACCCTCGTGCTTGAACCGGTCGTGCGACCTAGAGGCGAAATAGTATTGGATAAACATGGCTGCGAGTGGCGTTCATCATTATATGAACGGACCTTTAAAAAATGAAGAAGGGAGTCGGCTTTCTGGAGAACGAGAAACCATTTGGTCCAACACGCGATGTCCATTCATGGTCAACATCTTTTTCATATTGAAAATTGGATCGCACCTGTAACTTTCCTGATGAACTAATCTTGTGTCAGCTATAACCATTCATTTTATCCATTGCCCTACAGTGCTTGGACAAAAAACGTCATTTATAGACCATATTACCGAGAAATGAAAGACGCATCTCCATTCTCCATCACCAAGAAGCTTTATCGTCGGTGTTTGCTCCATCTTTTCGGCTATAGAAGTAACATAGACCATGCCATCCGCATGTGTCACGGACCGATCGATTCGCTCTCGATCACTCCTCGTGAGGTTCATCACGTGTCACGCCCGTGTTATGGAAACCTCTTGGACATGCTAACTTTCGGGCCGTGTCACATGCTTGCTGGTTGTGGTAGTGTTATGTGATGAAGCTCATCTACCTTGGATCAATGGCTCTTGAATGGTGTGGAGTGATGACATCTCTATAAAATTAAATCCGAACGTACCACAGCTGGGATTTCAAACTTCTCGTAGTAAAGCTCAAAGAAAATTGTCAGGATGATCCTCTGACTCGTCTCTCCCTTGCCCCTTCTGTTTTCTTTCTGCTTTCGGCCTGCCCTTTTTGGTTATAGCTATTAGAAATTGAGTTTGTTCCAGAGCTATCAGAAAAAACTACAAGAAGGACGAATCAAAAGGACAGACAAGATCTAGGTTGGCGGCTCATGGGTCCAGAGAGCCCCCCACCCATCATTCAGAATGGGCTTGTACAAAATAGTTTTCCCATGTTGGAGTGGCCCAAAGATGAAACGACTACGCACCGAGAAGAAGTTGGTCATCTTTTCCCTTTCTTTTGGCCATAAGAAGAAGTTAAAAAAGGAAGCAGCATTAAAAATAGGAACGTGTTTACTTCCCTAGATATTTCCTAGAAAAAGATAAGACACATCTTTGGCGGGTAGAACTTGCTTGTTCGTTGCCTCTTAGTGCTGAAGCGATACGTACTAGCTGATCTCCACGATCCCAATATAATAATCCACTGTAGATGCTCTCTTTAATCCTAGGCACCTCCGCTTTCCAATGTTACATCCAAGAAGTTGTTGCTTGTGTCTTGGTTTTACATTAGCCCATGAACGCGTACCTTCTGCTTCTGCCTGTTATAACAATGAATAAGGTTTTCGTCGGGCTTACCGAGCATAGTTCTTGTTCTTGTTGTAGTTTTATCAAATATTCGGAGTATATCTTGTCAGGGACGTTTGATTGCTGCTATGTGCTGTGTTTTTGGCGGCAACCGTCTTCTGGCTCATTGTTCTCGGTGTTTAAATAGTACATCGACAACTTGAATTTGGCTCAGGCAACCATCCTTTGGCTTATTGTTTTCCAGTATCTTGACTATTCAAGTTTGGCTCTCTTCAGCTTTGTGATCGATACTGAAGACACGGAGTGGTTGCATTAGGCATGGAGTTTTCAGGGAAATTTGGTGGCAGAGCGGGGTTACTTTGGCTTTCCTTCTGCATCCTTCTCGCACTTTCCCGCGCCAAGACTGAAAGTCGTGCTTCTTTCACCTACCTTCTAAAAACTAACATGAAAAACATTTAGGACTGCCCCGGGTGATATTCTAAAATCCTGTCTTGTGTTCTGCTTTTTTTGGTGGTTTCAGAGCCCCTACAGAACGTCAATTTGAGTCCGTTATGGCAGTGGAGGAGCGCCTACGAATGCTTGCAAAATGTACTCTCTGTTTTCTATTCCATGTCAAATTGCGATTACCCTCTTGATGTGTTTTTGTTGATTTGATGTGCGTGATGCGAAGTTGCGGATTGATGTGAACAGACATCGAGCAAATGTGTGGGCAAGAATCTGGATATGACGGGAAATATCCAAGTGACTGGGAGCGAACTGACGGACTATTGCAATGGATGCAAGCCGTGGACCATGGACGTGCTCAACTGCATCCATTCGGTTAAGAGGGACTTCTGGTTCAGCAACAACGCCACCATCAAGCAAATCAATGACTCCATCAACCAGGGCTGTTCCACAAAATCAGGTAAGATTTTCATGAAGAGGCGAAACAAACGCATCGAATTTCTGCTGATAATTCAGACCAAGAGACCGACAATTCACAACTTGAATTTTGCAGATATCGTCGTCCATGGCTTCCCGAAAAGCAGCAGCATGAGGAATTTCAGCAGGACTTACATGGCTTTGTTCTCGGCTTTGGTCTTGGCAATTTTCTTGTTTAGCACCTGAGGATGAGGAGGGAAAGACAAGCATGCCAGGAGTCAATAAAAACAAATTGCCCTCACACAAATAAGGAAGCCATGATACCCATTGTGTTTATATTAAAGCAAATTACAGACACACGTGATATCAAATAAACTAAAGAGAGAAATTAGATCGACGCAGCAATCTTCGTCATCCTAATTTTTGGTTTTTGTTCAAAATTGCGAGTTTACTGCTTGTATGAGTACAAAATCGAGTGCAGGTATATAGCAATTGGTAATCCTCATTGCGTGATGCTCTGCTGACTCACGATCCCAAACTAGCAGCGAAGTGCTTTTAATCACAACCGAAGTTTATTCCACTGTCCAACTCTATTGAAACTACCGTTTTGAGATGATGGATGTAACATCGGAAACCTGTATCGTTCCCGGTCGATAAGACCTTATAATGCAAACACTAGGCATCGCATCGAATAACATCGATGTCAACATGAGTCTTAGATGATCAAAATGAGGAGAAGAACGAATTCGAAAGATCGGCCAGCAAGGCAGAAACTTTGTTAACTGAATCAGAGTTTCCCTCGTCGAGCTCGAGTCTTGAGGAATAGAGACGTTTACTTCTTAGATAGCAACTAGCAGCCTAACATCCTTATACTGAAGACTCGAGAGTTACATTGGAATCGCTTGCTTTCGATGTTTAGATTTTCGATGTCGGAACAGATTTGTGGTAGGAAACTGCATTTCTCGGGCAAGTTATGGAGATTGCAGTTTCCCTATCTTTAGTGAACTCAACAAAAGGGACATCAACCTCCTGGCACCAATATGCCTCATCATCTTCTGTCATCCCAGCTTTTACGGCAAAAAAAAATGATGGAAAGATGAGCTAGTCATAATCTCAGGTTCGACCAAAAGTAAGAGACATCAACGGTTCGGATGACAGTGACACAAGTTGGCGAAAATTATGAGATCGATAACGTCGTTTTGGGTTAGGACCTCATAACGAGACTTCTATCAACCTTCACGGCGATGCTTCATCGGGAGCATCATCAAGATATGGCGTTACGAAACGTGTCTTTTCTTTCACACATTTCCCTGGATTAATTGCGCGAGAATGAGATTGAAGGCGAAGTTTATGTTAGCCTTTGTTCTTGGTTGCTACAACCATAATGATCTGGAAAGAACACGAGATTGAAGGCGAAGTTTCATTTGAACTGTTAAAAAAAAAGCTACGCTGCTTCGAAGTACCGAAACCTATGTCGAAAGACTCGAATCGCATAAGTGGAAATTACTTAGGTACTGAAAATAGATTCAATCCATTTCTCTTGACAAGCTCTAATTGCCCTTTATTGGGATTGTACTGGAAATAGTGCGACGGGGTCGTCTAGATTTGGCCGGCAATGAGGAATCTCCACCCGACTGCGAAATGAGAAGGTGAAATACGATGAGATTCATAGGTAGCGGAAACCTGAGAGAGAGGGGGACATTCACTTGAAGGCGAAAATCCTAATGCCGCACCGGGGCTCCAACCCTATGTCGACCTCAGCTTGCTTGAGGTCGGTGCATTTTATTACGAACGGCAATCGATGCAACTTGAAACTTCCAAAGTTGAGTCCTAACATCCCGTTCAAAACCGCATCGAGAACTATCGCTTTGCTCTTCGCATTCCATGGCAGATCTTGCCCGCCGTCCCTGGGAATTACGGAGCGGGTGGCTTTAGTCGCAATTTTGAGTATCGACTGGCTCCTCGGTTCCTGTAAGAACCCGGAAACCTGCGCGCGCCCTATCCTGATTTCCTCCACAGAAATTTCGGCGGTCATCTTTTCGTACGAGATGCCAATCTTCGAGTTTTTGTTGGTGAAGTTGAGACGCAGGTCGACGCCTGTGTCCAGCCGGGTCTCCGTCGACGAATTGGCAACGCGCAGGCCTGGAAAGGACAGGCTGTGGACCCGCACCTCAGGCAGGTCGGACCTGACAAACGACACGAACCAGACTCCAAGGACTAGGAGGCCTAGGATCACCGCGACCAAGCCGAGGCACGCCCAGGCGCAGCAGATGGAGCAGCAGGACCCGCCGCTTCTGCAGCACTTTCTTGACTTCTTCTTAGGGTAGGTACCCGTGACCGTAGAGGACTCGGAGACATCCGAGAAGGCGACACGCCGGGTTTCATTCTGCTTTTTACCCGCAGGGTGGCCGCCTTCGGACAGCGGCGGGGTCTCAATATCCGGCGGCATCGGACAGAGAGACTCCTAGGGACTGCTGGGGAGGAGAGGAGGTGCCTTCCAGTGCAAGATTGGAAGGCTCTCATTGGAGATCATTGGACCAAGATCCGTCAACAAAGTTCCATTGTTCTGAAACTTTCCTGAGGTGGGCCGCAAGAATAGAGAACCACTCGCTGTAAACCGTAGACCAAAACAGCTGAAATTTTGTACGATCGACATCTCGAAGCCTTTTATGGACTTACTTTTAATGTCTCCATTCACGTTGTCCTTCGTAGCGTTAGTAGATTGTTGTACTAGCTATTCTCCTTCTAATGTCCACAGTAGCAGGACTAATTGTCCTCAGATGCAATCCTTAAACAGGGCACGGACACGGATATAATCAAGACACGAGAGAACGTGGGAAATTCATTTGCGAGTCGGGTGATATGTTCAACCCGAATATCGACATAGTTAGGAGAAAACCTTCTTCTTGCGGATTAATCATTTAATCGGATTAAAATCACATGTTTTATTTATCTTTTTAAAAGAAATTCTCAAGAACACCGCTCACTACGGGTTGCGAACCCCCAAAGTAATCGGATAGACTATGGGAATTTGAGAGATGGTGACACGTGATAGACATGCCATTGGGTTGAAATCACAATCCGAAATAAGAGCAGGTCAGTAGAATCCACGACATTCCTCGACCGCTTTCCTCGCAGCATCTTGATTCTGATAACGAGCATCTCGTACACTAATTAAGCCATGAGCAATGTTCTAATACGAAAAGCGGAGATTTCTTGATTTATTCTAGAGTAAGGAAAACGATATATCTACTTTGCATAATATTTCACAAATTATACCTGGCGATTCTATTCTTTTTTTTTTTTTTCCTCAAACCCCATCTCGAATGGCATTCTTGGGGGCATTTTCATGTTCATCTTCTTCAGTGGGCCGTATTGGTTTCGACCCACTTCCCTAGCAGCATTCTTGTTTGGGCAACGGCCCATGTTTCAGTTCTCCCGGCCTGCGTGTTTGATTATTAAGCCTCTATTTGTCTTCCCGAGAAATGATGGTTCGAAAAATATTTTTATTGACAATGATTGCTCATGTCACCTATGAAGGTGAATGAATGGAAAAAAAAAAATTCATCACCCACAAAAATATTAAGACGTGAATTGTTGTCTATAATGAAAATATTTTCCATTGGCTAATTTATTTCGAGCAATACAAATGACCACTTTTAAGGAAAATGTTTTATAAATCATTTATTTTCCTAAAATCAATTGCTTGCATTGTTTAAGATAAAAAAAATTTCTGCATCACTTAAAATAAGAGAAAACTTACATGACTGTCCTTAATCCGCCATAAGATTGGTGGCCTATTTAAGGGGAAAAAAATACAAATAACAAGTAATTAAAATTTATTGTTGGGTCCACTTATCTAAGAATTTATAGCTCACATCATACTATTATTTTCACGGTAACCTAAAAATTGTCATGCTAGCAAAACCCTTAAAATAATTAGTCAGTGAATAATAATATTATCATAATCGACAACAGTCTATGCCGAAAACATTTTCGAGAATGATGAAAATATTTTCCGTTTATTCATATTTATAAACGATATAAACCATCATTCTTAGAAAAATATTCTTTAAATCGGCCTTTTTTTTCCACGGAACGGATAGCGCTTAATCTAATCGAAGAATGATCATTTTTCTTCTACCAAATGTGTGTGGGGGTGACGCGACGATGGTGAAATGGGGGAGACCGTTCTCCATTCACGTGCTCGTCGTCAGGAAAAAAAAATGGAAGAACCTGATTAGCGGTTGCAAATTACTTGTCAAAGCCGATCACCACCTAAAAGATTAAAAAAAATAAAAAATAAAAATGGGGTTTACTTGTCAAAGTCGCAGATCGCCCGGTTAAACAATGGCGAGAAGACCCCACAAAACTTGTTGCGCTCAGCAAAAGCTCCTTGGGGGACGGCATGGAAATGGCGGTATCCGACGAATTGACCTCGGCTTTGGACAATTCATTAGATTATCTCCTTCAAGTCTCCATGGTAGGTAAAGGGGCAAAAAAATTGAGATTATTGTTCGAGCACGATTGCGTCCGAGCCGCGGTGTTCGGGACCATCTTCGTGTTCGCGTTCGCGTCACGTGATCCTTGCGCGCGGTCAGCCGTAATTCCCGTGAATCATTCTTGTTACCGGCATGAGTTTGCGGTGAAGATTATGTGCAAGGTGCAACGTTTGAGGGGGAAGAAAACGATATGAATTGTGGAACAATGGAAGAATTGTTGAGTAAATGACAAAAAGTCAATCCACTGACGCCGTTGGAATGAAATGATTCATTCCACTTTGACTTTGGCCTCGCGTGAGGGTGTCCGTCCGTATTAGATTGATGAGGAGTTTGATCTTATCAATTATTGTCCTATTAATGATGACAATGGCGGCATGGGGGTCGTTGTATTATGTTGATGAGGAATTTGGCCTTAGCAATGACGTCACGAGGGGGCGTCAAACATCCAATCGCATACGGGCAAATCTTGAGATATATATATATATA
This sequence comes from Eucalyptus pumila, assembly GCA_016097595.1. Lineage (NCBI taxonomy): Eukaryota > Viridiplantae > Streptophyta > Magnoliopsida > Myrtales > Myrtaceae > Eucalyptus > Eucalyptus pumila. The sequence continues at coordinate 16,812,521 of CM027855.1, forward strand.
TATTTTTTTTTTTGTTTATTTAAATCTTAAAATTTTTAAAGTCCTTCTATTTAGATATTTTTTTTTTATGGGTCGCGGCTTTTTAATGTGATTTTCTCAACCGTTTATGTGGCTGACGAGCATCATTAATGTTGATGTCGAAATTTTTTTTCTATAATAAATGAAAATGGAAATTTTAAAGTTCTAAAAATAGAAAAAGCGACTCTGCATATTTAAAAACAAAACTAAATATGTAGAAGAAAAGTAGTTAGATCATGGGAGGACGTGGGCCAGCGGAGAGCAGGCGATGCTTGCCATTTTTTAACTTCAACGAAGCAAAGGCTCGACTCCCGTCGCCGGCCCTCGCGAGAACGTCCATTTTTGAGGTTTTTCCACCTTAAAGATAACTTTTTATGACGTGTCATCAAGATAAGATTATGTCACCATCACGGATGTATCTTTTTTTTTTTTTTTTTTGAACAATGGATGTATTTAGAAAAAGGCAAAATTCATCAAAAACATCTTTACACAACCTCTTCCACCTTACTGACCAAAAAAAAAAAACCTCTTCCACCTTCAACTTTAATAGTGATAGTGAAGTCTTTAAATGCATTTTGCATACAAATCTTAGAACATAAATACTCTAAAAATCTGTAGGACGGGAGCGTTGGATTGGTGCCAGTTCGAGGAATCCTGTTGAAAAATGTTACAAGAGTCCATTTGTTTCAATCGGGATTTTGTTAACATCTTTTTTCCTTGACACTTGCTAAACATCTAATTACCCAAAAATATATCATTTTCGAACGTGATATGTATCTTGTGTTCATGTAATCAATGCATTAATAGAATAAAAAAATATTTCTTTTAATGGATATGATTAATTTGTCTGAATAGCACTCGTTAATAATACTCTTTTAACTACCTAACTTTCTTTCAATTAAGTCAAGAGTTTGAATTACGACACATTTCACATTTTATCCAAAATTATCCCTAAAAATCATAAATTCGTGTTCCTAATAATTATCGGTTTACAATATAATGCACTAAAATAAGGCTCGCAATATTTTCACTCTCTTAGGCTATGTTTGGTAATGTTTCTATTCTTTCCAATTTCCGTTCTTTTGTTTCCTGGAACAAAAAAAGAACGAAAATCTATTTGGTAACGTCAATTGATTTTTTTATTCCCCAAAATAGAAAAGTGGCTAGGGAATAGATTTAAAATAGAAACAAGAGAAAAAAAAAATAGCTTAACCATCACCTTGGTGGCTATGATGGTTTGGGCTCTCTCCCCCTCACGAAGGGGAGGAGTTCAAATCTCCTCACGGTCGCTTGAGATCTTAAATGGGATGCCGGGAGTGGTGAGTCCTCCCGCTTACGTGTCTCCCAAGTTTAGTGGTGAGTCCTCCCGCTTACGTGTCTCCCAAGTTTACTCGCCGGCTGCCTAGGAACAATTTCTATAAATAAGTTATTTTTTCTTTTCTTTTTCTTTTTTATTTTCTTCTTCTTTGTTGTCCCTTCCCTTCATCGTTGCCCTTGCTGTTCGGCCACCGCTGCTGGCTGGCCACGCCGTCGCCGGCCGACTGCCATGCCTACCTCCCACCGCTCACCGCCCATCAATCAACCCCCTCCCTTCAGCCGCCGACCAATCGACCGCTAGCTGGCGCCGTCGTTGTTGTTGTCGCTCACCACGGCCTACTGCCAATGACCATTAAGGCCACTGCTCGCCAGCTGGTCGATAGCCGGCCACCGTCACCACCATCAACTGCCGTTACCACCGCTGGCCATCATTGTTGCCAGTTGCCGCACCCACCGTCGATGACGGTTAATGCCGCCACACGCTGGCTAGCCGACCAACCAACCGGCGCTGATGACCATTGCTGATCAATAATTGACTGTGGCGATTGGTAGCAGCGGGTGATAGTCTGTCGTTAGCGATCATTAGTGGCTGGCAGCGATGGGCGGCAATGGTGGTGGTCGACAGCAAACACCGATGGTTGGCGATGGCGGTGATAAATAAGAATAACAAAAAAATCAAAAGAAATTATACATTGTGAATCATACCAAAGGCATTTCTATTTTTTTTTATTCCAAGAATAGAAATTTTATATAATTACTAAATGCGTTCTTTTTATTGAGAAATTATTCCCATGAATAGAAATAGAAAAAAAAAACTATTTCTAAAAAGAAATTGTTTCATGGAATAGAAGCGTTACTAAACAGACCCTTATTAACCACTGGGGGTTCGCCCCAGTGGCCACCCTTCCAACATGGAAGGGGGAGGTGAGGGTTCAAATCCCTCCTACCTCGAGGGGATGGGGGTAGGGACGCGTAAGTTTCGAGTGGGTTGCGACTCCCACGCCCCGGGAGAGGGCACAAGTCTCGAGAGAGTGTAGAGTAGGAATAGAGTAGGGAGACCAAAAAAAAAAAAAAAAAAAAAAAAAAAAAATGACCCTTATTGGCTTTTGACATCCCATTTCATGTTGAATTGACTATATTATCCTTTGTAGGTCCCACTATTGATTTAAGATTATTTACTGCATTTTTCCTTTTTCTTCTTTTGTTTCAATTTTACTAGAAAAGAAACTATCCATACTTCTCTCAAACAACATTTTTAAGGTTAAATATAGGGCCTACTTTGCTTTCTTTTCTTTTCTTCTTTTTTGGTTTTTCCTTTTCTTTCTCCATTTGAAACAAAATTTGTGTACCTATTTTTAGAAAAAAATAATTATTTGGTAGATAGCCAACTAGTTATTTGACCAAAAAAAGCTAATTATTGTGTTAATGAGTTGTATATTTCTTTTTTTTTACTAGGATATAGTACACATTTCCTTTAATCATAACTTTAGCATGTGTCATTATGTTGTAATCCGTATATTTTAGCAACTTATTTTTTATTTTATTCAGTGGATCTAATAGTGAAATTTTCAATTATTTATTGTTTTTAAGTAATTTGAGTGACCCCGATCTGTTTTTTCTGTTTATAGCAACATAATAGTTAATTAAACAAGATTCGGTCTTTCTTCTTTGACGTTTAATAGAAATATTATGTCAATCACGATAATTACCTCTCATTTCGCAACCAAATAACATTTCACCCAAGTTGCATCTCAAAGTACTTTTTCAATTATGGTTTACTAAATAGTATTTGCATTTCATCAAATCCCTTTAGACTAAAGGCATTTGTATTTCCCCAAGAATATCCTTCCAAAGTCAAACCAAACGGATCCCATATTTGTGTCTCTTTGAACTTTTTATAGAGATATCATAACTTTGACTCTAAGCAAGAAGATGCATCTACACTCTACTTAAAAGATCCTCTAGTGTTGGAAAAATTACTTAGTAAAGTTTCAAATGAACTTGTTGACATGGTTTCATCATCAACAAATACATTTAAGCAAAAAATAATATTGTTTTCCATAGTGATTGCACTACAAAAAAAATAATATAATAAAAAATGAGTAAATTGCGTATGATGCATGTATTAACTATAATATCGAAGTAGATAAATTCGTAATCGTAAGGATATTCTAAAGAAATAAAGTAAATAATTCGCATACAGAATTTGATATATGATTAGTGCTTGCTTATATAACAAAAATGGAGAATAAGTTTAGAAAAAGACAAACATGAAGGAAATATTGAATGTAATTAGTATGAAAGAAGCGATCGAGATACCCAATTACAGGCAGCGCGGTTGGTGTAAGTTCTCTTCCTCATCGTCGAGGTCAAAAGTTCGAACTCTTTTGTTGCTAAAGGGTCTTAAGCGGAGGTCCTGAATTATTTGAAAGGGATGTCGGTAGTTTTGTCTTTTAGTAAATTAAAATAAAAGAAAAAAAGAAAAAGAATGCAAGATATAATTTTAAGTCGAGAGTGTAATTTGTAAAGGATAATATAATCAATTCAATATAAAATAAGGGTCTCGGGAGTCGAAAACATATCGAAAAGTAAAACAACATATGCCAATAGCACGAGCCTACAATAAAACAAGAACGTAAACCTCAAGATATATTTTGGGCCCCTCGTTGGACAAGATATCCTGCCATGGCCGAGACATATACCCCGGGATCGGTCGGGGGAGAGAGGCTGTCTGCTCGTACTGTGCAAAGAACAGCTGCGCCGTCCCCACCTTCAATGGAGAATTTAAAAGCTTCCCCAATCACCACAACCACCCTCCCACCATCGAAAGTCAAGCACCCATTTAACAACTCCCTCTATCTCCGTCGCTGGCATTAAAAAAGTTGCTCTTTCACACCCATATTCGACCATCTTACCTCACGCTGAATGGGACGTCTTTCACCACCTTCGTCGTCGTGGCCGCCGCCGCCGTCGTCATCATCATCACCATCGTCCCGCTATTCCTCAATAACTGTTGTTGCCGCTGCTGCTGCTGCTGCAGCATTGGCCTTCCTCGTGGAGACCCGGTCAGAGGATACCCATTTATCCCGTTCCCACCAAAGGTCGAATCTTTATTGTTTTTATATTGGTTTGGTTCGCTTTCGTGCTCGAGTCTTAACTTTGAAGCTATTTACCGAGTCGGACAACCACGAGAACGTGTTTTCGTCACTGGGTTGAAGAGCTTCTTATAGTTCGTGCGCAGTTTAGTGTTCCCCCACCTGCGTATTCGAAGTAAACCATTTTTAGTATTGCTCCTGACGCTATGTGTGAGGCGAAATATTCTGTTCTTGAAGGTGCTTGTTTTATAGGATATGTTTCAGTTCTTTGGCTTCAAGTTGTTGTTGTTGTTGTTGTTGTTGTTTTTTTAAATTTCCTGCCGAATCATGCTTGCTGGCGATTCGAATCTTTTGTTGGTGTTGAGCTATTTCTTTCGCCTGAGGGGTGATTTTTTTGGTTTCAGCTGGAGAAATCTTGATAGAGTAAGAGGTTTCCCTGGTGGGTGATAAAGATGCTGCATGGTTTTGGGGATTTTTGTGTCCTTCATAGAAGCAAGTCGAAAGTTCCGACTTATGGAGCGTTTCTGGCCATCTGTTTCTGTTTGCTTTCATTGCTTGCCCAAGCGCAGGATAACATTACAGACCCTGCAGAAGGTATGTGTTTGTTATTATCTGGGCGTATCTAAGCTTTACGTTTTAAGATTCTGGAACTTCTTGTTGGTCCTGGTTGGATGGAAAGGAAGTGTTTGCTTTTTTGTAGTTTTTGCATGGGTGCCTGCTGCAGCAATTAGACTATAGCGTGCTGTTAAGATTGAACTGAGGGCTTCTTGATGCTTGCTTTCAGCTGTAGTTACCTCATGTAAATGATGTTAAAAGTTGTATGTTTTGAAGTGGCTTACATTGGTGTTGCCGGTTTTCCTGTTGCAGTGAAGGCTCTGCAGGACATCAAGAAGAGTTTGATCGACCCAAACAAGAATCTGAGCAACTGGAACCGAGGAGACCCGTGTACATCCAACTGGACAGGCGTTTTGTGCTTCAACAGAACTTTGACAGATGGTTATCTGCATGTTAGCGAATTGTATGATCCATTCTTCGTTCTTCTCCTTCTTATACTTTTGTTATCAATCTCCTCAGTAAGTCCTTTTCCCTTTTCCCCTCTCTATGAGCGAGTAGCTTTCAGAGAAGCTCATCAACAGGGAAAAGAAATATACCAATGAGGACAAATGTGATAACATGATTTGGTTCAGCAGTCTTTCTCTCCATCCTTTCTTTCTCATGCAAAAGACTGGCAACAGAATCTGCGGTCCCTTAGGGTATATTATGAATCTGCCTGCAGTGCCAAGCAGAAGGAGATGTGTGAGTCTCTGTGGTATATGGTGCGTGCGCTTGTGTTGTGAGGGGGTGAGAGAAGCTCAGGGTCAAGTAAGAGGGTTCACAGATTCGTTCACCTGAGAAGGGGTCAGTTTTTTCTCATACATATAGAGGTCTGGGAGTCCCTTTAGTTATCCTAGAAATAATCTAGCCTTTTAATTGAATTTAGTGGAATCCAAAAAATTAGGCCACATGAGAGCCTGTATTGCATCCTGTCAGCACTGGTGGCAAACCTTGTTCTTCATAAGGTTAAATGCAGACCTGGATTTCCAACTTCAACAGTGGATTCTGTAATCTACTCTTAGTTTAATAGACACAACTATTTGTATTCCATAAAGATTTTTGTTTCAAACATAACTCATAATCGAAAGAGTGACTGCTGTAGTTTTGTTCCCAAGAATCTAGTTGATGCTATGTCATTATCCAAATTGTAATCTCACTTTGAGGAAATGTAGATCAGGTAAGTCGTTTGCTGAAGTTCTTTCAAAGTGCATGTTAATGTGTGCACTAATTCTTTATTTGTTTGTTTGTTTGTTTGTTTATTTATTTTTGGTGATTTGCAGGCAATTGCTTAATATGAATCTATCTGGAACATTATCACCAGAGCTCGGCCGCCTATCTAAAATGATAATACTGTGAGGCATATTTCCCTAATTATTGTTTCCACCACTATAGAATAAATGACTTATTTATAATCTCAATGGAAAATCTAAAAGCAATTTCTTACCATTTTTTTAATCTATTTTTCATCTTTTGTTGAAGGGACTTTATGTGGAACAACATAACTGGCAGTATACCAAAGGAGATAGGCAATATTACATCTTTGTTCCTCTTGTGAGTACAGAGTTTGCTTTTCCACAGAGTCTTTTAATTAAGAAGTTATTTTTCCTGTTCTCGTGTACAATTTTAATCTGTCGAAAGAAACTTATCCTTGATATTAATTGCTTCCAGGCTTCTGAATGGAAATCACTTAACAGGTCCGCTGCCTGATGAGCTGGGTTACTTTCCAAAGCTGGACAGAATTCAGATTGATCAGAACCAAATATCAGGACCAATACCTAAATCTTTTGCAAACTTAAATAAAACAAAGCACTTGTGAGTATATTTTATCAAATGTACTCTGAGAGTTGGAGCTGGTTTTTTTCATAATTGCTTTCTTTACATTTCGTTTCTCTTTTACCTTCATGAGCAGCCACATGAACAATAATTCACTGAGTGGACAGATCCCACCAGAGCTATCACGATTACCAAGTCTTGTTCACTTGTAAGTTGTTCATTCACTACAGCAAAGTCATTGTTCTGCACCATAATGAGTGTTTTTGCAGAGCTTGGTGATCTCCTACCTTTTCCGGATCTCTCTCTCTCTCTCTCTCTCTCTCTCTCTCTCCCTTACATTAACAGTTTATCTGACAAACATCTGCAGCCTGGTGGACAATAATAACTTATCCGGGTACCTTCCCCCAGAGTTCTCTGAATTGCCAAACTTACTGATACTGTAAGTTGTTTCATTTCTGGTTATTATTTATTCCATTAAAGACACAGTGAATTCAATTTTCTTTTATTCTCTTCCTTCTGGTTATCATATTGTACCTACATTGTTGTTTACTCATAATTCAGATCTCGATGACCATTCAGTTGCTAATTGTCTTCTTGCTGTAAAAGTTAGCTCTTCTATAACCACAATATAGAATGTGACTTTTGCACATATCATGAAAGAAGTGCCTTTTCACACACGCGCTAATACGGATTCATGCATTCATGCAGATAAACATATGCATGAGTGTGCGTGCGGGGCTCACACTCATGCATGCATTCATCTCTCTCTCTCTCTCTCTCTCTCTCTCTCTGACTTGTAAAGGAGATATTTACATCTATTCGCTGTAGTATTTTGTCACAAAAGTGTTCCGATACAAATTGTTTGTTTGTCAGAGTTGTACTAAAGATTTTCATTAAACTGTACCAAGACCACCTGAGATCTGAGTTGTCATTCTTGTACTAGTAAGTCAAAAATTTTCTTGAGAAGATGACATAGTTGGGTGAGATAGGTGAGATACAGTGCTAGGAAAGTATAGCTTTGGGTAGATCAATATCTGCTACACCTTTGTCAGGCTGAAAGTACAGAAAAGGGCCTGTTCATAAGGTGCATGATGAACTCATTACAACTTCTCCTCTAAACATGAAAACGTACCTCTTACTGGTATATAATTTTACAATATAAAGCCGCATGTCTTTATTGAATTTAGCAGGGGAGGGTAGGGTAGCATATCCTCGTCCTAGTCTTGTTTGCTTGCAATTGTCACGGTCAACAGATTATGCCTGTAGATCGCGGATATGAAGTCAAGTCTTGTGAGCATAGTACCAGAAGCCACTAAGGAGGCATAAAGAGGTCAAATGAATTTCTAGTCATTTTCCTTTTGCAGAATGTCAGTTACAGACAGAGAGTTGACTCTGTCGCTTAAGCTGAGTTATAAGTATTGAGCCTCTTGACTTTGCATGGAATGATGGATTTTCCAGTAATTAATCCATAAACAGGAATGAACTCTATGAACAAGTATGAGCATTTGCAAGTAATGACTTGCAACTTCTGTGGTTCTTGTACATGGTCTGCAAAAACTGGGTTTTATCCAATTCCAAATGTCAAGGTGAAGACAAAGTGGGTAGATGTTGTACTCATGGCATTTTGTGATTTCTAGTTTGTCCCATGACACTTTACCCTCATTGCTTGCAGAAAATTAATTAGGCTCTTTGATGAAATGAAAAATTGTTAGGCTTAAATCAAAGTCAACAACCATGCTGGTACAGAATCAGAAGATTTATGACGAGACATCTAACTTGCATTTTGCAGACTGCTGTCCAATTTCTTCTTTTCTAGCTTATACCTTGCTTTGCGGCATCCTGATAGCTTCTCTTACATTCTAATTGTTTTGACAGCCTTCTTGAGGCAACTGACTAGCCAAATCTTTTTTCTGTTATATGCAGTCAAGCTGATAACAACAACTTTGATGGGACTACAATTCCTCGTTCTTATGTAAACATGTCAAAATTGTTGAAGATGTAAGTTCTCTAAGTATCATACTTTAAGCTTCAGATATTGAAAATGTTGCGATATGAATCCAATTTACTGATGCTATATGATTATTCCAAGCTCTGCGAATGATTTTCAGTACGCCTAGTGCCTCTCTTTCAGTGGCATTGTATCTAATCATCAGACTAGGAAGAAACATTTGCCATCAGTAAATCTGTGGTGTGAATTAAAGACAATATAACTCATATCAGGAGGAGAGAATCACAGAAAATTTTGAGCGTGATTTTTATGTGGTAAAACAAATTAAGTGGATGAATAGATCATTCCAGATCATATAAACCTGGGTATGTAAGTTTTGAATTTGTGAAAAGTTTGTTGCTTTATGCTTGCAGAGAGCACATTTGAGTGTTACAACAGTCTATCATGAAATTGCTTCATAACCCTTTTCTTTTTCAAACCATTTCTCCATACTTGATATTACATGTAAGTTGCCTTTTAAATCACCGAAGGGATTCACATGAACATGATTAAGCGTAATTTATTGGAGATTGTTTGTACCTCAACAGAAGAATTGGGTGACAGGGGAAGAGGAAAGTGGCATTGAATGTTTACTGAGGGTGAATCTTGGACCAAAGAGTGATGTTATGTAGAGGATGGCTGAGGATATTAATTGCATGTGCTATTTGTTCTCAGCAATGGCCATCTCATTCTCCAACGTTTCCTCGTGTATCAGCCATAATATCTTAATTGTTCAAACTGTTGGCTTGTCACTAGATGCTTTCTTGTGATAATGTTCAGCACATTGGAGCATGATCTTCAAATGTTGGGGGTGCATGTTTCTACTATTTAAGAAAGGTGTACACTCTCGGTCAGTTGTGAGATAAAAGATGATGATGTTGTTTCATCTAGTTGTTCCAGCAACAACCAAGCCTTATTCCACCTCAGTGGGCTTCATTCAGTTGTTCTGTCTCTTAAAAATCATTTTGTCGTATAATCTAGTTATCCCAAGTCCCATCAGAGATTACCCACAGGGAGTAGTGTATTATGTTCAGGAATGATCTCGATGATTTTGTTGGTCCTTTCAGGAGCTTGAGAAATTGCAGCTTGCAAGGAACAATTCCTGATCTGAGCAGTATACCAGGTCTTGGTTATCTGTAAGTAATAACTATTCAACTGCTTCAATTGAATATAATGAGAAAGACCTTTTCAGCAAACTATCTGCTTTTTACAGGGACCTCAGTTCCAATAAGCTGAATGGATCCATACCAACAAATAAGCTTTCGGAGAACATCACAACCATGTAAGATCTGTTAATCATTGATGTGAAAAGCCCCTCCCCCAATCGATCTCTAATAATTTGCAGGAATTTAGTATATGATTTTTCTCATGTCCTAATGGTTTTCATTTTTTCAAATACTTGTCAGAGATCTATCAAACAATAACCTATCTGGAACTATTCCTGCCAACTTTTCAGGGCTTGTTAACCTTCAGAGATTGTAAGCAATCTTTCAGTTTCCTCTATTAGTATGTCTTGTGACTGTGCAGATGCGGTTATCAACTGAACAAAGGCCTTCTGTTCTTTCTATTTCCCCCCAATGTTGCATCCAGCAATTCAGTAAATTTAACTGTTTTCCTATAATCTCACTTATATGTCAACATAAATTGTTAGTAGCATATTGTAAGTACCCATGCCAAGTTGATATATCTACCTAAATGTCAATGGCTCAATTTTATCCATAATTCACTGTGCAGGTCACTTGCAAATAATTCATTGGTTGGTTCTGTACCGTCTGATATTTGGCAAAATAGGACTGTCAACGCAACTAAAAGATTGGATGTGTAAGAATGAGAATGTGAAAATCTGTGCAACTTTGATTATTAAATGTTTCTTTCTGGAAATTGTCTGAACTTTTCAATTTTTCAGGAATTTGCAGAACAATCAATTTGTCAACATTTCAGGCAGCACCAGCCTCCCTCCAAATGTCTCTGTCTGGTTTGTTTACTCTCCAACCCATCCTAGAATTCACACATTTCCTAGTACTCTGGTTGAAATGTGTCTGCTTATTTAGAAAGTATCTGAAGTTGCTGCATTGCTCCGCAATCAGTAGCTTCAGGAAGTGGAGTTGAAGAGATAATCATCTTCCCGCTTGAGATTTTATTTTCTCTGCAGGCTTCAGGGGAACCCATTATGCGGGAACAGCAACCTTGTTCAGTTTTGTCAATCTCAAAATATTGGTGTAGATAGCTTGCAGAACGTGACATCCAAAGACTGTCCCAGTCAATCATGCCCACCCCCCTATGAATATTCAGTTTCATCCCCTGTTCCGTGTTTCTGTGCTGCACCTTTGCTAGTTGGATATCGCTTGAAAAGTCCAGGGTTATCATATTTCGATGCCTATGAGGATGATTTCGTGCAGTACCTGTCACGTGGTCTCGAATTGTATGGCTATCAAGTGCAGATTTATACCTTTTCATGGCAAGAAGGACCTCGGCTGGCGATGTACATTAAACTTTTTCCCATCTATCAAAATGAAAGCAACTCCCATCTGTTCAATGTAAGTGAGGTACGAAGAGTCAGGAGCATGTTCACAGGCTGGAGTATTCCTGACAGTGATTTATTCGGACCCTATGAACTTCTGAACTTCACTGTGTTGGAGCCTTACCAGGAAGGTCAGTTGTCAATGAACTTTTAATCAAATTCATCTGTCATTTTTTTTCTTTCCTTTCCTCTTTTAATTCACAAAGTAGAGTCTAAGAATTTGAGTTTTTTTCTTCATTCACAATCGTTGTTTTTGCACTCATATTTGTTGACGTGGTGCCCTTTCTGTTGTTGGGATAATCTCTTCATCGAGGGTCAATGTCATTAAAGGACATTGTGGGGTCTGTCATTCTTGGTGTCTTTGTATTTCAATTTTGTTGCATGCTGCATTGACATTCAATTTCAATCAAGTTGATATTTCACCAAGTGCCTTTTAGTGAGTAGTGAGATACAAGGTTTGCTACATGATGTGGAAATTTGGCATGTGCTGTTAGCTTTGCCATCATGGTTTTTGACTGATTGCTTGCAAAGCTCTCTGATGAAAGTAATCATGATGTTTGTTGTAAGGAACTATTGAAGTGCACTTACCTGAGTTAAATGGACCCAAAGGTTGGACCTTTATTGTTTACCCCTTTATGTCTCTAATTCTGGATCTTTTCAGCTAATCGCCAGTTGGAGGATTTTTGACTTTTTAATTTTTGAAGGGACACTCGGATGGTTATCTATAAAGGTGTACCTCTGAGTATATATAATCCCTGCACTAATTAATTCAGGTTTTAGCAGATATTAGGCTACTATCTTTTTTTTTTTTCTTCAATTAACTGCTTTTGGATGTATTTATTCATTTTCTTTCTCCTTAATATGATGTTTGCGTAACAAGAACCCTGTGTGTAATGTTTGCCACTATGACCCAAGTACATTTCGCATGGATTATGCTGCATGCCCAAATGTGAAGTTATATTGTGTTTTAATGTTTGATTTGTATACTGTGTCATTGTTTCTGGAACAGAGTTCCCAACTGTCTCAAAATCTGGCTTAAGCAAAGGGGCTTTGGTTGGCATAGTGGTGGGGGCCATTGCCGGGGCTGTCACACTATCTGCCATTGTTTCACTGCTCATCGTGAGGAAACATCTGAGAGACCATCCTGGCATTTCAAAGAGACGTCGATGTGAGTATAAGGAATGTTGAGGCATTATTTTTCTCATACTTTGCACCCTTCTACCAAAATCATTTGTTGGTTACATATCGATGTGGTCAGATACCTTTATCCTTGTGTCAAGAGTTGATCAATGACTGAAAAGACTATTTTCCCTTTCATTTGTTGATGCATAATAAACTATGCAATGCTATCCTGGGATAGAAGCCAACTGATGATTGCCCTACGCACTTTCATGATACCTTTTCCTCAAGTGCTCTTAGGATGGCAATAGGAGGACACTAGCAAGCTTGGGCAAGAAAGTTACTGCTTAGATCCCAGAAGAGTTTTGCTTGCCCAATTGTTTTTGACAGATTTAATAGCTATTTAATGTGGTCCACTTGTCGGATTGTTGATATTAATCTTCAGTCCATTCTTTTGTTTTCCCATTCTACTCTTTATTACATGCTGCTTGAAACATCATATGCCAATGGATGATTTTGATTAGTTGAGAGAGAGTATTTTGAGTTGCATGTTAAGAAAGGAACCCAAAAAAAAAAAAAAAATTGCATCTTCTGGACCTGAGGATCCCTTCGAGAAGTCTTCTCAAAATATTGTTGAAATTGATGTCACTATTTGCTCAACATATCTTGTGTATGGCTCCATTAACAACTGTTCTCTTTCTTCTTAAAATTAAATTGAATACATATCTTAAAGAGCTTTATAGTCTTCTTACTGAAAATTCTTATTCTCAAAGCAAATATTGAGCTGCAAATGTTCAAATTAGTTGATGAGTGTCTGTATGTTTGAGTGATATCTGTAACTCTGCTCTGTATCACCTGCAGCATCTACGTCATCCATCAAAATTGATGGTGTGAAGTGCTTTTCCTATGGAGAAATGGCTTCAGCTACAAACAATTTCAACAGCTCCACTCAAGTAGGCCAGGGAGGATACGGAAAGGTTTATCGGGGAGTTCTGGCTGATGGCACAGTTGTGGCCATAAAACGGGCACAGGAGGGGTCATTGCAGGGTGAAAAGGAATTTTTGACTGAAATTGAACTTCTTTCAAGGTTACACCATCGAAATCTCGTGTCTTTGATTGGATATTGTGATGAGGAAGGTGAACAGGTAGTTGCTAAACCTCATTTGTAAATCCTTCACCAATATAGTCTGGAAATTTCAAGCTTGCCTCAATCCAATTGCAATATATTCACTGTTTATGTTCTACTGCACTTGATGATTGCTGTACGATTATATGCAATGTAGCTCCTGATCTTGTAGTTTATATATTGGAGGTAACCTTATATGGTTTCCTAGTTTGTTCTTTCAAGCATTTCCTAGTCATTTAATGTATAAGGTGCAACATAGGAGGGCTTATGTGGTAGCATGTTTTGTTCTTATGGTATAGCTACTTACCAGGGAAGTTCTTAGCATCTTTGCATGTAATTGAAATGATTAAATCTGTCTAGATATAGTGTAATGTATAGATTCACATCACTTGAATACACTCAATAGATTGGATTGAATAAGTTGCAATTGTGAACCGGGGACTTTGAAGTACCAAAATAGGAAGTGGATCTATTTCAATTGCTATGTCAATGCAACTAACAAAATTGTCAGAAAATGGATTTAGGAGAAAATAAAAGGAAGTTTTATTTTTTGCTCTACTTTGGCTGAGAAAAAAAAATAACAGAACTTTTTGCTTTTTCTTTTATTTATTGATGGTCTGAAGCCCTAGTTCCAGAAGGAATTGAAATCCTTCTAATAGGCCATGAACTAGATCAGAATCATTCTCAACGAGTCCATAAGAAGTGATCTCATTTTTTTTCATCGGGTCCGGGAAGAGACCAAAGGTCTTGAGCGATTGATCTGGCAGAACAACTCAAAAGATATTATGCCTAGGAAAGATATCGATCTTATTAAAGAATACTCCACTTGAAACTTATTAAAAGGAGAAAATAATACTCCATTTACAATATGAACTTAGTGAAAGCGATTTATGATTGGTAGTAAAAATCCTGTCTGGGTGTTAGATGATAATGTTATAAGATACGGAATATGTTTTTTAGCTTAACACTCTTCCTCACGCAAATGCTAATATGATGAGAAAGCCTGAAGAGTACAAATGCCATAAAAGCCTGTGGTGATTGTGAAAATCCAACACATATAAAAGGGAGCTCATAAATGGGTGAAAGAAGGGTGTTAGGAATAGAACTTGAGGTCTCTAGCTCCGGTACTAATATTAATTTATGTAGGCCACCATTTACTCCAAACGTTCTAGAGTATGTATGGCATGAAATATATTTGTAGCTTTACAAGCATGAGTCGAAGTCTGCAAGAAATTATTAAGTGGAATTTTGGATGTGAACTCCAATTTCTTTCATGTCTTCCACCCTCACAGGGTCCTTGAGATATCTTCTTGATTCTCTCGGTTCTGACATTTGGGAATATCAAAAGGTTGAATTGGATAGTTTTAGTTTATTTATTGTATATCTGTTATGCAGATGTTGATATATGAATTCATGTCCAACGGAACTCTACGAGATCACATTTCTGGTACTTTCTCGTTGCCCCCTCATATGGTCTTTAATGATTATTAGCTTGTCATTTTTTTTTGGTAAAGATTATTAGCTTGTCATTCTTCTTCTTCTTTTCCTCTTTTTTCCCCTGGAGTCCATGCATGATGAAAGTCGAAACCTTATACCTAGCAAGAATACTTTGAGATATTATTTTATCCCTTTGTATCTGATGCTTAGAAGATTCTGATGAGTCAAAATTGGTTACCAATTCTCTGAAATTATGAATTTTAAAGTCTTTAAATGTTCAATTTCAGGTCGATCTAAAGAACCTCTTTCTTTTGGGATGAGAATGAGAATTGCCCTTGGTGCAGCCAAGGGCATCCTATACCTGCATACAGAAGCTGATCCTCCAATCTTCCACCGCGATATCAAGGCCAGTAACATTTTGTTGGATCCAAAGTTTACTGCGAAAGTTGCTGATTTTGGACTATCGAGACTTGCACCTGTTCCAGATATTGAAGGCGTTGTGCCAGGTCATGTGTCAACGGTGGTCAAGGGGACTCCTGTAAGACTTATTGCTCCTATATTAACAATTTGCCAAGCTTTGCTTGATTTGGCTTTTGTATGTTCTCTGATTTGTGCAAGTTCTTCTGGTGTTTGTTACGTATGTGCTAGTCAGTCTCAATTCTGCATCTGCCTTTAAAGCTACCTTGTGAGTCTCATTTGAAAAGGATATCTGCTTATTGCCATATTATTCTTTTTGGTGCAAATCGTCTGAATTTCATTTTGAAAAAAATTCACTCCTAATAATTACCTTGTTAGTTAGCAAAGAGTAGTAGGACTTACCTGAGGAATATATTCAAGAGAAAATTGGAGGGTCATTTCCTCTTTTTGTCAAGAGTTACTTTCAATCAAAAATTGTGTTTGAACTTCAGATACTGTACTGTTCAATTGTTTTTACTTGAATACACTATTGATAATCTGTTAACAAAGTGTTAGCAAGTCCTACCCAAAAGCTTTAGGGCATGTCTGAATAGATCTTTACCTTTTCCTTTTTGCATAACCTAAATTTTGTGACAGGCATTTTGAATTCTTTAACCTGGAACACCCAAAACTTTCACAGCATATAAATGTTGACATGTAGATTCTCATATAAATTTTTCAAATTATTTTGGCGAGAAAGCAAAGAAGTATTTTTGTGCTTTTTCTTAATTGTAAACAAGCAGGCCTGCTATTAGGTGGTGGTTGACATGTTTATAAGGCCATTGTAAACCCAAATAAACAAGTGATGTGGGATACTTCAAACTCCCTCTTACATGTAGATCAGATTGAGAACAATATGTGATATGTGCAGTTCATGGACGGGAAGCCTCACACTCGAAATAAAGCTCAAATGGAAGTTGGCTTTGATACAGCGTTAACAAGTCCAAAACAAAAATTTAAGTTATTAGGTGGAAATAGGTGAATGTCTGTACAGTCATTTAAACCACATAGACAAGTTATATGGGATACTTTAGCCAAAGAGTATAACGATACAGACATTTCATGCCATGTGGCATGTCAATGAGTGCTATGTCAATTGCCATCAGTTGTTAGCAGGATCTTGGATTTCCAATTGATCCAATTGAAACCATTAAGATATGGTGACATAAAGTTTTAATGCAATTGGTTGGAGAATTCGGTTCAACCTTTTTCTCTGGACATGGATGATACGATAGTGCAGGTGATGTTTGAAGCAGGAGATACCATTGCAAAAATAACAATGTGGGAGGGCATTTAATAACTTGATTCAGCTATGCCTGAGAATAGTAGAAGAGGTCAACACCTGCTTACGTTATTTACAATATGTCACTGAGATGTCAGAGATCAAAGACAAATTATTGTGGCGAGGGTATTGGATTTAGAACTTAGACACAGCTAATAAATTGCCAGAAACAGAAGAAAACACAGTTAATATTACTGAATGTCTTTTTTACTGAGTATCAATATATCTCGGCCCAAGTGAAGAATGGCTTTTTTAAGCCAAAAAAAAAAGAAAAGTGAAGAATATTCATGCTGACGGTATCCTAAAGATCTAACTGACTTGGAATTTAGGAATTTACTTCTGGTTCGTTGTGTGGCATATATTCTTAATATCGAATTCGCTGCTGATGCATCACAAGTAAGCTATTCAATCTCCAAAAGATTTATTTGCTTGCTCTTCTTCTTTGCTTATGTACATGCTAATCTCTAAAATTAGGCTTGAGCACCGTTTTTTTTTTTTTGTTTTTAGGCTTGAGCATGGTTCACAAGATGGGAATATGAGTATCTTGTCTATGTTAAACTTTTGCAGGGTTATCTTGACCCGGAGTACTTCTTGACTCATAAATTGACAGACAAGAGTGACGTTTATAGCCTTGGTGTTGTGTTTTTGGAGCTATTGACCGGGATGCAGCCCATCTCACATGGCAAAAACATTGTTCGTGAGGTAATATCATACTGTTTTAGTTCTTTTACATGAGCCCACTAGCTATGACGTGGAAATTATCAAATAATATGGAAGGTTGCTTAGAAAGAGAGTATGTGCTCCTAGTGGTATAAAATGGCGAGTGCAAAGAATGCGCATTTTATTAGATTGGCTCTAGTGCATGAGATTTTTATCATGTATACCTGGGAGCAAACAGGTTAGCAGGACATTTGAAGGCTTTGAAGTGGGTCCTGATTGTGCTGACTTCATAATTTGTTTCCTGATCTTATGAAAGTAGCCTTATGATTATCGTGGGACTTTACGTTTTGTTGAACACAGGAAAGTACAGCCCTTGATCCTTCATAGTGTCTTGATCATTCTATGATCAAAGATTTTGGTGGAATTTTCGTACCACATGATACTTTAGTAAAGGAATGATAATACATCAGTTACACTGTATTTCTAGTGACATGTCAGTTGGCATGGCAGGTGAATGTCGCATACCAATCTGGCACCACCTTC
This sequence comes from Eucalyptus pumila, assembly GCA_016097595.1. NCBI lineage: Eukaryota > Viridiplantae > Streptophyta > Magnoliopsida > Myrtales > Myrtaceae > Eucalyptus > Eucalyptus pumila. The sequence goes on from CM027855.1 coordinate 16,830,449, forward strand.
TCTATTGTTGATGGAAGCATGGGATCTTATCCTTCAGAATGCATCGAGAAGTTCCTGATGTTGGCCCTCAAATGTTGCCAAGACGAGACAGATGCACGGCCTTCAATGGCAGATGTTATGCGCGAGCTGGAAAGCATATGGCTTATGACACCCGAGTCAGATTATAGGACAACAGAGTCCCTCTCGATCGAGGCCACAAAGAAAATGACTCCACCGTCTTCTTCTTCTGAGATAGCAAATCCTAACGTGTCATACGATGTCTCTGGCAGCGATCTCATCAGTGGAGTTACTCCAACGGTCACCCCCAGATAAAACCGTCTCGCTGCTTTTCTTCCGTTCTTTTTGTCAGGAAACCTAGGTGAAAATACCTTGATTGACCTTAGTTAGTTTGCTGATAATGTCGTTACCTTATACTCCAACCTGCCTCAGAGCAGTTGAATTAGCTTTTGTTCATTTATGCGCCAGTACATGTTGCATAGGTCATTCGCAATGCTTGTTCATCCTTAGTAATAGATGACTGGAAGTTACTGATAATAATGGTATGTTCAGATATTGTTTGATCTCTCTCTCTCTCTCTCTCTCTCTCTCTCTCTCTCTCTCTCTCTCTCTCTCTCTCTCCTTGCTTGCGTTATTGCGTGTGTGTATTAAGGTGGATATATTTGTTTCTTGACCGCTATTTTGTTTAGGTAATGCGGCTTGAGTATTGAAATACTCGTGCATAAGCTAGGGTCCAGCCAAACTGGGTTCAAATCACTCAACCGAAGCCAAGCTGATTTGAAGATGTCCTGTTTGTCGCGGTTCAATCCAAAACGATCATTTGGTTTTACATGTTCTCATGCCTAATCGAGCTTGCATCAACACTAGACTGACAACTAGCTGAATTAGCAGGCCATGTCACTTGGTGCTTGGCCTGATTGGTGATTGAATCGAAACCTTGCATTTACTATGGCAGAAGTTGCTGACAGCAAGGGTTGATCCACCTCTAGACTGTTTATATTGGCACGTCAGGACGGTTGAGATTGGAAGTCGAACCTAACTTTGTGACTCAAGCTCGTCTGCCATAAAGAACGAAATGTCGATCTTGTAGGCTCGACCAAACCTAGCTCAATATGCCCGCCCATTTAACATTGGATTTAGCAAGTTATTTTCCTCTATTTGTAGGCATATGTTATTTGGATATTGACTTCTTTTTCTTCAAGCAATCTACTCTTACTATTAAGAACTAGTCAAACGTACTTTTCCTAGACATTTGATGCTGCAGATGCTCTAAAAAAATCCCCTTTTATATCACTAGAACGTGACCCATGCCATTCCCCAGATATAATGACTTAACAAGAGAAATGAATCAATACCATATATACCTAAATTCTTTGAGAGTTAATATTAAGAAACGATCGTGTGATTTTCTTGACGAGACAAACACTGGAACCCAAGCAGATGAATGTTTTATTTATTGTTTCAGTATAGTAATAAATGACATTCTTATATGCAGCGTACCTAGTTATGCATATATTTTTCAGCAATTGGTATGTAATAGTCCGTGGGTCCAGTCGATCTTTGTGCCCGTACTCGTTTCCTTATCTTGTTTCTCCACCACGCATGCAACGTCCCAACGTTTGAAAGCCACATTCCTTACTCACTCCTTGAGCATCTTCTCAGTTTTTGCCCTCTCTTCCTCTATTGGACCGTAAGTCTCCCACAGGGATAAGCAAAAAAATGGCAGCTGCAGTCTGCTTCAACTGCGCCACGCCGGCCAGCACCAGTCTCTGGCCGCGCAAGCAATGTCTAGACAGCCGTGTCGCCTTGGAGACGATCGTCGAACAGCTTAACGTGACGAGGGTGAGCCCAGGACGAGGACGGCCTTCGAGAAGGTCTGGGGTTGGACCTGTAAGATGCAGCGGGATCGGAATAGGGGACTTCATTGGAGGTGATCTGCTGAAGCCCGACCTTGGCCGCTGGCTCTCAGACGTCGAGGAGCACAAGGCGCTCGCCATCTATACACCGCACGAGGGAGGCTACGAGGGCCGCTACCTCGCTCGCCTCAAGTACCAGGGATACTACTTCCTCGACCTCACGGCTCGAGGCCTCGGCGATCCCGAGACCACTCTCACCAAGATTCACCCCATTTGCCCCGTAAGCTTACAAGTTTCCCCAGCTCTGTTTCTTTCTCAATCGCAATCTCTTCCTTTTGGACATCCTCCTGACTTCGATCCTGTTCCTGCATTGGAGAGGTAGCCGCACGTCGGGAAGCAGCCCATAGCAAGGTGGTACTTCCCGCCAGAAGTAGATTACAGGCTTGCGGCGCTACCCGCTGATGCCAAAGGCCTAGTCGTCTGGATAATCGAGGCCAAGGTAGGTTCGAGACGCGAGCCTGCTCAACCTGAATTCTCTGGAGGTATAGGCAGCGCGTATTGATTGTATATACCACATGCCCTCTTTTTGTTCTGCAGGTTCTGTCCAAATCCGAGCTCCAGTTTCTCGCCTTACTACCTACGCTCCGGCCAAAAGTGAGGGTCATCGCTGAGTGCGGAAACTGGTATGCACCAACCTACAGGCTATAGCCGTCTGAAAGTACTTGGGAGATTCAGTTCCACATTTCATGCTCCATGAGTGCATTAGCTTCAAGCTACTTCTTTCAAATGCATGTGCAGGCGAAAGGTCATGTGGAAGCCGCTTAAAGAAATCGCGGGCTTGACGGCAGACACCGAATCATGATCAACCCCAGGCAGGGGATACTAGCAGGGTATATCTGCAGAATTCAGGAATGCACCGCAGATTTTTTACAATACACCAGGCAATGACTGCTCCGACTTCGCTGTAGTCGGAGGACCTCTTCGTCATGCCAGGGAGAAGCACCAGAAAATCGATAAGAGTCCCTGGCAAGCTGTTGGCTGTGCAGAAATTACTTATGTGGCACAACTCTTTTTGCTATTCATTGCTCTTCGATTATCTACTCAGGGCATCCAACGAGCATAATTCTTAAAATGCGTCACTACCTGGAAAAATGCATAAGCAAGGAAGACGTTGTTGCATCCATTGGATTACATTTTCCCATCATGCAATCAACTAATAGATGGAGAATCACAAAAAAATCACACCGGAGCAGTTACAAGGAAAGCATAGCAGTTCCACGTTCTTCTGCTGTGGAACTCGCCCAATTTTAATTGTGCATCCTTTCAGAGGATAGAGGAAGAACACCCCATGATACAGACGAACGGTAAAGGGTTACTTAATAATGAATGAAGGCACGAAGGAAGTCACATAATCGAGACACAGGAAACATTGCTAAAAGGAGAACTAGTTAGGAATGAATTTTTGATTGCACAGTTTATAATACACACGTTATCACATATTCGATTCTACTGATCTATTCCGGAAGGAAAGAATATACAAATCGTGTTCTAAAGTTTTCTCTTCCCACGTCTCCCAGTGTCCAAATCCACTAGCCTTGATGATGAAGTCGGTAATGGCGTAGACAAACCAACAGATTCAGGGATGTCAAGATTTACTCCCATGGAAGAGCCTAGAGCACGCTTGACATCAAGTTCATGATAATTTTGAAGTTCAAGTTTCGCTTTGTCAATCTGTTTGGCATAAGCAAAGATGATAATTAGTTTCAATCCTACAAGTTAACTGCCAGTCTCATCCCTGTGCTCATCACGACAGGACTTAAGTACAAATGCATAAGAGAGATGATCTTACTAATTCAATGTGGTGAATAGATGAGTGAGCATCAGCAAGTCTCTTCTGCAGATCTTCAACCTTCTTTCTTTGATATTCAGCATTCTCCATCTCATTTCCTCTCTCCCCTAATTCTTGATATAAAGCTGGACTCAAATATAGTGCACACAAAAAAGCAATTAGATCCCTCGTCTTTGCCCCCTTTTGCCAGACTAAAAAACAGCAAGGACTTCAAAGCAATAATGCAGGGAGTTTAAACTATGCCAAAGCCTATGAAAGGTAAAATTGCTTCCAATTATTGATGACTGGTGAGACATGCGCGCCTCCCATCCAGCATCAGCATTGCTCTACGTTTGATCTCAAGAATAGCAGTGTCTTAAAGGTAACTACCAGGGAACCATGCTAGGCAACAAAAGGTCATGTAGAAAGTATAAGAATAACCAGAAAGAAAACAAATTCAGGCTGTGTAAATTAGAATGGGATAAAGGATATACCTGTTAATACAGATAATACCCAAATCTGAGTGGGAATATCAGTAAGTTTCTTCGCCAATGTAAGAGAAGATCTCAAGATCTCTCTGGCTTGTGCAGTGTCATGCAAGGCAAGTGCTAGACTACCTAGAATTGTCAAATACTGCGCAACAAGTTGAAGATTCCCCAAGTGAGAATGTGTCAACTGCAATCCTCTCGCTAGCCGATTCCTGAACCGAAGAAACCAATTTACTTCACCGATGGGGAAGGAATAAACATATTTTCTGCATTTTGATTAGTTGCCCCAGATACTTTCATAATTGCATCCGACAATCTGAGGTAGACAGAATGGCAATGGCTCCTTTACAGTTTTAGATATAATACAATCAATCATGTAAAATATTAATAAAGATCTCAATGGTAAGTGATTGTAACAGGAACATATCAAAGTCAGCAATTATATCCATTTCAATCCGCAGAGAAAATTTCTTGGTTTCCTTTCTCTTAAATGCATTAGTTTCCCTCCAAAGTTGCATCAATAAGCATGCTACCCTAACCTGGGAAAGAAATCTCAAGGATACAAGAGATTTACCTAGCTTCTTGTAAATCATGCTGCCTCATCAATAGAAGACCATAAGCAAACAGGACACAGGTTTTCTCACGAACTCCAGTGAAAGAATCTATCATTCTGTAAACAGGCCCAATTAAGTCGAGTGCCTGGATGAAAACAACAACGTATTAGAATCTAATCCATCAGGAGCATCATGACATGACAAAAGCCAAAATCTCAGCAACCTCATTATTTACCTGTGCAGAGGAATCAGCATCGCCAATGCAAATGTAAGAGACAGCTGCATAAATCTGACACATCGCTTGCATTGATTTGCTTTCAGTTATCTGAAAGTTTATCATCAGTTTAGTTAGCTCAAAATTTGGTGTAGGTAAACAAGCATTTTAGTTATTGAGTGAGAAATTCCCCAGCAATTTTTCAAGATCATAATAATCTCAACTTTTGCTAGAGTCTGTTACTTGGGTTAGTTCAGATGACAAACCTTTGCTGCTTCAATGTAATGAAAAGTAGCTTCACTATAACAGCCAACTGAATGGGCGTATTGGCCCCTAAGCATTTCAATCACGCTCTCACAAGCCTGTAAGATAGTTGGAAAGCGCATAAACCACTTCTTCATTTGCACCAAAGCCTGCAAGTATGGATGTTAGTCTCCGTTTTTCTTAGCTTGTGAGATAACATTTTTAGTGATCATAAATAAAAAGAAACAAAGAACCAAGAACTCTCTCCCTCTCCCTCATTTTTACAATAATTTTTAGACAATGCTGTTCTATCCCTCAAGTGCAGATCAAGCAGTAGATCCATTGGACAGCCAAATAGCCTGATAAGGAAATTTGCTGAAAGTTTCGATAGAGAATTATCAATAGCTCCATAATGAGATTATATAAAAGAACTTTACTTCTTGCAGAGAGTCGAAATAAGCTTGTTTTCACCAAGCCATGTGATCTTAGCTTAATAAAGAAATGAAAAGGAGCAAAAAGAACCAAGCTTCCAGTCATCAAATTTCTTTATAAAGATGGGGCTTACAAAGAGCAATGCCAGATTCAAATCTCAAAGAACCACAGATGCTGCCAAATCCATTATTTGGCCCGTATTGTCTATTTATACTCGAACCCTATTCCTGAGTAATTCCATGGACTTAATTTATGTACACAGTGTAAAAGATGTTCTATGAAAGGCCAAGTATGGACTTGACCAAAAAAGAGAAAAAAAAAAAAAAAAAAAAGTACAGGCTATCGATCTAGGAACTAGTTTATTTTCACTTCCTACAGAAAAACCATTTCTTTTATTCTTTCAAATTCCACATGATTCTGAAGGTGAGCCACCAACCTCTTGCGCTTCAACAAATTCAGATCGCGTGAGATCCACAGCCACCTTGTTTTCAAGAAATTGCATCAGTAGCATTAAATATACACCAGCCATCCAGATAGCAGAATGTTGCAAATCCACCTCTGCCAAAAGAAATTTTGAAGCAGGAAGACCATTTAGCTTCACGCAAAGAAACAGTGCCCAGCTTTTCTGGTGTTCAAGCAGGAGCTTACCTTTCACACTGTCAGTTATGCCTAGCTTTACCAGCTCATCTGTGAAAATTACATGATTCAGATTATTTGAACTCGTGTGCTTTCTCAGAGCAGACAAATGTAAATGAAAAGTAAGACGAAAGAATCATGCAAGTTTAGTATTCAATATGCTGATCTTGCCAACACAAATGGAAGGAATTGTCTCAAGAAGCACTGACCCTGGACAATAAGCATGCCAGATTCGATTCTCTTGCTGCATTCTTTGAACAGTCCTTTTGGACGTCCAGAAACTACCACCATAAGATCAACAAGTGCATACACAGCATTTCTAGGAAGCCATTCCCCATTCATGGGAGGAGGGGCCAGCTCCAGCTTATCTCCCCACAGCTGCTTTATATTTACATATTGATCTGGTTCCAGAGGCCCAGGTAAATTTCCGAAAGTCATGCTTTTCAGCTGCTCTTGAAGCTGTGCTTGTTTTTTAGACAACACTGATTTATCCCTCGAGTGCAGATCAGGCTGGGAGAGACGTTGATCCAAAGCATCGAGTTCTCTTGTGAGCTCTCGTATACTCTGCGACTTTTCCGAATCAGCCTTCATAGCATTATCCAATCTTTCGACGTGCTCTGCGACACCCTTGTAGTCACAAGTCCGAAGACAATAGAAGATGTGCAGCAGCTCGTTGTAAAACAGTAAACCAAGGCAGCCTTTTTGCTATTGGAGTTTGGCATTATAGAATAGAATAAAGAACCAAATTTAATGAGAATTCAAGAATGCTTAGTATCAGAAACAGATAGCGAATCAAAACCATATGTCGGAAGTTGCTTTATGTGCATACCGAAGATAAAAATGGCATTATCCATCCTATGGATGCAAACCCAAACTTACTCTATCCAGTGGAATGGAGGCCCAGGCCCTGTCGCAGTTATTAACAGCTCTTTCTACGGTGCTCTCGTCCTCCCATTGCATCAGGTGCACGTGCAGAATAGACGTCGCAAAGAACATCTGATCCATCATACATAAAACAAGGAGTCAGAACAATGCAAAGACCATGTCCCTCGAACTCATCCGAAAGTAAAACTCAAGTAAAGCCAACGCTGCATATCTTCCCTAATACAATGCATGAAAAGATTCGAGGACATGCTAGGCCATTCAGATTGCCGGCGATATTAAGCACTCCCCGGATACTCGAACATCGGCAAGCTATTAAACAGCGACTAGCGAAATCAATCCAAGCTATGCGATAGAGATTCACCGACATATCTAAATCCGGAATCGGTGAGCGAATGCAAAAAGCAAAAAACAAAAAACAACCTCTAGCTCCGGGTAACCCAATTCGGCGGCGAACCGGAACCCACTATCCAAGGAGGACACCGAATTACGAAAGTCCCCTTCAATGATGAGAGCGTTGGCGAGCTGGGCGTAGAAGTTGCAGGACCAGAGCTTCACGGCAATCCTTCCAGAGAAACAAAGAAATGACCGATAACGACTTGAGAACTGAGAAACCGCCCGAAATCAAACCCTCGAAACTGAAGTAAAAAAAAAAAAAAAGAGAGAGAGAGAGGGAAATACGGGTCGGAGGAGGCGGCGGGGAGGAGGAGGCGAGGTCGAGGGCGCGGTGGAGGATGTTCTTCTGGGAGGCGATGGCGCCGATGAGGTGGTAGCAGTGGCTGAGGAGGCTGGAGCAGCGGAACTTGAGGTCGAAGGAGGAAGGGATGGAGTTGAGGAGGAGGTGGGAGCGCTCGAGGTGGGACTTGGCGGCGGTGACGCTGTGGGAGTGGCGGAGGAGGAGGGTGGCGATGCGGAGGCGGGTCTTCACCTCCACCATCGGGAGGAGGGAGGTCGGCCCCTGCACCACCGCCTCCAGGCACTTCACCGCCTTCCCCACCTCCCTCTCCGCTCCGCGTAGTCGGCCAGCCCCCACAGCCCCTCCGCCACCGCTTCCATCCTCTCTCTTCCCGCGACGGCGCCGGCGACGGCGACGGAGAGAAGTGGCGAAGAAAGGTACGGCCGGAGATCGGGACTAACCGCCGTAAGGACTACTCGGTCTTGTTGAGTCGCAGCGCAATGTCTCGTCCCGTCGCAAGTGATTTTAATTCGGTCAAAATTAAGTCAACGACACCGAGATGTCAGGGCTCGAGGTTTAGGGCGCGTTTGTTTGCGTTTCTGTTTAAAAATTGTTAGGGAATAGAAATAGAAAAAAGTGTTTACATTCTAAACAATTTTTGAACAAAACAACGCGTTTGGTAAACTGTTCTAATAAAAAAATAAATGTAACACGTTTGGTAAATTTGGATAATTTTTTATTTCTTTTATTTTTTCTATTTTTTTCTTATTTTTCCTTTTTTTCTTTTTTTCTTTTTCATTTTTTTTTCTTCTTTTGGCGGTCGTCGCCAAGGCCTTGGCCGTGACCGCCGGCGAGGGGCCTCGCCGCTTGATCCGGCGAGGCCGAGCCGCCCACGGCGGGCGCGACCTCGCGGCCACCGCTGTGACTCGCCGGCCATTGGCGAGCTCGGCCTCGCCGGATCTGGCGAGATCGAGGTCGCCCGGGCCGGCGCGAGGTCGGGCTCGCCGGATCTGGGCGAGCTCGAGCTCGCCCAGCCATGGCGGGCCGACCTCGCCCGGCTGAGCCTCGGCCTCGGCCGGGGACGAGCCTCGCCGTGGGCCGGGCGAGGCCGCCGGCCCTCGTCGGCCGGCGCCGGCCATGGCCGAGGCCGGCGACCGGCCAAAAGAAAAAAGAACAAGAAAATAAGAGAAAAAAGAAAAAAAAAATAAGTGTTTTCAAAAAAGTGTTTGAAACAAACACAAAATTTGTGTTTTAACATTTGCTCTTTTGTTCGAACAAAAAGAACAAAAAGAAATGAAACGCGTCCAAACGCGTTTTTCCTTTTTTTGTTCAGGAAAAAAAACAGAAAAAGTGTTTAAAAACAAAAAAAGAAATACAAACAAACGCAAATTTTTAATGATCTAGTATTTGCTTTCGAGGCCTTTTAAACATGCAATTAAGTTATAAAATTTATCAAATTCATTTAATTATTTCTATCCAACTTAACAAAATAAAAAATACTAATAGTGTTAAGAATTTGATTATATCTTTTGAAACTTTGTAAATCTTAATTGCACTTTTACAATAATTTTTAAAGACGCAATTACATGTTTTAAAAATTATAGTACTCAATTATACTTTTGGACACACTTTAGGATTTTCAATTAGACTCGTACAACATGTCATTTGACTTATTTCTTAAGTCATATGTACGTTAAATTAGTCATAAATAGGTTAATTATGCTAAGTAAATAAATCATAGATAAATTTAAAGAGTGTTAAATAAGTCATAAATAGGTTTCCAACTTATTTAAACTCAACCCACCTCTATAACTTTTTTTTTTGTTCTTTATTGTTCTCACTCAATTTCACGCTTGTTCACTGTGCTTTCTTATTTGAATTTAGGTATAAGTGTTTTAATAATACAAATCGAGTATTGATGACTAGATTTGTATTATATACAAATGTATCAAAACAAGTTATGTGGTCTTATTTGGATTGACCTATTTTCGTCCAAATTCACCCATTTGACAATTCTACTTTTTGAACACTTTTCACATCATTATAACTACATATAATACTTATCAAAGAGTTATCGCCACAAGTGATCACAAGTCATTCCGACTTGGCGATAACAAGTCATTCCGGCTATAAGTAACCACGTGTATTTGACTATGCACACATTATTTAATCGACTAACATGATTAATGTATTCCCATGTGCTTTTGGAGGCACTTTATGGCAACAAGTTTTTTAGGCTAGTGGATTGATATGGTACGGAAATTGCCAATCTCCTAATGATGCTTTCGCTCCCATCTTCGTGTTTTACTTGAGAGAACTAGAAATGCTCTGAGGTTCTTTGATTCTTTCTTGTTTTGCCCTTTACTAGTACAAAACCTTTGTTCCGTCTCTCCTTGAACCAGATGCGGATCGCAATTACTCGGGTCACAGAACAGAACAAGTACAGGATTGAATTCAGGGCACGTGGGAATTAGGACGAGCCAAAAGCATCGGCTCGACAGGGACATTCCTAGACACGGCAGGTGCATCCCTTGAGGTCGTGGGACGATTTGCAATAAAGTAAGAGAACATTTAGCAATCGTCTTGCCTTAACAATGCTTCCTAACCTTCCTAACTGGAAATATATTTTTTTGTTTCTTTATGAATACCAGCAGGATGAGCCGGAAAAGTGAAGTTTTACAGCTGAGCAATTCAAAGCATGTTAGTACCCAAAAAAGAGAACCTTAACTTTTAACGCGAGGCCTTGGCTGAGAACAAAAACCTTTCAGCGCAAGGCATCTTCCAAGTCCAGATCCACGCCTACACGGTTCTTAATGGAGGTGCTGGCGTCGAGAGGCGATCTGCACTTCTTCTGCAATTCCACGAATCTATCCACGTCGAAACTGTATTTTTGAACAGCTTCTTTTGCCGTCTGAGGTAAAGCCTCTTCATTAGGTCTTGGTAAGTAGGGTCTCTGGACGTGAAGAGGAAATATGCATAGCCTAGTACTATGCTAGTGGTTGTAGTGAAAAATGCAATAGGTTCCATGACATCCCAGGAGAACTCCCAAAACGTTAGCCGAAAGAAAAGCCCGACCTGAAACACAGACAAACCCAGCCCTGTCCACAGGATGCGGCGGACTTGCTTGTGTGCCAAGAGATCGATTTCTTCCTTTCTCGCCTGAAGTTTCTTCAGCTCATCCCTCGAGGGGTCGTCGTCAGGCATTAGAGCAATGGGCACAGCTCTTCTTACCAGATCCACTACCTGGTTCATGCAAACAATGAAATACGGGTGGATTAATTTTCAACAACATTGAATCAGAGGGTAGAGAGATCCAGGGGCAAAGAGGAAGTGAAAGGTTCAATATTCAGCGCCACATAAAGCATCCGAACAAATGGACACTTAAAAGTAAATCTGCACGTATAAGCCATATATACACCACCAAATCTGAGTGCAAAATTATCTTTGAAGATGGATATGCAAAGAGAAAGTTCTGCTACAAAGGTCAGATCTACCAACAAAATGTAGCCTAAATTGATTAAATCTACGATTTATAGGCAATCTCTGGATTGACTGAATTTCAATGGTGTATCAATGGCTTCTTAAAATGGTATGGATGCATCACAGAGTTCAAATTGAATAAGGCTTAGTACACCTCTTCAACTAAGAATATTGTGAATATGCCAAGCAAATAAATCCAGCCATTATGGTCCTCGAGAGATTATATGCTGCTCAGGCTATTCATTGAACTATTCCCCTCGTTTTTTAGTAAACAATGAACAAACTAGATAGTATGCAGTCTTCACTAATTTTTACATTCAAATCAAGTTTCCACTGGCAAGCATGAGGATTGTTTCTCATAGCAAGTCAAAGTATATCTTAGCGAATGCATGCCAAGGAGTAAAATGGTAATGGCAAAATTGAGGAGGGAAAACCCTCAACACAGTTCTGTCAACATACCTATACACAATTTTCTCCATCTACTAAGTTTGGCATAAGTAAAGATGTTAGATCTTTTCCTTTACTCTTATTATTGGATTATTGTAGTTAAATGCAAAATGACAAAGAAATCTAGATATGGATCTCCCTCTCCCTCCTCCCTTCCCCAATAGGGAAGATCCATGTTCTTTGTTATGGATAGGGGTGCAATCACATCAAGCTACTCTCGAGCCACTCGAGTTTACCTATAGTTGCACTTGAATTTGGCTCAACGCTTTTTCATGTTTTAGTTGAGCTCAGGTAGCTTTTCAAGTCAAACTTCAGCCTGTAAAACCCTCAACCCGTGAGCCTGATCGAGTAGGTTTTGATTGTTCTAATTATATAAGGCGATACAAGTCATCTGTACAAGCTTTCGTATGCATTTACTACCTAAGCCACATGCTTTAACTGTCCAATTTTCTTTACTTTCCCAATAAGAGGCAAGCATTGTCACACTTGCTGAACATGTGGACAGATTTAGCAATTGGTATACATAAGAGGAAAAAAAAAACCATTGATAACAGACGACAAGATGAGTGAAGTTGCTTTAAGAGGATCATAAACACGAAGGAATCAGGATACTCGAAAAAAAAAACCGGAGACGGGAGTTCAGGATTTCCATCAGTCAAAACGATCGGGAGAAGCAATACCCGAGACTTGAATTCATACCCCAAGCTTTGATTGAGTGCTTAACTAATAAGTGGGTTTCGAAAGTGCATTCCGACATACTCAAAAGATTTGAAAACCCAGAGAGGTGGTCCGTCCTATGCACATTATATAAGACCAGACAAGGAAGCTTGAAACGTTCAGGATATATTCTTGAGATCACCATGGCAGAGCCCGGAATGGAATGATGGGGCTCTGTTATACCAGTCAAAGAGCAACATTTTGGCATCGCAGGTATTGCAATCGGAGCAGCTTAGATGCAGCAACAGCAAGTTAACGATATCCAGAGTAGCTAGGACACCGGACCGGAATACGAATCTCTAAGATGGAGGTTATACCTTATCGGGGTGAAGATAAACCTTGTCCCGGAAGAGAAGGACGACCCCGGCTTGGTCGAGGACCTCGGCGAAGGCGACGGCCTCCTCGGGGGTCTTGGCGAGCCCGATGCTCTGGCAGGCCTCGAGCAGCTCCCGGTACAAGATCACCTCCTTATCCTCCGTCCCCAGCTTCTTCTTCAGCGCCTCCACGTTCACCAGCCGCATCAACCTCTTAGCCTCCGCGAACGATATGGGATCCCCCTCCCCAGCCGAAGAAGGCGGCGGCGGCGGCGGCGAAGCCCTCCGTTCCCCGCCGACTCGGCGCACAGCGCCCTGCTCAACAGGCGGAAAACCGCCGCCGTCGTCGGCGGCGGTACGGCGGAGCAAACGCGGTGGCCCCCGCCGTAGCTGGGCCCGGACGCCGCCGCCGCCGCCGCCGCCCCGCCCAAGGCGCTCAGCCTCAGCTGATGGTTACAGCCCAACCATCTCCTCCACATTTTTTATTCTCCGCGGCTCCGTCGCCGAGGTGCTCGACGAAATGCTCCGGCGGAAAACTCTCTCCCTCCCTCCCTCCCTCCCCCCACCAACCTTCTGCCGTCTCCGCCTAGTGTCGTCCGTCCATTCCCGAGGGGGCGGCTTACGTGGGGCTCCCCGCACCGTTCGATCGGGACTCGGTCGCCGCGGCCGCGCGCTCCTCGCTAGCTAGATCCACTTCCCTCGGTCGCGACGCGCTCGCTGCCGTTAGCTTCAGTGCACCTGGTCAGCGCATCGAGCGGCCTCCGTCGCATTTATAGCTCTCTTCCCAATCCCAACCGAGGGTCGGTTTTGAACTGTGCCTAGAGATAATCTTCCTTCTTCGTCCTCGAACGGTTAATTTCGGCGACGCGCGAGCGCCGCGCCGCGCCGCGCGGCTCCGTCTCAGCCGTCCGATCAAGCGCGTCGCTTGCTGCAAGGGATCGAGATCGAGCGGGCTCATGTACTCTCGGAACGTGCGAAAAGAAAAAAGAAAAAAGAGAGAAATAGAAACTAGGTTTCGTGTACGTGGACCACACAAACTGAACGCGGACCAGCGGTTGGATTAACGTTTAACCTTGTTTTATTAATCTCTCTCTTTTGTTCAGATAATGCGAAATACTTAAAAATCATAAAATATATATAATGATAAAATTATTTACCTCTTTTCATGATTATAGCATTTAATAATTTTTTTGATCGAAATTTTGAAACGGAAGCCTCAATTTATTTTTCCATGAAAATGCCATAAAAGTCATCTATTTCAGTTATGTTAATATAAATTTTGGATTTTTTATGACATAGAAAGCATTGAAGTACTTATATCATAATGGGCAAATTAAAAAAAAAAATCGTGATATTTGTGTTATAATGAGTTGAAGTTCAAGATTTATTGTGATATTAATTTGTATTTTATTTTATAGATATCGAGGGGGATGAGATTTCCATTTGCGGAACCCGGAAAAGTCAACAGAAACTTAAGGCAAATGACTCGGACAGCGAGGGAGGCGGCGCGGTGAACCGGACTCGACGCGGTTGGTAGGTATTGGAGTCGGCAGGGAAACATTGCTTTAATTATTACACGTCAAGTGCTGTAAATTTTTTTTAATCCTTTATTTCAGAATATTATCTTATCTTTCGTCCTCGAAAAAAGCAATAATTAATTGACATGATGACAAATTATCGTAACTTGAAAATGCCCAAAAATGGAACCTAGTCAGGAGTGTCCTCTTTAAGGCCCGTATTGATAGAATTTGATTAATAAATACTTCGGTTTTAAATATAATTATTGCCGTAACGCGAGGAAGATAAAATATTTTAGATACTCCAGCTTTTCCTGCGGGCCAGCAAATCAGACCGACGTGTCCATTTCGAAAGACAGCTCCGACGAATATGCAACTTTTCCTTTTCTTTTTTCCCTTTCTTTATATTCTTTACTCAAAAAGAGTGTTCTTTTTCTTTTTCTATTCATTTGTTTTGCTAAAGCTTTACTTTTCTTTTCACTTGTTCGATAGAAAAAACATGGTGTGTTGTTCCATTGTAATTTCTTTATCGCCTCTTTCTATTTTGATTTTGATTTGAATGAAATATTTTATAATATAAGAATGAAATCATTACTTTTTGTTTCTCGAAAAAAGTAAGGCCAGACTAACAAAAGCCGATCCATTTCAATTTTATTACATATTAATCATCCAATACAATATAATTAGAGTTTCATCCAACATCATATTTTCAATATCATAGTTGCCTGCAATTTAGTTTAAACCCAAAAAAGAGTTTCCAAATTTAATTTTTTTGAAAATAATAAATAATCATGGAACTCGTGACTTTGGCCTCACATAATAAAGAAAAATTTAGAAAACTTATCCTCGTAAGTATTCATTCCAATTCGATGCGACGGTTTGAATCTAGCTATTGTTGATGGTCAAAAAGAAATTAGTTTATCATTATAGCTGCCGTCAAGTAAGAAAGTCAATTATTTTGTTGAATTTTATTAATACGTCTCCTCCATGGGCCTACTAAGCAATTGACTAAGGATAATGCAGAGTTTAATATATCGGGAATTCCTTTGTTGTGAGGAAGTGGAATAAAGCGAAATATTTTAAATTAAGCATTTTTTTTATCGACAGGTGCACCGAACTTTTTGAGCACTTGCTTAGCCTCCGTCGAATGTGATAGTCAACCCCGTCCCATGCGCCCATACCCATCAAGTTATTTATTCCGAAATAAACATGCCTGATATAAAATATCATGAAACACCCATTAACACGATCTTTTTTTTCTTGTTTTTGTCTTTTTGTACTTTCCTTTCATACCATAAAGATAGCCCCGTGCCATGCAGGTGCCAAGTCTAGCACCTTGCAATATTTCTCAAGCTCTGTGCAGGAATTTTGATCAAGAAATTTAGGATGGAAGTGTCTATTTATAGTAATACAATTGTAATCTGATAAACATTTCAGAGCCGTTCCGTCACGAAGATACCTCCGGCATTGATTGAGATCAAGTGGACTTATATGCTCTTGAAACATGTGAAAAAAAAATACCGGTTTAATTAATTGAAATCATTAATTTTGTGCACGTGAATAAAAATGGGTTTGATAAATTTGTGTTTAACCCAGATTTATTAATTCTTACTATATTTTGTAATTTGATATATTCAATGCGAAATCCTTAAAAAAAGTGGGAAGATATACAGTAAAATTATTGATTTCTTTTTTCACAATTAAAACATTTTATACTTTTTAGCCTCGTTTTGTAATTTGTTTGTTTGTTTCTCGATCTTTTTTTTTCTTTTTTTTTTTTGTCTGGATCTTGAGGAGATGAAATTCCATGTGTGGAAACAAGAAAAGTCAACAAGAACGCAAGGCAGATGGCTCGAGCCGAGGGGCGAGGGTACCCGATGCGACGCAGTTGGTAGGTATTAGGCAATGAAGTCAGCGTTGGTTTGTTTGGAATTTGGAGTTAATGTGTTCCGGGTCAAACAATGTTCCAACCCTATCCAATCCTAAATATATTTCTTTGCTTGTTTTATATCTGTCACTTAAATATTATCAAGACCCGAAATATGTATTATACTTGTTTTCAAGTGTTCAAATTGTATTCGGGTTGGGTCGAAATCGGGTCGGTTTTTTGACACCCCTAATTCGGCAAGAAAGAAGTCAACTTGATCACGGAATTGTTTGTCCCTAGCGAAATTATAAATGTTAGTAACGCAAATAATCTATAAGTTTTAGTTCAACATGCAATATGATATTTAAACTATATAAAAATATTCATTACTATTTTTCTATCAATTTAAGTTTAGTAATAACATTCTATATTTTTTAGAGATCACATTGAATACATTAAAAATCCATTGATTTAGATTACGTTTTGGATAAAGTTTTATGGATCTCATTAAACAAATTCAAAATTTAAACGCTACATTATATATTAGACCAAATTTATGGATTATTTTGTCTTTTCTTCCAAAATATAATTGCGTCACCAATCCCCATGTAAATTAGCCACCACGAATTTTTTTTCCCTATCTCTTATCTTAAGATAATATTATATTTCAGTATAAAATAATAATAATGGTAGTACTCCATGCGTGATAATAAATTTAGATGATACAAAACAACATGATAAAGATAATTTTTTTGAAATAATTTTTTTGAAAGTTCCAATCCTTCTTTTTTTCAAATGCAAGTTTACAAAAAGGTTTTGCTAGCATAATAATCTTTAGACTATTATGAAAATAACAATTTGTCATGAGTCATAGATTCTTAAAATAGTGGGTCCCACAATAATTTATAATTTTTATTATTTAATTTTTTGTGATCCAAAATAGACCATTATTTAAATAGTAGATTAAAAATTGTCATGCAATCATTTATCTTTACAAAATTGGTGGCTCTCAACCTCATGGCATGTTTGTTTTGAAAAAAAAAATCATTATAGAATGAACTGCTTTTTGGGAAATCATGGGAAATTATTTATCATGAAGACGTTTTCACTTTTTTAAGCTAGTGAATTTGTTTTCTTAACTTTAAGCATGCATCTCTTTTTCTTTTATCGTAGATGCTTTTTCATTGACCAATCAATTTTGGCAAATTAAATGTGTGAAAGTCCGGAATATCTGATTCGTAAGAATTGTGAACCTATTATTGGATCGCTTGTTTTCGTAAAAAAAAAAACAATTTAAAAAAAATTCTATGAAACAAACGGTTTAAAAATAATTATTCGATAAAAAATGTTTCTTTATGGATAATAATTTATGTCTTAATATTTTCACAAACGATAAAAAAAATTTTCATTTACTTATTTTTATAAAAAATATGAATGATTATTATTGAAAAAATATTTTTTAAATAATTTATTTTTCACGAATTAAACGGAAATTGATTGGGTCTTAACCTCATAAAATACGGACGTGACTCCGCGTTGGCGTTGGTGGCGGCCAGCGACTGAGACCGACGTCTCCTTTTTCAATGCCACCTCCAACGAATTTGCAACTCGTCCTTTCCTTTTTCCTCTTTTCATGCATTAACCCCCCCCCCAAAAAACTTTCGTTTTCTTTTCTTCTTTCATTTGTTTTGCCGACGCTTTTCGTTTCCTTTCCTTTTCATTTGTTTGATAGAGGCGAATTGTTTATTGTCGTACCTTGACCCATCTTTTCCACCACGCCATAACTTTTTTCTATTGTAATATCAATCCGCCCATGTGCTGAGGGATTTTGCTGATTGCCTCTTTCGAATTTGATATCAATTTCAATTAAATATCGTTTCGTGAGTATGTATTTGATTAAATCATTTCACTATGTTCTTTCAAAAATTAAGACTAGGCTAAAAAAAGTAGCCGTCCATTTTAATCTAACTAACGATATTATGAATGTTGTTATTACATTTCCATACTTTTGTTAAACTACGCTTTGATCCGTTCAGATTTCTAATCAAGATGTATTAGGATATGATAGGATATGATATTCAAATTGATTTTGATATATTATATCTATCAAGTGATTAGTGTAATGTTTAATATATTCATATCATATCATATACATTATTTGGTATAAACGATACATTAGTAAAAATGAACAATTTTTTTATAAACGGAGATAGTAAAAATCTCTCCCATACTCTTCTTACTTTATTTTATTTGGTTTTTTTTATTTTTTTCCTCTCTTTATTAATTAATTTCCTTTTTTTCTCCCCCTATCATTCTCTAATAAAATTTTATTAAATAGTGGACTATACTAATATAAATATATAATTAAAATATTATATAAAAATAATATTAAATTAAAATAACTAAATTGTTATTTTTTTATTTTGAATTTCTTATATTAGAATTCAATTATTATTTATCGAGATATAATTTTGATTTTGTTAATTTAAAAAATTTGTCCTTCAAGAAAAAATTATTCTTACTCATACTACTCTTACTTACTTTACTTTATTTGCTTTATTTATTTTATTTTCCTCTATTTTATTAATTAATTTCTTTTTTTCCTTCTTATCATTCTCTAATCAAATTTTATTAAATAGTAAACTGTACTAACATACCTAAAATACTAAAATACCTAATATATATAAATATATATTGAAATTATTTTATAAAATATAATTAAATCCGAATATATAAATAAAAATAAGATTAAATTGAAATAACTAAATTGTTATTTTGTTATTTTGAATTTCTTATATGAGAATTTGAATATTAATTATATTGAGATATAATTTTGATTAATTTTATTAATTTAAAAAAAGTCTTTCATTCAATAAAAATAATTTTTCCATTATGGATAATAAATCCTATTCACCTTTATCTCACCTCCTCTCGCGATAATTTTATCCTATTTCTTTCTTTATCCTATACGTCTTGAATAGGTACCAAACACATGATATAATAAATTTTATCTTATTTCAAATTTTATCCTAAGCGCAAACGCAGCCTTAGGGTTTATGTGACGAGATATTTTCAACAATAAAATCCCTTGATTTGGTTAAAAAATAAAAATGAAGGGTCTTGAAAATAATATTACAGAACAATGTATAACTGTGGAAAATGCACTTAAGCCTCAAATAAGAAAAAGTCCAAAATTCGTACTCACAATTACTAATTCCAACTCAATGCACCGGGATGAATCCTTTTTGTAGATAATTAAAAAGAATCTACCCCGTCATTACAACCGCCTTCAAGTAAGAGAGTCAATTTTTTTTTTTAATACGTCGAGACACATACATTTTTCATATCAATAGATGCTTGGGGCTCTTTGAGCACTTCGAGTAATAATATCTCCATCAGGTCTGTGTCCTCATTTGTAATTTTTTTATAGCGACTAGATAGTGTCAAGCCAATTTTCAAAAACCTTGATTAACCCACTTCTCTGAGAAGCACCCTCGCCATTTCATAATTTTACTACTAAGTTATCCCGACACGACATGACGTGAATTCAAGGATAAAATATAAGATAAAGCCTTCATTGTCAAGTTAGCAATGAAGGATTCAATTCATTCATGATACCTACCCGGTGGGCTCCCATTTTAAATTTTTCATAAATCCTTTTCTCACTCACTTTCTCTCTACCATAAACACCCCCACCTAATCTCTCTTTTCCCACACATTTTTCTTCCCAATCCTAAGTAGCACAAACACTAACATCGTGACACGCGACATGACACGAGATATGCGACGTCGTTTATAAAAAAAAAAACAGATTCCGACACGCTTGAACACGTTATAAATATATATAAATAATAAATTATCATTTTTATGATTATTTCAATCAAATTAATTTGAGTCAAATTCATAAATAACACTAATCCTCCATTTTTTAATATCATTTATTATTTCAATTTGACAAATTCAACTTTATTTCAATAATTCATAAAATTTGGAAAAAAAACGATCCATATATGAACTCGCATGTTAAATATGTTGGAAGAGGAGAAAAAAACTTAAGGGGTGAATTGCGTATCACAAGAATGAAATCATAAAAGAAGAGAAGACTAAGTTTTTATTTTTTTCAATTTATTATTTTTATTATTGTGTTTTTATTTTTTCACATATATATTTTTTGACCTCTCATTTATTGAATTTTTAAAATTGATATCGATATCGGAATCACACGCTTCGAGCTTTACGCTCTTTCAGGTGAATTTGAAAGTTGACCAGTATTAGATTTTTCTAGCTACGTGTGTTGGTAGTGTCAGAGTCTTGGAGAGTGTTGGACACATATCAAGATCATACCTATTACCTAAAAACTCTTTGAGAGTGTGCCAAATGGTAAGTTCTCACTCACCTTCTCTTTTCATAAAAACCCTACATGAGATGATTAAAAATAATCTAACTTGCCATTACAACTACCTTCAAGTAAGAGTCATTTTTTTTTTAATTGATACGTTCTTGAGAGCAGTCAATTAATAATATTGTATAGTTTGATATATTAATTATTATTTTGTTATGTATAATCAAAGAAAATTAATCGAAAATAAGCATTTTAACGTATCGATAGATGCTTGGGGCTTTTTGAGCACTTGAGTAATAGTCTCTGCATCGGTCGCGTGCATTCACTCGTTTCGTACATATTGCTTTATTTATTCTTAGGTAAACATATATGAAAAACATCACGTAAAAATCATTAACATGCTTGTTAAATAAAAAAATCTTTTGCACCAGACAAGAACTAAAATTGAAAACTCAAAAAAAAGTCAAATAATTTTTTTGATAGTGATTGGATAGTGGCCAGGCCAATTTTCGGAAACCTTGATTAACCAACTTCTGAGAAGCACCCAAACAGGACGTGAATTCAAGGAAAACATAAGATAAAGCCTTCATTGCCAAGTTAGCAATAAAACATTCCATTCATTGATCAACGTGTATCCAGTGGGCTCACATTTTAAATTTTTCACAACTCCTTCTCTCTACCATAAACACCCCCGCCCTAATCTCTTTTCGCACGCTTTTTCCTTTTCGCTCACCTTCTCTTTTTCATAAACACCCCCTCACATCTCTAGAAACACGAGACGATTTGGATTTGTTTTGGACCATAATAGAGAGTTCTTTATTCGTTGTTATGGTTTTTTCTGGAGCTTCGAGGAAGTGCAACTGTGGTGATGATGATGCTGTCGATGACGAGGTAGATTGTGACCAGGTCAAGAAAAGCATTATTGTTTTCTTAATGATGAATTCAAAAAGTGGACCAGACCTTATTCCCACTTTCTCAAATCGGTCCTTTAGGTTCAACCAGCATCAACTCGCCATTCTCGGCAATGGCCAACGACATCGACAGGAAGGTGAGTGAGAAAGAAACTTTTGAAAAATCTGACGATCTTATCGGACTATTGCTGGCTTGACAGGCGAGTGTATCCATATTTTCTCGAGTTCGAGAGGGACAAATTTCAGACCATCTAAGCAATGATCCACGTCACGTTACTCAACTCCGACTAGTGCAACCATCATACGCGTCCATATCTCTATGACAAATAAAAAAGAAGAGCACCCAAATCCCACTTTTTGCTGGAGCGGATGTGGAATCGTACCATCCCACGTTCTTTTTCCTCCTCACTTTCTTCTTATAACATAAAAATAGCCCGAGTCACGCATGTGCGAAGTCTAGTGCTTTTCAATATTTCTCAAACTTTACATAAAGTTTTTGCAGAATATAATGAAAATATCAATTTTACTGCAATATAGTTGTAATGTGATAAACTTCTTTTAGTCATTACATAAAAATATTTTTACCTAAAATAGATGATTTGAAAAATAATATTTAAAAAAAATGATTGTTTTATATCGCTTAATATAATTAATTGTTGAAAAAAATTCTCACTATCAATAATGATTTATGACTAAATATTTTTTATACCTACTTAAAACATTTTTCTCTCATTTATTTTTGGTAAGCGACTTAAACGATGATTTTTTAAGATAATATTTTCCAAATTATATGTGCTCTGAGCTAGGCCGGCCATCGAACCCTGTCGGCATGGGCACCTCGCGGCTCGGCATGCTTGGGGATGGGCTATGGCACTGACAGGCCCACTTGAAATGGGCCCGTACTAGGCACGGCCTGTTGGGTCCTCGGCCTGTTGCCTTTTCCCCGACCACAAAGGTCGATGGGCCAAAATCCAATGATCCACATTCCATGCGGGCCCGACCATAGGCCCAACCACTTACAATTTTTGGGGCTCCAAGTCGCCAAAATTTGAATGGTCATCGATACAATGATTGTTGGACAAAAATAACTTCCTCTGTAAATTGGCCAGCAACCTCCTCGTTCTTACCATTTATCGATCCTTACATGCCACTCCATCGTGCTCTCTTGCTCTCTAAATTTCGTCAATTTAATTGTTCTTTTTTCTCCTTGCAACGATTTAATTATATTTTCAAAATGAGAACAACGACCATCATTTCTAGTTATCTCAACTCAATCCAGACTTTAGCTAACAAAACTTGTTTTGAGTCTTCAATGACTTTTGTGACGGTAATATTTGTGTTAGCTCCAACACAACAATCTTTGAGTTGGGTGGAATTATTCAGTCCAACGCCACAAGCTAGTGCTGGCCAAAACGCTATTTCTCATGATAACTTTACACTTGAAGAAAATCTCCAACAATTGCGATGACGGCTTCCACAAAGAAAAATGTTTGGTGTTAGGAGGACATTCCTGCTCGAGATCAATGCAAATGGATGTTAAGAAGGTTGTGCGGAAGATATGTGGTGCCAAATTATCCAGTGATACATGAGTGAGATGGACCACTGGAAGAGGAAACAAAGCCTAACGCGATGTAGAGACGTACGCAGTCAAGGGGAGCTCTTCAAATACAATGCCACACTGCAAGTACGACAAGATGAGAAATCAGTGGGAGCTTGTAGTTTAATAGCTTATCATCGGCCAACCCTTTTGGCTTCGTAGAAGATCCCTGCTCTGTCTACTATGTGCAAGCCGCTCTTATATTTAAGAGGATTGTGAATTGCGTCACCAAACTCTTCCATTTAAGAAATTGGTATTTCCGCATGCTTCCCACAATATGGTCACTAAAATAATAAGAGCTGTCAATGAGTTTTTCATCTTCGATAAAATTTACTCAATTACTTTAAAAATGCCAACATGAACACCTTTTTGACTTGGATGTTCCAATAGCTAAATCCTGTATGCAAAAAATTTCCTTCCACATGTAAAAGGGTGTATTAATGCCTTTACTTTGTCGAAGTTATTCCGCATTAGTTGTGAAAAAGGCTGGTGGTTGATTCTAAGTGTGAGGGAAAGTCTTACATTTTGAACTAGCTTTTGAGGTGAGAGAGACTAAATTATTCAACACTAGTATCAATGCCTAGGTTCTTAACAAATATGGAGTCAACAATCATAAGAGAGAGTTACAAAGTATTATAATTTTGACTCTAGCTTGATGTGTGTGAAGAGACTATTGAGATTGTTCCATATCAGTTATCAAAGTCACAGTGGTCGATTTATAAGTGTGATGGAAAATCACACTCTTTAAACTACTTACTTTACAAATCCATGGCCACTATATATAGATGGGTTCAATTTATTAGGCATTGAATTGTTAGGTATCGAAGGTGAGTCTAAGGCTTATAAAGGGTGGGATGACATGGAAGAGTATCAAGTGTATTTCAATAAGGAAGATAGCTATTTTGTACATAAATGTTTGTTATAAAATGTGAAGTATCGAAGGAAACTCTTGTCAACCATCCTTTCGGTTAACGTGGATTACATATATAAACATCATCCAATAGAAAAACACCGGTGAGGTCCTGAGCACGGGCCTAAATGAACCAGCCTGGGAACAGAGGATTAAAAGATCGGTAATGAATAAAGCCTTTAATTTACAATTTACCAAATAGTCGAGACATTCCACTAAACCCTTGGCTAAAGCGTTATATTTCCCCAATGACTTTTCCTATAAGCTCGTAGCCTTAGAGTCGATCACCTGCATTGGGAGCTTTATGCCGAAATTAAGATCACCAGGGGCAAAATGAAACGAACCTGAAAAACGTGGTAGCAATTTCGTGCATTCAACTGGAGGGGCTTGCGCTAAACGCGAGCGAAGCACCGACTCGATTAGGGGGGGGGACGGACAAACGGAGCATTGTCATCGCATATAAAAACTAAAAAGTTCGAGCGGACTTCTGACGGGCACAGACAGAGAGAGAGGGAGAAATTGTCATCGCATATAGAAAGTTCGAACGGACTTACGGCGGCCGGCGAGATCGATCGGCCGCCTCCGGAGGCGAGGCGAGGCGAGGCGGTGGAGCGGCGAGCCCATTGAATCTGCGTAGTCAATCGTCGCGAGCGGCGTCCGGCGCCCCTTCCTTTCCGACCAAAGTCTCCGCGTCCGCGACAAGGGAAGGGGGCAAGAAGAAGGCGGCGCTGAAGATGGGGAGGCAGAAAGGAGACGGGGCTCGCGCCAAGGCGCGTCCTTCGAGCAGCAGGTAGTCGACCTGAGACACGCCCGTGCTTAATTAATTAATTATCAATTTTTTTTTCGAAATTTCGCGTCAATTATTGCGGTTTCGATTGAATTCTACGTCGGCTCGTTTCCGGACAGCCTTGCAGCTTCGCTCTTGCCATCTGGCTCGGCGGCGACCGCCGGTTTCGGCGGATATCTTGGAAGCTCTCGGCTTGATTCTCCGCTCGGCGGCGGCAGCGGCGGCGGCGGCGGCGACGATGCTGGTTTTGTACGTGTTGTTTCTGTCTTCGCCCTTTTAGTGAAGTTGTCTTCTTTACGACGCGGCTTAGCGTGAGGGCGGGTAAAATTGGAAAAAAAGATGTTGTCATTGTTGTATGGCGGAGTTATGGGTTAAAATCATTTTGCTAAGTGCGTGCGTTGCTTTGTGGGGAGCTCGTAGAGCTTCGGATTAGTGCGACGAATTAGAATTCGGGTGCTGTCCTGTCCTTATAGTAATGTGGTGAACCTAATGCAGGGGCATTGATGGTGAATTGGGGCAGCAGTTGAGGCGGCTTGGGAGAAAGGATCCCACCACCAAGGTGCTGTACTTTGATCATGCTGTTGTTGCAAAAATATAAATCTCATCGCGAGCTGTGCTGCTTTAAGATGAGAATAACACGACCTTTTCATTTTTTTTTTGTCTTTTTTTCCATGTGTAGGTATATTTTGCTTATTATATGGTTGACAATTTTCAAGATTTAGTTGGTAACTTACAGCTTTTTGGGTTCCGGCAATGTTCTTTAAGATTTGAGCAAGAAAGGCCGCAATTCATCTTGGCGGCTCTACCGTATTTAGTTGTTGACTTCGTTCAAATTATTTCCAGTAGTGAGAATTTGGCTCAGTTTTTGTTGCTGAGCTAGTTGTTTCACATGGTTGTACTTTGCACTACTTATGAAAGAGAGGGTGGGGGAACGACTGGTTAATTTCTCTAACTGATGCAGTGCTACTATTGGGATTCTTTTCTTCTGCATTCTACTAGTGTTGCCCCACTCGGACCAGCTGGTGTATGGGCATTCTTGATATAATAGGTTGAATGGTGGCAGTGTTGCCCCATCTGAGGATGGGCATTAGGTGGTTATGGGTCTTTCTACACCAATATAAGGAAGGACGGGTTATAGCCAGTCCATGGAGACCTGCTTATTCACAGATCCCTCCCTTCTAGCTGCTAGTTTGTTGTCTTATCTTCTTGAGTGAACATTATTGGCTCCACCTAAATCCCTAGTGGTGCTTGGGCCTTTGAGCTGTTGTGAGAGAGACAGATACGAGGTTAGGCCATGAAGCTGGCCTGCCAGGATCTTGCTATAATATCTAGTGCAGAGTGAGTGCACTAAAGTATATGATGGGTGAGGAGAAGCGGGTAGGATATGCTGGTTGTCTATCATTTTGTTTGTGTTTAGTTTACTTAAACATGGTCTCGTACTGCTTGAGTGATTATTTGGTGCACTTAGGTTTCTGTTGCTTTAAGACATTCAATATGTGTTAATGTGGCACTAGAATACTCATCTCAACAATGTCAACATGCTGCCATCATTCTTCTGTTCATCCACTGTGCAATTTTTATTTGTTTTGGGATTTTCAGTTAATCTTAGATTCTGTATGATGAGGATTCAGTAGCTCTATCTTCTCCATGATGTTGTAGGGTCAGAGATTTGAGTTTTCATACATAAGAAGCTGAAGTTCAGTGGCAGTGTGGCACTGTTTATGCATTGGTCATGAATGGTGCTCCTGCTCAGTGGTCACTATGTAATTTTATTTATGATTGATGGATAGCAATGATGTAGATCATGTACTTTGGGTACTTGCTATGATTTTCATTTGTGATCGACAGCTTTATTTCAGTTCTTAGAGAAGATAAAACCATTATATTATGATGCTACCTCTTACTCTTTGTACTTTCTTCAACAGCTTAAAGCACTGGGATCTTTATCTGTCTTGCTGAAGGAGAAGTCAAAGGAGGATATAATACCAGTAATGCCACAATGGGTAAGGTCCATTTACATGTCCTTATAACACATCCTTTTTGGCTTTGTCTACATTTTCTGCTTTCTCTTTTGATCAAAAGCGCTTATGAATGCTAGGACATAAGGTCGAGCCAATGTCATGGTTTTTAGAGTTTCTTAGAGTTGGAGGAATAGAGAGGAGAGGAGGTGGCATGTCAATGGAGGTTAATGGCACTATGGAACTATTTATCCTTGGCATTAGAATGTTATATTCTAACTTATGAGAAGAAAAGTAGTAGGAGCCAAGTTTGAAGGAAGGAATATTGGATGTATTCAGGTCCTTTCCTTCTATCTATATTCAAAGATTTTGATACGTGGGCTCAAGGGAAAATGGAGTCACCTGCATTTTTATAAGATAAGGCGCTCTGTGGCATTCAACTCTTTATGTTTCATCCATCTCGCTAGATGGCTTGCATTAAAGATACTAGATGGTCCTTTTGCTAGGTATTCAAGATTAAATCTCCACTAACTTCTTGCCTGTCTATTTATTCCAGTTGTAACTTAAATTGCTTATTGCTCATATCTCCCTGTTGGCAATAAAAGCTGAAAGCATGGGCAGTTGTTAGTACTGCAGCTTTTTACAAATGCGATGATCAGTTTTTGCCTAAACCTTGGACTCATCTGATAAAACTGAAAAATAAGTGCTGAAGATTAGGTATTGAGTATTAAGTGCTGAAGTCTTTAGGTATTGATGAAAATAAAAAGTTAGTTTAATGATAGATTAAGATTACATAATAAATTTTATGAGTTTTCTACCAAACATAGAATAGTGAGCATTATTGAAGGGTTTTTGACAATATAAGATGTAAGACTTTAATTTCCATTGAATTTTTATGCTTAGCTTGGCTAAGTAAGCCTTTTACCTCACTAAGCAATTTCTCACTTAAAATCAATCAAGCTGTTTGTATTTGGAGATTATCGGTTGCTGAAAAGTTTAATCTTCAACACTTAATGTGGTCATCAAACACATCCTTGGTTTTTAGGCGGAAAGACTAATTTAGAATGATGTTATGCAGCTTTAGAGGACAGCTTGTGTTACCTTTTTGTCTGCGGTTCTTTTTGTTCTCTCCCTTTCTTCGCTAAGGAGAGTGGAGTGAGAAGGCTGAAGTTCAAGTAAATGTTTCAGCCAGGTGGTGGTAGTGGTGTTGGTATTTATGATTTTTAAGGATATTTTCTTCTTCAGGTCATTAAATGTTAAGATAATGATAAGTTCAAGTAAATGTTTCAGCCAGGTGGTGGTGGTGTTGGTATTTATGACTTTTAAGGATATTTTCTTCTTCAGGTCATTAAATGTTAAGATAATGATTTTTTGTTGTTTACCATGTTGAAGCCTTCTGACCGACTTTATAGTTAATTATTAGGGTTCTCTCACTTTTGTAGGCATTTGAGTACAAGAAGTTGTTGCTGGATTACAATAGAGAAGTTAGCCGAGGCCACGCATGAAACAATGTCTGTTCTTGTTGTCTCTATTGGGTAAGTTTGCTCACCTTTTGTGCTGACTAAGTGGGTTTTTCTCTTGCTGATGGAGTTTGCCATTCTGATTTCTAGAGTGATTTGCTTGCTATTCCTTATATATCTTTAGTAGACAATTTTTTAGGCGCGTAACCTTGCATTTTTTTTTTTTGGGGTGCTATTTGTTTGGTTTGTATATTCTATATGGATGTGTAGCTTAATCTTTATTAAGCTGTTGAGAGGAATTGGCAAGTTGCTTATTATGAGAGGCATGCAAAAATCCAGTGAACTGAAACCCTGACGGAACAGGAAATTTTCAGTCATTGTGTAGTTATTTGATTTTTGAGCCTACTAGGTATTGTTTTTCTTGAGGGACAGTTTGGTTGTCTGGTCAAAAGTGTAAAACCCTGAAACCTGATATGAACTGAACAAACAGCTAATAGTTATTTCTGTTACCATTTTTGAGTCTGAGTGAAGATGAGACAGAACGCCTTTTTCTTATCCCCCTTTTTATGTCTTTCCAAGGCAAAATGAACTCTCCTTTATGAGTTCACTGCTGAAAAAATCATCATCACTTCTGTATCTCTCAACTTCATTTAAATTCTTCTCTCACGATTAAATGCATTTTGCCCCAAACTTATATAGACCCTAACTAACTCATTGACAGAAAAATAAAAATATGCAGACTCGGTTGAGCTTTAAGTATCGCAGGAACACATTACCATTTATAAATCCTTGTTCAACTTTCTAATTGTCCAGATCCAAGCTCTATTGGAATTATCTTTGAATGCTTCCTCACATAACTATGAGTTTTTTGAGAAATTTCTGACCTCAAGTGTTGAGAAGAACTTAATAAGGTGGACAGGTTTAGGTTTAGCCATTGAATACCATTCCAGTTTAATTCGTTCTGTTTAGATCTTCATAATTCAGTCGGATATTTTTACTAAGTTTCGCCTCTTAGTGACTCTTTGAATCATGCGCATTCATGCTTAGATGCTGAGATCAGGGACTATATCCTATCTTTCAGTACTGAGTTGAAGAAATAATTCTATCCAAAATTGTAATTTCTGATGCAGTTTTAGGTGAAACCAAACTCACTGAACTTTAGACACCCCTACTCCTTACATCTAAAGCTTTGTAATGGCTATGATCTGCTTGCAGAATATCAGCCTGCCAAAGAAAGGGAAAAACACCCCTCTCAGTCATTTGTGTGTCAAGAACGTTTTCTGTTAACCATTGTAGGCAGATATCATTTTACTTTGTTGTAATCACGTGCAGAGTTACAACACCCTAAAATTCAAATGAAATGTTCTTTCCCCACTGTATTGGTAGCTATCTGCACCTGAGTGGCTTTCATAATGTTGTAGATTGTTATGTAGCACTTCCAGATCTCCATTTCTTTGCTGAAATCACCTTGACGATGATTAGGGAAGAGCTTCTATTCTCTTAAATATATTTGCTCTATTCCTGTCTATACTTTTTGTGACATACATCAGAAAAACATTCTCCTATGTGATGTGCTCATTGAACGTGCATGGTATATTGAAATGAGGAATATTAAGTGCATGGAGTAAAATCCTCCTTATTGTAGACCTGAATATCCCCTAGATCAAGTGACGTATCATGTTGAATAAAACTCAATGTGTACTACTTCCAGAATGATTCAGAGGATGCTCAGTGAATGCTTGTTATTTGTATTTACTTTTCTGGATGCAAAGAACATGTGGAAGTTCTAATTGCTTTTAAATCTTTCAGTCTTTTGTCAACGTTTTAGTAAGTTAATTAAATCTATCATATATCATTCTGGTGTCTAGTAAAACCAATAATATTTCAAGAAAAGAAGGTATTTGCTTGCCTTTATAGGGGAAAATGGTATAAACGTTGGAACTGGAGGATCTTTGTTTGATTAAGTGGGCTTCTTATGGATCTTGGTGACGTTATTTTATTTGGTCCAGCAACCATTTTAGGGAAGCATTCATGAGATATGTCTTATTTTGGAGTTGCTGTAGGTCTTCCTTGAGATATGGAGGATTAAAAAAGGAAGAATATATAACTCAACCTAACTATTTCTTCATTCTTTTCTTGTGGAATTATAATCTTTCAATTTTGTCTTTTGTGGATTTGTATTGTAGTTCTTGACTGGGTCATTCTTCAAATTTGATCTGGCAAAATTTCCTCCACTTGATTTTGTGGGAGATTGTTGAAAGCACTCTTAATAATTGTTTATATCTTCAGGCGAGATTTGGCTCTGCACTTGAAGTCTCTGATGGGACCTTGTGGTTCTCTCAATTTGATCCGGTTTTTGAGGATTCCCAATCTTCCAAGCGGTCATTTCAGGTGCATTGGTTTCTTATATTGGTTAGATACCTTTAAAATGTTTTGGATGGAGGTCTTTGT
This sequence comes from Eucalyptus pumila, assembly GCA_016097595.1. Lineage (NCBI taxonomy): Eukaryota > Viridiplantae > Streptophyta > Magnoliopsida > Myrtales > Myrtaceae > Eucalyptus > Eucalyptus pumila. Next base: position 16,861,013 of record CM027855.1, read on the forward strand.
ATTATGCATCAATGGTTACCTTTACAAAACTTTGTTTGGGTCACCCCACACGATGTTTACCTAGAGCGGGTAATCTATGTGTCATCGAACGGGATAAGGGCAGGATATGCCTGCTTGTCAAGAAAGCAGTAATAAGAGATCAGCTTTAGTGGGCTTTTGATTTCAGTCCCAGAATACTGTTAAAAATTGATGCATTTATCTGGGTCCTTAACTGGGTAATTTTGTAAAGGAACAGTTATTAGTTATTTTTGCTTTGAATTACTGGTAAGGTGCTACATTGACAATAGTTTATCAAATAAAACACTACTGGCCCAACTTACTTTTTACAAATTTGAAAACCTAAATTAGACTGAAAGAATGTGCAATATTTTATTATATTCTATAGTAATAGTCATCTTTTTGATTGAGAATATGGTGGGGTTGATTTGTTAGCCAATTCAGAGATCTTTCATGAATAGTGCTCAATGGGAGCGTTATGTCCCTAGGGTTCTTATTTTAAATATATAGTAAAGGCAAGGATATCTTAAATCCAGCTGGTTATAAATCAGGGCGTGTCAGTTAGAAGGCTCAAGTTTAAGAAAGCGGCTTCTTCAAAGGTGTCATGCATGATACCTGGATAAACAATGACCTTAAACAGCTAAGCCTTACTATCCTTTGCGGAATTGGTCTTGTGCAATCTTAACCAACAATTTTTTGGTTGTATTAGTCTTGGTGCACATGGTATAAGTTAAATTATAAACATCACATGATGAGTTTGTCACATTACCTTGGAAGCACAGTCAGAAAATTAAATTTCAAAACAGAAGTGATGACTTCATTGCAGCATTATAATCATGACAATAAGAAAATTGAGCATATTTTAGACTCGTAAAATCATGTACTTGCAAATTCTAATCTTTATTTATGTGGAGATTTCCAAACTATGCAAGTGGAAGAAGTTCATAAAGCCAGCTAAAGTTCTGAGAATGATATTACCTATTCACTTTATATCTAACAAGTGTGTTCTAATTGATGTAGTGCAAGTGAAAATGATGTTGAACTTTTAGCAGATCAATGTTGCTCTATACATCAGCCTTAGCTAGATGGTTTCGTCTGGTGTAGTGTATTGGGAAAACCACCAATACATAAGCTAATGCAATAAATCTTTTTGTATGTTGATATTTTCATTTGAAAAGCACTTATAGCATGAGTGCAGAGAGTAGCGACAGAAAACTCCTCAGGCAGGAGTTTTTGTACAGTGGGCATTGTTGTTTCATGGGTTTCAATCGGTTACATGGGTGAGTGTGGACTTAAGTCGTCCATTTCCATTTGATGTTTTATGGTTGATATGAATATGAACTTCTGTTGCAAACATTGGTGGTCAGTTACACTTGGTGGAAACGGTTCATCAAACTTTCATGATTGGTGTTGATAGAAATCGAGATTGCCTTGGGGAGTTCCTCCATTGATCCATCTTCTGGATGACTTTCATGTGCAAGCCTGTATGACTTGAATAAACCCATCGAGGACAAATTTCAATATACATTGGGGTTTTCTATGATGCTACAGATGTTTGGAAGGACTTTTTTTTCTCGTTTCTAATTTCCATGGATTCTTGTGAAGATACAACCTTTGGTTGCAGATCTTTTGACCTAAAATATTTGACCAAGTGTTGGAAAATCTAGCAAGCATTCTTGTGTTCACTGTTATGGTTGGATGTTAAAATCTGCTTTCTGTGAATAACGAACTTTCCTTCAAGGAAAAGTTAGATGCTTTTTAGCTTTAGCAACTGAGATGTGTATATATCTGGAAGAAAATCTAAAGCTCACAGCACAGGGTTTGTCTGATAAGGCAGCTAGCACGGATGAAGTAGAACAGATGCATCAACAGGTATAAACAATGACCTTACGCTAGGTTTTCTGAGTTTTGTTGTCCCACAGATGAATGATGAATTCCATGCAAATTTGCTAATGCTTTTTCCATTTAGTAGTTAGTGCTCATCTCACAACAATATGAATGCTCTGGAACTGTCTATTAAGGCTTAAAAGTCTTGGTTCTGAGATAAAGCAAGTCTATAACTTTCAGTGCAAGAAATGTTGTGCCTCCTTTTGAATTAAGAACCTAAATCCTGGAGCTACCCAGGGAAAGTAAAAGATGTGTTTCATACGCCATTTCTCAATTACCAATTGTAATATTCATTGATGATTTTTCCTTGGGCCCTCTTTCTTTACGAAATAGATATTTTATCATTTGTTGATTGTCACTGTGTCCCTCTTCTTAAATCATGTTAATTAATGCTGCTTCATTTACTGCTGGCTATATTTTTTTCCATCAGGAATTCTGTTAAGCAAGATCTTTGGCTCATGATAGTAATGTGTTGATGTCCTTATCTCTACTATTGTGATTTAATTTTTCACTTAATCCTTTTGTTGCAGGTGATTTCCTCATCCTTACTGGCACTATGGCAATCGCTTCTGTGATGTTTTCATTTCATTGCAATCTGAAAGACTCTGGTTTGAGAATATAACCACTGAACCAAAGCATGGTTCAAAGGCAGGTCTACTGCCATGGTTTATGCAGAGTTGTTTTCCTATCACAAATGTTTTCTAGACTTCCTGAAGTCTGATAGTGCTATAATTGATCTGCTACATATGCAGTATTGAGGGAGTTACATGAAAAATGTCCCTCATAATGTTTTTAATGAAGAAATTTGAAAACTCTAGCAGCCCCAATGACATTGGTGCAGCTTTCAGGAAAAAGATCCTTCTTGTCATGCGCTGATGTGGGACGTGGTGTTGATCTTTTCAAAAAGACTCAGATTGTTGGACTTTTTTGAATCGCTCAGAAAATCGTTCTAAATCGGCTCGGGCATTTCCTCCGGAGTGGATGTTTTGGATCTCAGCAGATCTCTTATCCTGCTTTGCTAGTGTTCCTAGAGACTGTGCCTCATAATGTAGTTTGGGGCGAACAATTCTTCCTCACTTGTTCCACAAGCCTTTGGGCTGGAAAGAAAACCTTCTGTTTCCTCTGAAGATCGAATTGCATTCTTTCGTGCATTTAAAGAATGTTTCCTTTGGGCAATACAGAATGCATCCAGGTGGGGTGTTTTAGTTTGTCTTGCAGGTTTCGTATACTGATCATCTTTTCTGGTATGGAGATTAGAATTATGTCTGACAGCATGCTATGTTTAAGTTCTTTTCATGTAATACTAACAGTGTGTTTTCTCAACAATGCCAGGTTTTGTGATGAAGTGAGCTCTGTTCATTGCTGTCAAAGTGCTCTTGTTGAGAATATCTTTAAACTCCTTTAGGGAAGACTTTCTGCTTGTTTTCCAGTCAAAGGTTCAGAGGGAACCCTCACAGGGATATCTACTGAATCACCTGAAGACCAGAGTCTTGATGTTCGAAAGAAGATTATGGAAAGACTGCTCCTCTTAGATATCCTGAATCCTATCCCCAGGACTTAGGAAAATGCATTGTAGAATTCTTTCAGGCATCTTTCAGATAGAACATGATCTGCTTTCTTCTTTCTCTGTGGCATTTTTGCGAGAGCTTTAGGGGGATATGTCAGCATTCTGAGAATGGAGACAGGTGGAAAGTGTAGAAGCGTTGATTCAGTTTCTGTTGCTATTGGAGCACCAAGCCTGAAGAAAGTGAATACTGGCCCCTGGATTTATAGTGGGACCTACGTTAGCCGAGTCTTTTTCATCGATAGAATCACTTGTAAGTTACTTAACTAATTCTAATGAAGTTCTCTTGGATTCTTATGGTTTGTAATTCTGTCTTCTCTTTTCTTCTGTAGCATTCATGTACTTGCTCATCATACATGATGCTTCGTTATTCCTGTTGAATCTCATATCCTTTAATGATATCTTTCACTTTAGGGACTTATTCAGTGCTTTGTATTGTTGTCTTGGAAATATGCATCCTTCTTGGTATGCTTGGAAGTAGATAAAAGAACATGACTGGCTATAAAGGAATCTGACATTAAGATTCAATTTTTTGTGTCCTTTTGAACTGTTCTTGTTTCTCTAAGTGGGCTGAAATTTCTAGACGTCTTTGCTTTGTTGCTGTTGTGACTTACCTTCAGCTATTGGTGACAAGTGCTTTGATTTCTCTTTGAATATCACTTCAACAAATTGTATTTCTTTTCTGTTTCCCTACTTTGAGTTGATTGTGAGCTTACTCTTTGGACGCATCCTATTCATATGGAGGTTTTATATCAAAATGCCTTTTTACTGTAGTAAGCGGGCACTAGGTTGTTGAACTCTTTCTGACCACCTAGCGTTTGTCATGAAACCAATGATTTCCTTGAACTTCGGCAACCTGTTTTTTTCTTTTTTTGGTTGGTCCTACTCTAACTCATTCTTAGACTTTTGGCCTGCCTCCTGGCTCTGAGTGAGCCACACTTGTCCCCATCCCAACCCCCCCGGAGAAGGTGGGGATTCGGGCCTCCACCTCCCCCATGTTGGAAGGGTGGCCATTAAGGGCAAACCCCAATGGTTTATGACAACCCTGTTAAATCTGTGCTCATTGTTTGAATAATGTCAATGATTTATATGTTTTCTCCTTAAAGGAAAAAAGTTATGGTTTGTGGTAACTTTTCTCCTTTTTTGAACACTACACATAATATCGGTCAGTTTTAGGCATTCCTATGGTGCTTTTTTAGCCATAGTTCCAATGTTGTGTTTCAACTGTTTACATTTTTGAACCAGGATTCGCGATGGAATTAGATTCCTGTCAGCTGTAATTTCAATTTTTGGACCAAACAAGATGGTTTAAGGTACTTCTAGTCCCAGATAAAGGAGTTCTTCTCTTCTTCCATTTGAAGAGCAGAGCAGGAAATTAGAGTTGGAGCATTTCATGTATATATTTGAGAAGATTGGTTCCTTTGGTGCTTGAGAGGAAGTGGCAGCAGTGCTGCCCGTCTGGATTTGCTGTTTGCATTGCTTGATGATGAATGCTTATCTGAGCAATGAGCCTTATTTTGTCTCACACAATTAAACTTCGAAGTGATGGCTCCTGAACATGCAGCTGTGCTATGCCCACTGTTGCAGAAAGCAAGAGACAAAATAACTAATGGGCAGTTGGCAGAATCCAAACTGCATATAAATTCCTATGTCGAACGCTTTCGAAGGCCACGACCCTTTTAGATTCATTGGCTGTTGCTGTGGCTAGTTCCTGTCCTCCCAATAGGATTCAAGAAGCTGATTTTTTGCGGCATGTTTGTTGAGCAGGATGCTGGAGCATTCTATCAAAATCTTTGTATTATCTGCCTTCTTTCATATGTTTTCCCATGTTATGCATAGTTAATGGATCTGCTGGCAAAATAAAGAAAAAGAATAATCAGTGATCTTCTTCTTGTGGCATGATGAGCTTCATCATTTTCTAAACGACCTTTTCCCCCTTCTTCATCTTAAGCTGATAGTCCATTATCTTCTGATTTAAATCTTTTTGTTCGCTGGTTATGCATTGCTGCATGTGTAGGTTTTATGGTCTTTTTATGCCTGTCTTGGCTGCAGCAGAAACCTGGGCCAATTTACTACCGTAGCTTCTCTTCTCGTGTACTAAAGACATTGTGAAGTGATGCATTTTGCATGGTTGGGCCCCTTCACTGCATGCATGTTATCATGGCTCAACTAAGTTGTAATTATTTATTGTTGCTCTATCGATGTTATCTTTTTTGGGGACATGCTTGTTTATTTCAGAGGATCCTATATACTGTGTGGTTGTTGTACGATCCTCGATTTCTGGTTGATGGAACTTGGTTCTGTATTTCCTCAAAAGCCCAAGTTCACGACATGTTGCTGAGGGTCTCGAATGTTCCTTATCTCCTTGTGATTTACTGTCCTGTATGCAGCTTTGCTCTTGGTGGCTCCTCAAAGGATGATCAGATCTCTTCTATCGAGGGATTCGTGTGTGCTGGCATTCAAGGCGCTTCTAGAGAAGTTGGTTTATTTTATCCTTGGTCCTCTTTCAAATGGGTGAGAGATGCAGGCTCAACGCTGGCTTCTGGAATAGGAGATCTCATGATAGGTGGGGATAGACATAATGACCAGATTGACATGGCCAACTCTGCTCTTGAGGTTCTTCTGGGAAGCTTTTATTGCTTAATGACACTCAATGAGGACGAACTAGTCTCAAATATTTTAGCAGCAGTTTTTATTCTTCAATGGAAAGCTGCATGTGGGAATCATTGTATGATGAATCTGATGACAAATCACTGAATTTAAAGGCCAGATTTGAAGTTGGCAAATCTTTTGCATTCTTTTCGCAAAATAAATGGTCATTTTTGCTTTAAGATCTCGGCATTCACTGCCGGAAGAAATCAAGTACAGTCTTGGTTCAATCTATCAGGTTTGCACATCTTAGAAGAACATGATCTTGACGCTCCAATAAGGTCACATCATTGTGCTGTTGGTGGATACTTGAAGTTATTGAATTTTTCTGTTCAATAAGAGGAGACAAATTCTGCTTGGAGCAGCTCCCTAAGAAGAGTGATTAGTGGTTCGTGTGGATCTCAGTTGACTTCC